>PVIJ01000569.1:0-108097 GCA_004024925.1 Scalopus aquaticus
CATGGTCGTTCTTTTAATACATAAAACAGGGGGAGATGTGGGGCGCGGTAGGTCTGCCGCTAGATGGCGCCGGAGGACAGAGGAGGCGGAACTTTGAGAGTGGGTAAACAGGAAAGCTACAGCCCGGAAGTTCATATATGGAGCTCGTGCGGCGTGATCACTGAGACCGGTTAAAGTCAGTTTGCCCAGTTTGCCGGTCTGAGCCAGTTTGCCCAGTTTGCCCATTGCCTTGATTGTAACAACTTACTCTGTAAGATGATTGGTGGAACAACTGTATAAAAGAGAACAATAAAGAGGTTGGGGAGAGAATAAGAGAGAGAAGGAAGAATAAAGAGAACCAGTTAAAGATCACCTCCGAGTCGCGTCTTTCTTCCTGCTGGACAGGGGACCGCGCGCGACAAGAACAATACTGTAAATCTTGTATGTTCCAATGAACTGCATGAAGAATAGCAGTATTTATTAAATTTTCAAGATTTTGTTGACATTTCTGACTTTACTCCTTTCCATTGACTCATACTGTCCGTAACACCAGATAGGAATTTTAAAGGAATACAGGCCAGGCAAGGTCACAGTCATACTGATTAGATTTCAGCAAGAAGGAGAATTCAATATTAAGATAAATGGGAGTAAATAAATAATCCAAAGACAGGACTTCTCCTTTAAAAAATAAAAATGCCATATATAAAAATGTGTCCCCACCTCTGAAAACATTTAAATATTTTATCTTATTGATTTCTAAAGTAATTAAAGTAGTATTTTTTTAATTCTCTGTGGCTATTAAAACCATCCTCTACAGATGTTTTCAAATAGTGTATTCCAAATTGGAAAGACTATCATTTATACAAAGTCAATGCCTTTACAGGGTACTGAATAAAGGTAAGTATGCACTATGTGACCATTGACATTCTTTTAAAAATTTATGCTTGGATTTTTATTTATTGTATCATATTTCATGTGTTTCAGCATGAAACAGATGGAAATTTAATTTATGACGTGGTTTTAATGGAAGGAACAAAAGAATAAGAAAACAGGGATTCCCATGCTAAGTGCATATGTTACTATCTCCTATGGATAATCCTGGTCCCAAATAATACAAGTGAGTTAACGTTCACTCATGAAAATAAGTAGAAAGGGTGTGAAAAGTCTCATTTAATATTTCACCTCTCTGAAGGGAGGGAGCTGGGGTGGGAAGATGCCAGTGGGGTACCTGGCAGCTAAGTCTGTACACCTCAATGAGTCTGAAATTGGTTCATGTGCCACATGGACCAGGATGTAACATCAAGCTGTCCTATTTCCCAAGTTGCCATGCTTGTCCTGCGAAGGAAGAGGTTGTGACCTAGTCACTCTTGCTCCCACATCAAAGGCAGAGAAGGGAAACTGTGCTGTAGCAACTCTCAAACAGCCACTTCACTTTCCCACTTGCTAGCTCAACAAGCAAGCAGATTAAAAGCACACTACACTTATCTTCATACGTTTCCTTCTTCGGGTAGAGGAATCAATTATCTATGTACTTCCAATACTAAAAAAAAAAAAACAAAGGTTTCTCTCTCAAGATAAGGTATGGTAGGTAGGCAAGGTTCTGGTCACATGAAGCTCCTTTGAGTAGTTACTGCTTTAATTTCTTTTAAGTAGTCCGTGTAAGGATATTATTTTAAACAAACTGTTCTAGATTACAACTACAAGTGACCGATTTTCAATATTTTGTTGACATTTACAAGTGCCAAATTCCAGGAAAAAGGAAAAAACTCCCAAATAAGACAACATAACAGAAACACATTTGTTGATATAACCAACAATTAACCAAAAATTTTGACATAAGGTGGAAAATATTTCTTAAAAAAATATAAACACCACATACAGCTCAGTATTGTCTGAATAGTTATAAAATATAATTAGAAATATCAAAGCTAATTCTTTAAAAAGGAGCATAACAAAGTAAAAATAATTGTTAACTTAAATTCCAGGTAGTTCCTAAAAGACTCTGGAATTAATAGTGTGAGTTGGATTGCAAAGAAGTCAAATGATATTGCTCATGTAACATGAGAAACCACCCACATACACCATTTTTTCTATTCTAGGTCATTAAAGTAAATAACATTTAATATTTTTAAATAATGATAGGATGGAAATACCATATAATTTTTAATAATTAAAAAGTATGGACAAAAAGAATAATTTGATAGTAGATAAAATTTATGTTAGGAAAAGAACCACACATGTATTTAAAATTCCCTTTTAAACAATCTCAGAATACAAAAAATAAAAGCTAATTTACAATATTAGGATCTGCACTTAGTCTGTATCTAACAAAACTTAAATTATCATTAATACTAACAGCAAATGTTTCAATTGCACTTACTATTAGTTTGGCACTGTTAGGAGAATTTAAACCTATTAACTTCCTTTATATGCTCAAGTGACCTTTTGGATTAGTCATTGTAATCCCATTTTACAGTTAAGAAAAATATTGCCCAGACAAATCAAAGGATTTGCCTAAAGAAATAATACATTCAAAATTTAAATCTGTAATCAGGCAATCTTGCTTCCAAATCTAGGTGGTTCCGGACACCACATGTACTCTGTAGCCTCTCTAACAGAAATACAGGAAATAAGCCTTTAAAAATGTGAATTGGCTCTTTCAATCCTTACTACTTACTTATGTGAGAATGCAAGGTAAGGGCTGGTGGGGATAGGGTTAGAACACCACAAAGTGGCATCTCAGAGCTTTTGTTATGATGTCAAGGTCTTGCTTTTTGGATCACAGTCCTCATAAAAGACTGGGATGTGCATGGGAGATTCCTCGAAATTCTCAGGCTGTGCCTTGGGCACAGAAAGGGTATATCTGAGAAACAAAACTGGCACACACTTCCTTCCCTATACCTTCCTATATATCTTTCTTCCCTTGCATTGAGTGGTTTTCTATTTCTTTAGCTCTTATTGTTTGTACCCCTCCCCAACATGTCTTTTTATCTTGAGCCCACAACATATTGGAAGGGAAGAATCTTTTACCTATATTCTAGGAGAAGACAGAAATGGAAACTGAAAAACAGAAGATGTACCAAGAGCTGTAGAGTTTAAAACATACATCTGCCTCCTGGGTGTTTCTGAAGGACATTTGTCTGTATGCCCGCACCCATGGTGTATAATTTTGATTTTTAAAGAATATCTGTTACTAATAAGCTATTAATGTCAATTGGGAAGGTATACTAATTTGCTAAATGGTAGACAGAAGTAGTTCTCCATGAATTCAGACTGCAACAAATTCATAGGGAGGCCATATGATTATAAACTTCTATGAAAATCAGATTTCTTTCATATAGTTGATTTTACCACAAATTTAAATGAAATGTAAATAAAATAGCATCATATTTGCTTTCTTTTTCCCCAAATGTGAAATACATAAGAACACAGTATTCCAGTAGTCACCCATCTTCCTTTACTTACAGCCCTCGTAGATGTCCGTGGGAATGTGGACCGCCGCGTGCTGGTAGGAGATCCGCCGTCCAAAATTCTCATCGTGTTCAAATTCTGGTTTTATCCTCTGACTTCCTGGTTCACTGTCATTTTTTTCAGGCTACAAAGATATGCAAACAGTATTACAACTCCAGTTAACAGAGATAGATATTCTCACATTCACATTTGTATTTGCTAAGTACATATTCTTAAAAAAAAATACACCTCAGTGTACTTTGAAATATAATGCCAAAATATTAACTTTCTAGATATTGGCATCACTCATGTCACGCCAAATGATCACATTCATCCTTATTAAAATGTACATTAAAAGATCAGGTGCTTGTAAATTCAGCCATATTATACTTACCCCCTTGAAATAAATGCCACAATTTATTTTACCTAATTTGTAATGTACAGTTGGGTAAAATCCTTGAATTAACAATTAACAGTATAGATAACCACAAAGATTAGTAATGAAAAACTGTTTTGTCATATTTTCCCTAAGTTTTACATTTCCAGCTATAGCAATTTGTTTTTTTTTTTAAATAGTATGCTAAAAAAGATCTCTTAACTGTCATACAATTAAACCTTAACTTGAACCAATTTGTTCTGCAAGGTAGGAGCTGAGATTCAATCAATAACGATTCAAGAAAATCCTACAGGAGTTTAAGGTTGAAAATTAATTTTCTATCTGTTCAAACTATGCTCCTGATACTGTTTGGCCCTCCCTTAACAGGAAAGTAAGGATTTCACTCATTTCCAAATTGCATTCATGTAACAATCTATTGGCTGACTATGTTAAACCTTTAAAGTTTAAATAGTTGTTTTACCTCTTCCCTAACTTTTGTTATTAATCACAACCCTGTTATGTTCGACTCCATTTTAGAGACCAGTGTTTTCCATATTCCCAGATGCAGTGGCAGGAAGCCTCAGGACAGGTTCTCCATGATCCAGGCAGATGGTAAAGGAGGAGTCCTGGAGCCCTCCACAGCTTTTTAGGGTTTTAATGAACTTTTGTAGTGAGGCAACCAGGTTTAGGGCAGGTTCATGGGTGGATGTGGGGTGGTTAGGAGGCTGGCAGGCCTCCTAGTCCCTGGCGAATCTTCACTCTTTCTGCGCTCTCCAGCGTTTTCTCGTGGTCTCTGCTGCACCCCAAATTGTCCTCTGCCACCCTGCCACCCTGCTTATAAGCCCAGCCTCTGGGCTCAGCTGTGCACACAAACATGCCCACACCCTACTCCAGGTGCCCGCAATCAGGCATGCGTGCTGGCCTGCAGGGGTCTATCATTGGTGGGAGGGTGGAAAATCCTGATCATTTTTTATTTACCTGACACCAAAGTAATCTTCTCAAACCAAAACTTAAAAAAATTAAAAATACATTTGACAGCACATTGCAGTGATAGAAATGATACATATTTAACATTTACACAAACAAGTGAATTTATTTTTTCATAAGGAATCTGCAACATTATACACTATTAGCAGAGTAGATTTTTTTGATAAAATTTCTAAATCTGTTCATCTGAGGTATCTCTAAGTAATTAAAACATTATATTAATTTATGACGCAAAGATTTTTAATGTAATATTGAAGAAAATATGAAAATGCACTCTATATAAGATGAACTACTCTGTGAAAACTGGTTTAGTTGGATAGGACTGTGTGTGTGACATTGTGTGTGGGTATGTGAAATTATAAAAATTCTGTAATCATAAAATATACTGAGGACAACGATTTATTTGTGTG
Organism: Scalopus aquaticus; assembly: GCA_004024925.1. Lineage (NCBI taxonomy): Eukaryota > Metazoa > Chordata > Mammalia > Eulipotyphla > Talpidae > Scalopus > Scalopus aquaticus. Next base: position 5,203 of record PVIJ01000569.1, read on the forward strand.
AAAGTCACAAATATACAATGGCTGTCCCATTAAATCAAACATACGAAATAACAAAACAGTAGTGTCGAAAATATAGTATCTGGCAAAGTAGTGGCATGTGAGAAACATCATTTGTACTCTTTTCTAAATAGAGGTTCAAAAATGAGACAGAGAAGATGAAAAGGAAAAGAGAAACCATAGAGCAAAAGAACACTTAACTAACATCTGTTCTGGTCTCAATAAATTAAGAATTAAAGTAACAGGGATTCCTTCTTGGATTCAACTGTGAATCTTTACTGCATTTTAAAATTCACTCTACAATTGTTGGGCACATTTAACTGGAAAAAGGGAAAAAAAAACATATTAACCTATTTTCATTACTAAAAAATGTAGAAAGGACACTCAAATGAACGTCCTCAGCTGCCAGAGTTCCGAGAGTGAGAAGTCTCAACAGTTAGCTTAAGGCAGTGGCTTCTCAAAGCGCTGTCCTTGGAGGAGCAATTTCAATACCACTGATACTTTTTAGAATGCAGGTTCTCAGGGCCCACCCCAGACCTAGTCAACAGAAACACAAGGGGAGGAGCTGAATAATCTATTTAAGAAGCTACCCAGTTCATGGACTTATAGTATCAAAAGTTACGATTAGCCATACATTTATATTTAGAACTACTCATTAAAAAGTCAGGATTAATAATAAGCATATTCAAGGAAGCCTAAACTTTTCCACTCTACACATACAATACAGTTTTTAATATTTGTGAATAGACACATGAAAATGGTAATTCATTAGATAATATTTGTCAAAAAAATGTTCCGGGCAACATTAGACACTGAAGAACCTACAGGGGGTTAACTCCCTTCTGAAGTAAGTGGCAGAAACGCTGTACATTACATTCCTCTATCAGAAACATAAGAGAGCACACTGGCATATCAGAGACTCCAAGGTAATCCTCACTAAAGGAAACTGTGTCTACCTGGCGTTCGCCAGCTTATGAGACCCTGCACCTTTTTTATGTAATACTTTTAATAAAGAACATACTTACAAAAGATTCTAAAAAGGCATGGCAGACTGTGCAAATATCCAGAGATTTAGTTCTTTGTTGCAGTAACATCTCTGACGTGGTGAGGACTATTCCTCGGGCTTCACTTTTCTGACTTACATATGCGTTTGGGCTACAGGTGTGGATCTTATCCCCTGAGGTGTATTAGAGTCACCTGGGAGCCTCCTACCCACCAATGAGGGAGCATATTCCAAGGGGGAGGAGGTCTCTTGAGAGACTGCTGTTGTAATATTCTCTCCTCCCTCAAACTAAAGGTATAAAAAGTAATTTTCAATTCTAAAAAATGTAATCCTATTTTACTAATTTTAGAAAATAACATTATTTCTGGTAAGCCTATGTTTTCCAGAAATGCCATTTAAATATATTTCTAGCAAATTATAGAGATATGAAAAGTAGGACTAGATAATAATAGACATATAGTGAACTACATACATGAATTAGGGTTAAGAATGTATGGATATATGAAAATATTTTATTTATTCACTCACTCACTGAAGAAGTATTAATTAGACAAGGATATAGTGAAGTTAGCATTTACAGAATGGACATTTCATACCTAAATCTGGAAACATGCAAAAAAGCAAAGACATCCTACTGAATGGTAGAAGATATTTGCATATCATATGTCCAAAAAGGGATTAATGTCAAAACACACAAAACATTCAAAAAACTCAGCAAAAAAAAGTAAACCCAACAACAATATGGACAGAGAATCTGAGTAACCACTTCCCCATGAAGACACACAGATTTCCAGCTGACATATGGAAATATATTCATTTCTTATTACATGGGAAGTACAAATCAAAACAATGTGTTATCTCCTCACACCTGCGAGAATGACTGTTCTCCAAAAGAAAAACAATTGTTAGAGAGGACGGGGAAGGATGAGAACCCTCGAACGCTGTTGGTAGAAATGTGTATTATTGCAGACATTATGGAAAGGAGCATGAATAGTCCTCAAAAATTTAAAAACAGAAATTTTATACAATCTAGTTATCCACCAACTACTCCACTTCTGGGTATTATCCTGAAAAATACCAAAACACTAACTTGAAGGGATGTATGCACCCTCATATTTACTGCAGCATAATTTAGGCTAGAAACAGCCTAAATGCTCATCTACAGATGAATGGGTATAGAAGACGGGTTATACACACACCATAGAATACCATTCAGCTACAAAAAAGATGAAATCCTGCCATTTGCAACATTATGGACCTTTGCCTTAAAATAAGATAACAGTGATACTAAGTCAAATTAGAGTAAGGCAAACACCATGTAATTTCACTCATGTGTGGTATGCAGAGAAAACGAACAGATGAACTATATAAAACAAATATACAGGTTTTGGCTGTCAGACTAATTAGTGTTAACAAGAAGGAAAGGGGAGAAGAGTGGGTAAATCAGGACAAATGGAACATCGTATAGTAAAGGATAGGACTGGAGTTTTAAAAGTAAACATTTTGATTTTCAATGATGCATACCTAAAACATATACATTTATAATGCAACATTACTTCAGTAAAAAAAATTGCCATAGGTATATTATAATTAGAAGATATTTTATAGTCACCAAGTCTGAAAGTTCTCCTATACAGGCGTGTTGGTATCAATTCTATGGATCAAAAAGTAAGATTGCCTCTGTAACCACTCATTCACACTGGAATCTCAGCCTCCTTCTAAATGCAACCCATGCATCAATTAGAAACTGACATTCATCAAAGAGCGGCAGCTGATCAAGCCCAATTTACAAATACGGAGAAAAGAAAAGTTGCTGAGCCTTCATCCAGCCATAGTTCTACTCAGGTTGGAAGGCGAGACTGATTATGAAATAATAAACTAGTACAATGGCAATAAGAACACAGTAAATCTCCTGATTTATTAATTCAAGTTGCTATTTTTTCCTTGAGGATATGACTAGAGAAGTATTAAGTGGATGAATATAATTAGAAAGAAAATATGAATTAATAAATTATATACTAGGAACTTAAATGTAATATCTGTATTTTTGCCTTAGCAAATCACAATAACAATAACAATAAAATTGGATTAATCAATGGCCATGTTGTCATGTAAAATATGTTTAGCTAATCATAATACATTTGATAAAGAAATGAGATTTTTGAAATGAATTCAAGACTTTTCTCCAGCTACTCAGATAATTAAAATTTTATAACTTCTCAGACTTACCCTGTGGAAGAACTACACCATTAACTCATCAGACACAATTTATTTAACATATTAAGAAAAAAATGCTTTTGTTTTAATCTAAAAACTTAATTTATAACATTAGTGGTCAAAAGAAAATTGAAGGAATAATCCCAGTTCTTACAGATTAGATCCCCTGGTAAGTCTCCATGTATTCTTCCAATGCTAATTATTATATATAAAAAGAGAAGGCTGGCTGGAACAGACTTTGGGGTGGGGAATGGAATAACAGTGGCTGAAAATGCAATAGGAACAGTAAGTTCTTATTGTCACAAAGACAGTAAATTAAAAAAAAACAACACTGTAGGTGACATTAAAGCACATATATATTTAAAATATGACAGAGCCCAAAGATAAGCATGAATATGAAACACATAAAATGGAATTTCATAAAATGGAATGAAGTCAAAGGGGACACTGATTACTCAAATAACTTGTTTATTAAAATTTTAAAAACAAAAATAACCATTCCTCAAGTAAAATGTATTGACGTTGCTTGTGAGGATGAGAATGATAATACTCAAAAAGGTCACAACACAGAATCTGAGAATATTCTCAAAATAAAACTGACACACTTGCAGTTTACACAATGGTTGAATGTGGGTGAAAACCTATCACAGACCTACCTAGCAGGTAAGAACGACAGTCATGAGAATTAAGTACAGGTGAGTGTGATGACAAGCACTAGTGGTTAATAAATTCCACATGTAGAATAAAAATTCAAATCATCAATATTAGAAAAATATATAATACTATAAAAGAATCTTCACATCTATTTTGTACATTACGTTTATTATGGAACTAAGTAATGGGAAGAGACTGATAGGGTATTTCCATTTTACTAAGGGATTGTAAAATGGTATCGTTACAAGATAAAAATGGTGATTCATTACTCCACATGGGAAAGTTAGTCAAAAAAATGAAAATTATCAAAAAGGCTGTTTTACATATGGATTTATAGTTACTATCAATAATAATACCCTGTAATCATATGGCCTGCTAGATATTTCCAATGGTAATATGAAGTCATCATAACTAACAAAGGCATCTAGTAATAAGCATCCAGAAAATAATTACATTTTTTCTTCTGGAGACTTTAACATCATATGCCACTTAAGCCAACACATTAAAATTTTACTAAACTTAAAGATTCGGGAATCTTTTTTGAGATTTCTCAATATAATTTTAGTAACAGATATACAGAATTTATATACATATTTCTTACCTCAGAGCAGCATTTTTTTAACTGATATGCATGTGCAAGGACAAAAAGGTTGAAGATAAAATTCAAAACAAGGCAGTCCCCCCTTTGTTTACTTCAGGTTGCACAAGTGGTAAGTTTAAAATACTTTCATAACACCACTGAATTTTCCAATCTTAATGAGAATTCACTGAGTTCTAAAAAAATACCATGTAATACGTCTGAAAAGAAAAAAAAAAAAACTAGTTTGCAGAATCTAAAAACAGAATTATATATGGCATTACCCCCAAATAAATGAAAATCTAAGCTTAAGCTATCCTTGCAAAAGGAACACAAGTACACAAAATTATCATAATTAAATTAAAATTATCAGAAGAAAATTTCAAAAAAGCCACCCCCAAATAAGACAGAATTCGTAGAAGCTGAATCTAATCTCCCGTTATTTTGGTCTTAACAGTAATGTCACAAGGAATACTAAGGTGGCAGCACTTCACACTGGGGGGCACAGGGTAAATTTAATGTATCCATAGTAAACACCTCTGGGAGCAGAGGATCAGCTCAGTGGAGATTTATGATTCAAAGTCCAACAATCTGTTTAATCATAGAGATTTTATCTCTCTACTGCAAATCACTATGAACAACTGTAAATAATGAAGCTAGCTGGGAAAAATGCAAGTCAAACACATCAAATTAAATATGGGCAGAATAATATGTAGGTGCTAAATTAAAATTTTACATCAAACTGTCTCCAAACACTTTAGCCTTAAGTCTTGACTTATAACAACTCCATCACAAGCCCCTTCCTTTCCAGTGCCCCCGTGCCCATGGCATTAGCCGTGCAGGGCTGAGGGGCACGACGCACTCTTGCTGTGAGTCTCACCAACTGCACTGTACTCAATTCCCCTCAACTTCAAATACCAAGTGTGTGACACCAGACAAATCACCTAAGCTCAATAAATTTTACTTCTCTAATCTGAAAATCATTAACATAATAGTATGTGCAACAAAGGAGTACTCTAAACTTTATTATTTTTTAATTTCTCTTTAGCAGAATACTTTTTTCATTAATACAACTTATTCATTTTTCTGTTTTTCTCTTCTTATAATTACACTGTATATGAAGTATTTACTGTATAGAATAAGTATAGAATAGAGTCTAGCATAGAATAAGTATAGTATAGAATACGTATATATACATATATAAACTATTATTACAATCCAATCCAAACATACAGCATCTAAAATATTTAAATCATCTGTTTTAGATGCCCAAAAGGCCACATGTAATAAACCAATTATACAGATGTAATTCATATACAGAATATACAGAAACAATTAATATTCTATTTCTATGCTATCACCTATTTGAAGATTGAAGATCATTCATTAGCAGCACATTAAAGATTTCATAATATAAAAGGTTAAAAAAAAAGGCTAGAAAAGAAACCAAGACTGATTCTTCCCTTAATAATTAGTACAAATTTCAATGCTATTGGATGTTTATCTCTACTAGCTCATTCTGGAATCAGGTTTATTTATCTCTAGAAAATAAGATGAAATCATGAAAAATGGGGCTTTTAAAAAGACATTTAGATAGGACATTATGTTGGAATTAATTTTAAGGTAGACAAGACTCTGCTAAGAAAATAAACAGCAACATAAATGTGCAAGGGAACTCAGTAGACTACCCAACTTTCCCAGGCAGGTCAAATTTTTAAGGTGATCAATAATATAAAATGTACCAAATAAATCAAGTCAATCTATTGACATAGGCATTCTGAGTTGACCTTTTTTTCATTTAAATTTTAGTCAGAAACATAGATCTTAGAATTAGGTTAATAAGGGTTTCTAATGATCTGCTTTCTTTACTTGCTTTGGGAAATAAGAAAAAAAGTGCAAATTGCTGGCACAACTCACGTTCTGGGAAATGGCTTCACTAATCTTCAGGGAATTTAAAGACTTATTGGTGTAGTGCTGGCATGCTGACTACTGCTAGGAGAAAGACTTATTGGGACAGATGTCTTTGCAAACTTAAACTAAGAACCTACATAAATTTCAAAACTAAGGAGAACTTAAATGTGGAATTACATAAATAATTGCAGAATTAGTAGCTCTTTCATTTCACTTTTATGATGTTTAATTTTTCTGCCAAATCTGGATAGATTAAAACTTTAAATGATATCCAAACAAATTTTTGCATTGGGTTCACATATTTTTCTAAATTTTTTTTGAAGATTCAGCTCTGATTTTTATTTTATATATGCATTGTGTTAAAACAAACTCATAACAATAAAATGGAAAATATCTCATTTTAATATTTTTTCATTATTTTTAATAGACACATATAAACATGTTCCATATGAATCTAAAAATACAATCAATCGTCTTCAATTATTAAAATAATATTGAGAAGTACTTTTAAAAGTACACTTAACATTTCTTGATTGCATGTTATCAGAAAGGAAATGTCCTAAATGCCTCATCTGTGTTAACTAAATTTTTCATATTAACTACATGAGGTAGGGATACCACTCCTTATTTTACAGACAGAAGAGTGAAAGAAAGTGAGGTTGGGGGCCTCCCTGGTGGCTCAGCAGGTTGAGCACAGCGCTGTGGAGCTGTCGGTAGCTGAGGCAGCTGCAGGGCGAGTTCGATGCCTGGCCAGGGAGATTCCCACATGGAACAGCAGAGCTCTCCTGCCTCGCCCACTGCTCCCCTCAGCAGTGTATATCAGTTGATCTGCCTGTTCTGCTCCCCATTCTGTCTCTGGCGAGCCCTCTCACTACCCCAAACCTGTGGCCCGCACCCCAGCATTGTATGCATAAATAAATAAAATCTTTAAAAAAAAGAAGGAAAGTAAGGTTGGGTTTACTTCACAGCATTCCCAAGCTAGAAAATGGCAGCCCTGACTTTCAAATCCAGGCAGCAGCACTGCCTAGTGTCTCAACTACCACTATCTTTAATATGCTTCAATACGGTATTTGTACTGTGTTGCTACTAATTTTTTCATAAATTCCTCCATTGATAGTTTCTATTTTATTAGTCTTAAGTGAAGAAAGTCACAGTACTGGGAAACAATCAATGGTATGGATTTTTTTTTCCAAGCATTTTTCCTTGTCACTGTCGTCTTTGTAACTCAATGGCAGAGAATGATACAGAACATTTGGTAGTTTCAGGTCATGACAGTAGGCAATTGCTAACAGCAAGATTTTTGTTTAGGGTGTGATTTTTAAATTCCAAAGCTCTAGACAACAGAGATTCGTACCAGTTTGGGCTGAAATTGGAGGTAATGGTAAAAGGGCCTCTTTAAAAATGGGACAAAGTATGAAAAACAAAAATAGCAAGTAAGTAATCATGGCTGATTCTCAACCATATCCTGTTTGTGTAAAATGAAGCTTCGGTTTTAACTTACATTCACTGATTTATTGTAAATACCTTATTGAGCATTTACAACTTACTAAGTACAATAAGAGCTGTGTTCACTGCTGTGGGTCCAAGAGCTATTTCGGCAGGAACTTTCACTTGAGGAAAAAAAATCCCAGGGAAATACTTCATAAAAACTGCTCACGACTCCAAGAAGTAACTGCATTTCATCATAAAATTCATGCTGACTCAGGAAAATTTCTAATAAAGTTTCTTCAGTCTTAATTACCATAGAGACAATAAAAACTGATCTGAAAACCCTGAATACGGAAAAAAATTATGAAAATAACCCTTAAGGATATTTATATAATAATAATTCATAATCTGATTAAATGTAAAGGAAATTTAGAAGTATAACATAAATTTGTACAGATCATAAATATTTGAATATAATGTCTAAACTGATCATTATAGAGATGCAAAGGGAGTGATTTAAGAGAGTTGTGAAAAAACAGAAAATGACCCCTATTCCACTAGTCATGAACATGGAAAAACAAATCACCTCCAGTCATGCAGAAGTCAAGAAAAGTCAAAAATAATAACCACAAGCCCAAGATTTACAATCTTTTAAGTTCCCTTTAGGAGGCACACAGTTTTATTTATATATATATATATATATATATATATATATATATATATATATATATATATATATATAAACTTACCTTTCAGATATTTACATATCCATTTAAACAAATAAGGACAAATTCATAAATCAATAATATTCAATATTTAGCATTCAATCAGTTGCTTTATTCATTGGACATTAGGTGTTAATCTTACATTATATAATATCCAATGACCAGTTTTTAATAATGGATGTGATTTTATGAATTTGAGTAATAAAAAACACTTAATTAAACTGGTATATAGAAAATCCAGGATAGAGGACAGTGATGATATGTCCCTTCAAACCAGAACAATGAGATGACATTATGATTTGTTAACACAAAATATATCAAATATCAAGCACTACTTATACAAACTTGTAAATATAGCAGTCAATTAAATTCACCTCTATTGCATAACATTTTGTGAGGATGAGTAAATTTCACCATCCATTAAGTCCAATTTCACTAGATAAGCAACAATCTTCAAAACAAATGTATAACCGGGCCTCCCTGGTGGCGCAGGGGTTGAGCACTGCGCTGTGGAGCTGTCGGCAGCAGCGATGTAAGTTCGACACCCCGCAGGAGAGAATCCCACATGGTGCGGCAGACCTCTCCTGCCTCGCCCGCTGCTCCCCTCAGCGATGTATTTCTGATCTGCCTGTTCTGCTCCCCACTCTGTCTCTGGTGAACCCTCTCGCCGCCCCACGCCTCTGGCCTGTACCCCAGCTTGTATGCATAAATAAATAAATCTTTTTTAAAAAAAATAAAAACAAATGTATAACCACTGAAAATCCTACTACATAATTTTATTTTCATTTTATTGTAAAAAGAATTTTTTGAACAGTTCCAAGTAGAATTTAATTAAAGTCACTCAGATGGGTGGGTGGTTTGGGCATTAACTTTAATATGTCAAGAATAACAAATTAACAAACTGCTAATTGTCTCCCAATTACTAGTTTCCCTATTTTTTTTTTTTTGCTTTAGTAATAGAATTCTATATTTTATTTGGGTACATGCCTATCCGGGTTGAGGAGGCTTATTTTCCATTCCTTCTGCAGCTAGGCAAGCAAGGCTAGTTGCTAAGTAGTGGACCATGAATGCAAAAGGAACTGATAGGTGCAATTTGCAGACCATGTCCTTAAAGACAAAGGGTCTGTCCTTTATCGCTACTTGCCTCCTTCCTGTCAGCTAGAATACAATAGCCAATGGTACTTCAATAGAATTTATAAAAAATAATAATACCATAAAACACTCAGCTTTTCCTGACAAAGGAGTTCTCATCCTGCTGAGCAAGTTATTTTTATGCACTGCAGTCTCTACAGTTGACATGGGGGTGGAGAAGGGGGTGACTCACTGTAAACTTCAGATCAATTAGCAATAGCTTAGACTCACTGGACATAAAATTAAAAAGTACCGCTTGACAGCACATGGAAAGGAGGAATAAGAAAGCAGGAACTCTGAGGCACAGTGCTAGATGATTTCAGGTTTGTTTTCTAATGTAAAGCAAAGGAGGGCCAAATACTGCCTGCAGGCCAAATCTTGTTCAATGCCTGTATTTCATAAAGTTTTATTGCAACAAATACAAAAAAATTCATTGTGGATATTGGAGGATCAATCTTTGACCACAACACAGAAAGCTACATTGAAAAGAGCAGAAAACACTAGAGATAGGTCCTGAAGCTTGGGTGATTCAGAGATTGCCACATAACATTCCACACAGACTGTTACATAAGATAGGAATAAACTGTTGTTTTATTCTATCCACTTCTACTTAAGGTGACTATATAGCCAAACCAATATACTAATCATAAAACATGGTTCATTTTTATAGTTAATATCTTGGATGTATTAGAGTAAAAACAATATTGTATCTAAAACACTTTGAATTTCCCCAATTGAGCTGTAGTGAAGTATACAATGGACTTGCTTACAGTACCATGAAAATTCTCAAAACTTTTACATTTAATAGTCCAATCCCAGCAAACTTGACTACATTAGCTTAAGTCCAAGAATATTCAGAACTAAAAGAAATTTAGCATTTTTTCTATGTTTTCTAAGCAAAAATATGCCGTGACTTTTTTGACAACCCAATATGTACTTGTTGAATTGAGATCATCATCTTTAGGAAACACTTGATCATAGGATTAGACCACAGCATGTTAATTCATCCACTTTATTTACTAAGAAATCTCTGTGATAGATTTACCAATTAACAATTTAAAAATGATGCTCATTCTTATGCTAATCAATACTAATCAATATTTTGTGTTTCTGTCCTGTTTCGTCCTTAACAAGCCTTTTAAATAAGTAAAATGACATATGTACTCATTGTAGGGATATAGTCTGCACTAGCAATCATATGTATCTCAAGGAGAGAAAATACTTTAGAACAATTCTAGTTCTTTACCTATAAAATGGAAAAAATCAAACCTAACCCTTTGACAGTGTTGTAAATACTCTCTTATAGTATAATTTGTACAAAGTGACTAGCAGTAAGTAAGAAAAAGATACTGCTGAATAAATTATGCACTCAGAAGTAGTAATAGTGGTATAATCTGGGAAGTGGCAGCATTTCAAGTGAAGTATATTCATTGATTTTTGTTTATTTTTTCTGATTTTAGCTTTACTCATTTTTATTTATTTTTCACTTTCCTGTTAAATAGCTGGGAAAAACATTATACAACGGATTTGGAATACAATTTTTTGATCCAGCTTTTTAAAAAGTATGGATAACATGGTAATTAGATTTGTTTGATTTGTTCTCTGATCTATGTCAAGCTCTCAGAAGGACACCAAAATAGAGGAGGGCTTCAACAAATTTTGGATGAATTATGTAGATATTCTTTTTCTGATGAAAAAAGTCAAATTATGGGAATCTAAAAGATTTAAGGGTACCTTTTATTTCAGAATTTTGCAAATGTTGCCACCATAAATCACTAAACAAAATGTCTTCCTAATATCTGTTCAAATGTTTCAATATTAGAAGTGACTTATTTATACTAAAATAATCCATCATCCAACAAGGACCTACTATGCTGCAAAGACTGAACCAGCAGCACCAGTTGCACAGCTTGCAGTGATATCCACAGTATTATTGCAAAGTGTGGCTCCCCAGGAGGGCACAGTCCACACAGCCTCGTGACCCTGAGGTCGGGAGCCAAAGTAAGAAATAGATGGGAACCAGCCTCTGTCTTCAATATTGTGAATGGACGGAGAAGTATTTAAGTTGGTGCAGTGAACTAGGGTCTGAGTGGGTGCGATAGGAGTTCATATCCAGGGCATTTCTTCTTAGGAAGATGACAATAAAATTTGTTAAAATCATATTAGTACTAAATCCATCATTACCTTACCTTCTAACTGGTAAGCCTCTTATGTTATGAAATATTTTCTGAAAAAGTTAAACCTGCTAATCCAACTTGTTCTGTTAAACCAATCACTCTAACGTAAATAAATGTAGGGCCTCCCCGGTGGAGCTGTCGGCAGCGGCGACGCCTGTTCGACCCCCAGCCGGGAAGAGTCCCACATGGTGCGGCAGACCTCTCCTGCCTCGCCCGCTGCTCCCCTCAGCAGTGTATTTCTGATCTGCCTGTTCTGCTCCCCGCTCTGGCTCTGGTGAACACTCTCGCCGCCCTATGCCTCTGTCCTGTACCCCAGCTTGTATGTATAAATAAAAAATAAATCTTAAAAATAAATAAATAAATAAATAAATGTATTTTGGAGTTTCATGTGAAATTTTTAATACTCACATCAAGCTCATCCTTTGCATTGTAGTAGACGACTTCATTACTCTATTTAAAAGAAAGAAAAAAAGTGACTTATTGATATGAGCACAATATAAAAATTTTACAGATCAAATATTAAATAAATTATGTATATTTTAACTAATAAACCACAATATTCCCTTAACAATATATTTCATAAAGATTCAGAGAGATAAGTCAATATTTCCTAATAACATATTCAAACACTGTATCAATGATATTAGAAAAGCATATCTTGCATTCAGGAAAAACATCTTAGTATAGGTCTGAGAACCATGTGTCAAGAAAAAAAAATAAAGAATTTATAATGCAAGTAAGTTCTACACATACAGAAACATATACATGCACACACATATTCACCTAAACCATAAAAAGTTGAACAGTATTAATCAAGAAAAAATATTTGACACATACTTGTTAATATTTTGCTGAAGTCATGACATTAAAAATAAGTACATAGGGGCCTCCCTAGTGGCGCAACAGGTTAAGTAGCAGCACTATGAAGCTATCCAGAGCCACTGCAGCTCGAATTCAATACCTGGCCAGAGATCTTCCCACATGGCGCAGCAGTCTCGTCCGCTGCTACCCTCAGTAGTGTACCTCAGTCGATCTGCCTGTTCTGCTCCCCACTCTGTCTCTGGTGAATCCTCTCACTGCCCCCATGCTTCTGGCTTACACCCCAGTTCCTGTATGCATAAATAAAATAAATCTTAAAAAAAATATGTACATTGAGCATTGAAATTATTTTTTTTTAAGATTTATTTATTTTTGCACACAAGCTGGGGTGCAGAACAGAGGCGTGGGGCTGCAAGAGGGTTCACCAGAGACAGAGCGGGGAACAGAATAGGCAGATGGACAGAAACACTGCTGAGGGGAGCAGTGGGCAGGCAGGAGAGGTCTGCTGCGCCATGTGGGAATCTCCCCCGCCAGGCGTCCAACTTGAACACACGTCTCTGCTGCCAACAGCTCCACAGGGCAGCGCCTAACCACTGCGCCACTGGGGAGGCCTGAGGGTTGAAACTATTCTTGAAGAAAGGTGTATCTGGAAATATGAGTGGAAATGTCCTCAAGAAACTCAGGTTAGAGTTCAATAGTAACTGAAATACATAGCAAAAGTTATCAGATTATCTAGCTCATTAGTATTTTCATATCCTACCAAAGTGGTGAATTAGTGTTGACTCTTCAAAAATAAATATAGATGGCATTCCTGATAGTGATCAATACTGCTGACATAAGCCATAAATATAAATTACAGATAAATTGTTTTATAGAGGGAAAGTGGAAAGGAAAATGAGTAAGACAATTGTTGAGGAATTTTAAATTCCTATTTCTTTGTGTCACTGAGACTAGTTCCATGCAATATAGAAGTAATCCACTTATGCAGATTTTCTTTCTTCTCAACTGATTGAGAATACTGTCTACCTTTTATATTATTATTACAGGTAATAACCTTCACTCAAAAGTAACTTGAGCATTATGAAAAAAATGTATTTCTCTGTGCTTCTTAAAGATCCTCGGATACTCTGAAATTTTATTGAAAGAAAACACAATATACAAAAAATATCTTTTGAAGAAGAAAATTACTTGGGGGAATTACAGTATATTGGTGCTTCTTTAAGCATGTTCCAAAAAAAATCACTAGTTCTTCAAGATCTAATAATAATCTTACATAAGCAAAAATATTCTATGATCATATAAATTTAGAAAAAATAAAGTTAAAATGGTCTTTCTGGCAGAAATTCACAGAGCTTCAGAGTACGGATGTGCATTACAAATGTCCAAGAGGAAAACAGATCTTGTTTACCACAGAATTTGTCTCTATTTTTGATTTTAGAAACACACCACGAGAGTGACGCTCCAAAATATACAGGTCTCTCTGAAAACCTACCAAACTAAAAGCTACATAAACATCAGAACATGTTTTATAATACTGAATGAACCTCCCTGAGTCTAAACTTATTTCACAGAATCAATAAACTTTTTAAATTACAAGTTAATTGATTTAAAAAAAATAAGTAGATAAGCTAGAGAATTAAAGATTCTAATTCCTAAAACACTTCTTATAGTATGAGATTTGTGACAAAGTTAAAATACCAAATCAGAACTCAGCACATATACAAAGCAAGAGAATCTTCTGAAACTCCACCTGAGATCCAAATCTAATTACTAGTTTATTGATCTCTTTTCAACACTATAATTTATACTTCGGAGACAATTTTCAATTTAGAAAGTGGATTCCATCAAAAGTTAAAACACTAAATAGTTTATCTTCATTTTAGATTTTATTTCTGCCAACTGGTTGCTGATACAGAATTGAAAGATGTAGAAAACACGGTAAAATTGCAGTTTCAGGCATTTGAGCATCATAATTCTCAACAGACTTTGATTAAATATCTATCTGCTCATACTGCTGAACCAAGAGAGAGACAAAAGAAGTGGAGTACTCTACCCCTATCCTTTAGATAAAACAATGGCTACGTATCAATTATATGTAGCAACTTATGTGTCTAGAATTACACTTAGTCCATGATCTAGAGTTAATGGCCCAAATAGATTGCCCAACATTTTTCTTATGTGTGATACATGGTGACATATACAAAGGGTTTTTTATTTATCAAACCTAAGATTAAGATTTTCACATACAGTGTCATAAAAATCTAAACTATAAAGAAATGCTAGCTTGACTCAAACTAAGATTTTCGTTTTATTAAAATAAACAGTGCTTGTAATTAAAATCGAAATGGCAAAATCTAAGTATAAGAATTTCAAAATGTTTCTTTTTGTTACTATACTATATTTTATGACCTTTTTTTGAAAGAAACGCTATATTGCTTCTAAAAAGTTTTACTTAGGATGTGTATCGCAAAGTTGACTTGCATTTTAGGCATTAGTGCAAAACTTTCCAAACTTTGGAAAATATAAGATCCCAAACCTGTTTTTTTCTTCTTTTTAGCAAACTGGAAAAAAAAAATATATATATATATGTCATAAAATAATCCAGCATAAATACATCTATACTCATTATAAGTGGGTATTTTATTTCTATTTAAAAAGGCCTTTTCCATACTATTCCAAATGCAAATACAAAAGAAAACTAAACTGTGACATTTTTCTGGAAAAAAAACAAAATTATGAAGTATTTAATCAAACACATGGTTTCTGAAGCAGGGTGTCATATTTTATTAAGAAAAGGAAGCACAATGGACTGTGGTGGTAGACTCTGGGTGATTCGGTGGTGGGTATCCTATAGTGATGACACCTGATGGGGAGGGTCCTAATGCTACCACAATTCAAAGAATAAACTAGGGCCTCCCCGGTGGCGCAGCGGTTAAGCGCTGCGCTGTGGAGCTGTCGGCAGTGGCGACGCGAGTTCGACGCCCGGCTGGGGAGAATCCCACATGGCACGGCAGACCTCTCCTGCCTTGCCCGCTGCTCTCCTCAGCAGTGTACTTCAGTCGATCTGCTTGTATGTATAAATAAAAAATAAAAAATCTTAAAAAAAAAAGAATAAACTAATTTTAAAAAATGGAATTAGACGGCCTCCCTGGTGGCACAAGGGGTTAAGTCTCAGCACTATGAAGCTATCAGCAGCCACTGCAGCAAGAGTTCAATCCCCAGCCAGGAAGCTTCGCATGTGGCTCAGCAGACCTCTCCTGCCTTGCCCGCTGCTCCCCTCCGCGGTGTTCTTCAGGAAATTGCACGTTCTGCTTCCCTCTCTGTCCCTGGCGAATCCTCTTACCACCCCACACCTCTGGCCTACATCCCAGTTCTTGTATGCATAAATAATTAAATATTTTTTTAAATGGCATTAAAAGAAGAAAACACAGACCTTAGTACAATGTGCAGCTGATTATATCCATCGCAAACCAATATTTCTTCTTCACCAATAAAAATGCTGCTGTTTTTGGCTAAGAAGCTCTATTTTTACTTCATATGTATGTATATACTTTTCTATTTCAACTCTAAACTTTTCATCCATAGTATATATATTCTAATATCCTTTAATTCTTACCTAACAGTAAAGTTCAATTAATCAGCTTGAGCAAGGATAAATCTATGTAGGGCATTAAGATATGGCAATATATGACAGTGCATTTAATCTGTCATCCCAGTCCACCTATACAGCAGTAGGACACTAAGATAAATGAAAAACATCATAGATTATTTTATTCATATAACCACACTGAGTTTATCATATTTTCTTATAAAAAATTGCAATGATTTGCTTTACTGAGGCTTTTGTTTAGCTTAAAAATTATTTGTCAGAAATAATTTTAAATATAAGCTTGAGAAAAATTATAATTAGGTAAAGTTGTAATTATTTTTCCTATCACATTCATTTATAGCTATCTCTTTTGATGCATTAAAATATATATGAAGATAAGTATAGCTATGTTAGGCTAAATCAGTCTAAAATCAAATCACTCAGGTCACAGAATCATCAAAATATATTCAGAAACAATCACAACAAGATTGAGATAAAGGACAGTTTCTAGAACAAAGAGCAATTCACACTGAAACAGCCCAATTGATACTTTGATGTTTTTACAGAGATCAGTTTTGGTTAAAATGAACTGTGTATTAAGAGAAAATAGAAGAGGAAATTGCATAAAAAACAATTATGTGATCACAAAGAAGAGGTGAAAGCGTCAGCTGAATCTTTTCTCTCTTTACTCTGATCTCCATTTCCACCTCACTTAAATTCTGTACAGGGAGATGGGGGGGGGGGGCGGGACCCAGAGGGAGGGACCTTAGCACAAATAGCAGGAGCCATACCTCATTCATTTACAATTTTAGGGTGACATTATGCTATGTTAAGTGTTAAGGAAACAAAGATGTATATTGTGTGTCTGCACGCTAACCACAAGGAGCAAGTTCTCATCTTCCCAGTTTACATGTAGTAAGAAATTCAGCAGCTGTTAGTCACTCTGATCTCCCATAATTGAAGAATACCTCTTATTATCCTTCTAAGGCAGGATCACACAAACCAAAACTTTCCCAGACTTCACAGTAGATAAGAATTAAGAATTTCACAGGGCTGTGACATTCTCCATTTGTTGATCAGTTCAGGCCTGTGTGTTTAAGAGTATGTGCTCATGTTTTTGATTATTTCTTAATCACTTACCTATCCTGTCATTCAGAATTCCCTCAGCCCCTCTCCAGTATCACCAATACTTTACACTATGACATGTAAACTAATTATCAAGGCACAGTTATAGAACTGAATCATCTTGCTTCTCTATTATGCTTCCGGCTATATGCTTTTATGCAAATTATTAAACAACATCATCCTAGAAGGCATTTCACACTGAAACAAGTTTTCTGTGGATTTCTGTGCATTATGTACCATACGATGGAAAAAGCCAGCAATAGCCTCAAACTAGATCTATAGATTAGTTAAACCTTTAGAGAGC
Organism: Scalopus aquaticus; assembly: GCA_004024925.1. NCBI lineage: Eukaryota > Metazoa > Chordata > Mammalia > Eulipotyphla > Talpidae > Scalopus > Scalopus aquaticus. Next base: position 22,860 of record PVIJ01000569.1, read on the forward strand.
TATTTTTCACAATTTAAACACTACCAGATGACAAGAACAAAGTGTTTCATTTCTGATTTTTAACCAAGTATTTTAGTTATTTATTATCTCCTTGAAACAAATTTACCCAAATGGTCCACACTAATATAATACCGCTGCTTACTGAAATTTAAAACATCCCCTAGAAGGTTGAGAGATAAATTACTTTAGTTTCCCAGTGTCTACTGGGAGTCAAAAATTAAATCTGGGCAAAATAGACCATTCCATCTTAGAAATGTATATTGTAAGTGACAGTCCCTTGCATTCCACTTTCCTATAAAAGTCTGCCTCTGATGAATAGTTAATGCTAAAAATCTAAGGCATAAGTACAAATATTTGACGTGGAAGTGAGATCTTGCCTGGGGTAAGATTTAAATATTGGAACTGAAAATCAGGATTTTTAGCCAACATCTGAAATATTGGACACATTCAAAATTCAAATAGCGATTAACTTTATGTCCAATTTATTAATTCTGTTTTCTTGAGACTATATACTTGACTCTACACATGAGTTACAGTCTGGCAAATTTCGGGCAACTGTTCCATTGTCCACTAAAGTTGCTTTTATAACAATCTCATTCTATTGTCTTTTTTTATCATTCATTAGTTCTAAATATGAAGTCAATTGGATGAATATTAAGGAGGCTCTTCATTATAAATGAGTTAATGATTCCTGTGGGCGAAGAAGCATATTGTTTATCTAAAATAATTCATAACTCAAATCTTCTGATTACTATATCTTTGTGGCGATCTGTCCTGGTAACCATACAGACTACTGCTATTGATTGTTCCCCAGTCAACTGTGTGGATGGGATGAGATAACTAGCAGAGGCGTAAACTGGGAGAATAAAAGAACCTAAGAACATGTGCGTGGGGGTGGGGATGGGGTTATATGTGCATGCGTGGGGGCAGTGGGGGGGGAAGGAGCAAATGTGAGCAAATGTTCCCATAGATAACTAAAAGTAGATAAAAGAATACATTAAAGGCAGTGGTTCTTGAGAAACAGTATTGTTTGTCATTGTATTTGATTAAGCTTTGTAATGCAAGGGCTTGTTATTTACAAAGACAAAAAGGAAAAATAAAGATGAACACAGGTTCATCTGGAGATCAGTTTACCAGGTTACTAGACTGAAGGAATGTGATAAATATTTATTCATATTATAGACAAGATTTAATAAATAAGACAATTGACATATGGTGCTTAACACAGTGCCTGGCACACAATATATGCTCCATAAATATTATCAGCTATTATTTTATATGTTGACCAAAAAAATCAGGAATATCCATAGAATGTATATATTAGCTTTATTTGGCACTGATACATGAATTAAAGTGTGTTATAATAATTTTGTTTTCTTGGGCCTGTGGGTATGCCATGATTCTCTTTAATTCATTTTACATACTTTTTTCAAAGATTCCATGTAGCCATGGAACAGAAATAAAATAAGTAGTAGTTGTTGTTATTTTTCAATCTGACAATTAAGATGAGGTAATGTATAAGTGAGTCTAATGCAATGAGAATTAAGGGGTGGACCAGATGCACCCTGCCCACTGATGTGTTGCTGTGCCCCCAGCTTTTCTGTGATTCCAAGCACTCTCTGTCCAGCCCCTCTTCCTACATGTCAATCCTCATTCACTTTTGCTAAGAAAAAAAATCAATCTTTTAATAAATCAGAAGTGTGCCTATTCATACTAATACCCATAAGGCAGAATCAAAGGACATAAAGTGATACAAGGCAGTTCTCACACAGACTAAGTCGGGGGCTATCACATTTTAAAAAAAAAAAGCTATAGTAAATATGGATTTTCTTTTTTTTTCTGTTCAGTAACTCCACTGTGTTTGGAAAACTTTCCTTCCAATCACATAGCTCTTTTTAGTTGGCAGATGATACACTTCTTCAACCACAGAGTTTAACAGGTGCCAACATCTATCCAATCACAGTATCCCATGTTCCTACTGCTTTTCCATAAGTATTCCCATTTCCGGAGTAGCTAAAGGAATAACAACTAAACTGGTTAAAGCCCCATGATAGAGGCTACCTCCATCTTTCTTCTCACTTATGGAACCAATAAGTTATTATTTTTTAAAGCGGTGAGAAAATAGTTTCTAACCCTTACAACTGATAGCACTAGTATAAACACCACACTCCTTATAACGCATCTTCTATTAATTTGCTTAACATTTACTGCTGGTGAGGGCACTAAAACGTAACTGTTGTAAAAGTAACCCCACTTTCTGGCTGCAAGCAGCTCCTACATCTTTATGGTCATTTTCTCCTTAATCAAATTCAGGTGGTTTGTAAAAAAATAAAAAGTCACAAGTGTTCTGGCATGAAACTTCGTTTTTTGGTCTAAAATTTAAAATTCTAGAAGATTAAAAAAATAAATCAGAAACTAAAATTTTCTCAGCTCATACATAAACAACTGTAATATTTTTCTATCATTTCTTTAATGAACTATAGGTAAAAAAAATCCCTCAGTGCCAACTAAATATTTTTTTGAGTAGTGTATCAACACGTTTTATATACACACCACACACACACACACACACACACACACACACACAAACAAACACTTTTTTTGCTGGTGATTGTGATGTGGTAACACACATTTGATGAAGAGTTGTGTAGACATAACTGTGAATCACAGTGTAATAAACCAATTATTATTCCTCAATAAAATGAATTGCAACATGGGAAAACGTAACTATCATTTTTAATGATTTCTATCAATTTCTTTACATAAACTCATTAGCCTTTAGAAAATTTTGCCTAATTAAAAAATGGAATTATTGTACAGATTTTGATGACCTATCAAGAGTGTTTAAAAAAAGGAAGTATAATACCACAGCTAAAATGTTGTTCCATGATCAAAATTAAAATGAAAAACACAGGGCCTCCCTGGTGGTGCAAAGTGTTACATCTCAGCACTATGAAGCTATCGGCAGTCATTGCAACGTAAGTTCGATCCCCGGGCAAGGAGATGACCCACATGGTGCAGCAGACCACTCCTGTCTTGCCCACTGCTCCCCTCAGCAATATATTTCAGCAGATCTGCCTGTTCTGTCCCCTACTCTGCCTCTGGTAAATCCTCTCACCAATCCCATACCTCTGGCTTACACCCCAGCTCTTGTATACATATAAATACATGAATGCACATTGAGTTTTGTTCACATGTCACGTCCAAAGCTACCAATGTAAATACATATGATTTTTTGAGGAACTGATTTTTAAACATAAATCAAGGAGTAGGATATTATCAATTGCAACTTAATATGTTTGAAAACTAAGATTAACAGTAGGAAAAAGGATTCTAATACAGGCCTTCATAACCCTAAGTACTTGTTCCTTACATTTGCTGCTCTTACAAATTCAGGAGTTATCTATTTCTTGGAAGCAATAAATCCCTTAATGCACTGTGCATAGTTCTCCTAATAGCAAAGAGAATATCTAATAGTCTTTTTGACATATTCATTCATTTTATTTGTTCTTTGCCCTCTGATCTATTTAAAAATGTAAATTTAATTTAATACAAAATTCTTCAGCTTGTTGGAGGAACAAAACTGGAAAAGGATTTGGCTCTTTTAAACTTCTGTCTGTAGCAACATCATTACAGGCTTATTTATCAGTAATTGTCCTTATATATGTGTAATATTACAGCTTTTTTTTTAAGGTGCCATTACAGCGCTTGTGAATTGAAATATTGTTTAATAACTCACACTGTGCATTAGCCAATCAAAAAGCCAGTCACCCAACTGCAGAGGTCACAGCGAACAATAATAAACCCAGGTGTCTTGCCTATTTTAATTACCTAATTGCAAAGATGCTAAAGTATTCTAGCCCCAAGCTATACTAGGAAGCTGGTGGCACAATTAGAAATATCATCCTGCATGAAAGAAACATTTGTGACATCCCCAAAGGAAATATTTATTACTTCTACACAAAAGAAGCCATTTTAAAGAACAAAAAGAAAAAGGAGAGAAGATTAAATAATTTCCATTTGAGTGGAGACAATATTTTATTATGCCTGTGTTCCATACTATCACAGAGTCTGGAATATTGTATGAACAGTTACTGAATGAATGTTGTGTGGTGAGATACATGAATAAATTAGTAATACAAGCCTGTAAGAAGATATTAGGAATTTTATGCTACAATAACAAAACACAGAGAAAATATATCAGAGTACAAAAAACAGTTTATAGCTTTTAAATGCTCCTAATAAGTTAAAATGTAGACTAATTTCATTTGCATAAAATATGAATTACAAGTAGAATTTCAAGTGTACTGTAATTCCTTGGTTCTTAAACTTAAACTTCAAAGACTAATTTCTATTTACATTAAGAGCTATAGAAATTTGTTTTTTTTTTTTAAGATTTATTTTTTATTTATACATACAAGCTGGGGTACAGGCCAGAGGCATGGGGCGGCGAAGAGGGTTCACCAGAGACAGAGCGGGGAGCAGAACAGGCAGATCAGAAATACACTGCTGAGGGGAGCAGCGGGCGAGGCAGGAGAGGTCTGCCACGCCATGTGGGATTCTCCCTGGCCGGGCGTCGAACTCACGTCGCTGCTGCTGACAGCTCCAAAGCGCAGCGCTTAACCGCTGAGCCACCAGGGAGGCCCCAAGAGCTATAGAAATTTGTATCTGATAAGCTTCACTAAGAATCTCCCAGTAAATTAAAAGATTTGAGCACTAAAAGGTGCTCAAAATGATACTGATAAAAATATGATTTAAACTGGAGGAGAAAATTAAAAGTAAAATATAAGAATGTAAATATATCATTTTCTTCATCTACCAAATCTCCCTGGAAACTCAGTCCAGCATTGAATAAACACATCTATAATGCTGAGGAACTTGCTTTAATCTTCTTTAATCTGTAACTCCAATGATGTTTTGGGTTTAATCTAAAATATTAAAATTTACTTCACCCAAATATTCCATTTCCTATGTCTCCTTTATTGACTTAGACAGCCCACTGTTTTTCCTGACTCAAAATCAAAAGTAACTACTCATGATCATAACAATATACGATGTCCTAGCAATACAGTTCCGGTAATTTTTCAAATGCTAATATAAAGCACTGCCACTCCAAATCCATCATTATCAACTTCAGATAATTATCATACTAAAACAAAATATAAAAACTTACATTATGGTCAATGAATTACTGATTGTAAAATAATCTGGCCAAAATCATAGCTTCAAAGACTGTAACTTATAATAATAACATCAATTTATCTTTCACTGGGTTTGAGGGACTATGTAAGAAGGGAAAGAAAAAGAGGAGGCATTTTTTATATGTACATGATGGGGTAGGATTTACATAGATTACATAATTTACACCTTATAAAATTTCATTTTTTTATCAAGATATTACGCTGCCAATTGCATTTCCCATAGTTTCTTGCTTTTATCACAATACCCATTATTGAAACAGTGGGTTTCACTCCAGGTGAAAAAACATACCAGCTAGTATAAAACAGCATTGTTTGACTTGGATATTATATTGGGTTTAAATCCTTATCAGACAATAGTCTTAAATACCAGGTTTGTGAGTGTGGATTTACAGATTTCAAAAATGTTTAACTTTATATAGAAAAACAGAGCTAGGAAGTCTAAACCAGTCATAAAGGACCAAGGATATAGAATAAGGGAATGGATTGATGAGAATTTCCTGAGTAGGAAGGGAGGAGCCAAAGAAAAGCTAAAGGAAATAGCTAAAAATGAAATTTATGTGATCTGGCTCCTCTTAGAGGTAGAAAACACAGTGGGAGAGGGGAGAGGGATTTGGGAAACGTTCTCCAGCAGAGAGGAAGTGTCACACTTTCCACTGGTCTTGGAAATAATTTCTTTCCACACCTCATTTACAGCCTGGAAGATGTCCTTGTTGTGGGAAATATCCCAGCCTTTCCACTCCTGGCAAAGTCAGTTACTCTTATTAATATCTCTCATAGTACATTCTGATACTTTTCTCCTCTGTAAATCGGGGAATGTAACAATAGCTACCTAATTGGTTTGTATTATAGAAGAAAGACCCAAAAATAAAGTACACCCCTTGCCTTAGCCCTTACACTTACCATGCTACAAAATTTGATGAGAGAGATAATGTCTCAAACACCTGTGTATTCAATACCTGGCCAGAGTCCCATCAAAAACTCAGTGCAACAATTTTAAGCTTTTCCTTTGAATCATCTGCTTATCTTTATCCTCTACAGACAAGGTTGTTGAGGACCAGTTTCCACCACTCTCTTAGGTTTGATTACCCCAATGCAGACACGGCGATTAGGATTTAAGCACAGGTAATTTATCTCAAAAGTGATCCCAGGAAACAACACTGGAGAGCTGAAGAGGAGATGATTGAGTTGGAGGTGAAGGAATTCCACACCAGGTATGTTAAAAAGCAGGAGGATAACTGGGGCTCTGTTCCTTTTGGATCACTGGGAAACTAAATAAAATATCACTCAAGATAGTCACTTCCCCAAAATGAGGAGACTCTGTTAGTATTCACCCATACCCGTCACTACTGGTTGAAAACATTCATTCTGTACATTCCTGCCATCAGAGAAAGACTTCAAGCTAATACATGGCTGAGGAAGTTAAAGAAGTAGTGCGTGTGTGTGTGTGTGTGTGTGTGTGTGTGTGTGTGTGTGTGTGTGTGTGTTGAGGAGATGTGATACAAAAGCAACATCAGATGTTATAGACACACAGTGAATGTTTCAGAAATATTTACTAAGCAAATGTCTAAATCAGCAAATGGCTTTAAGCAATGAGAAGTTAGCAGCATTCCTTCCACCTCTAAAAAATATGGTCTCTAGAACACTTCCACATTTACGTTGTGAGGTTTCCACTTTTGCTTTAAATCATACAAAAGGACCTAGAGTCTGTGTTCATCTATTTTTTTCAGTGAGTCTTTGATAAGTTTGCTTCTCTTTTCATTGGAACACCCAAAGGATCTTACAGAGATATCATTTGTTCTGAAGAACAAAGGCAAAGCTTTTCCTTTAATTTTTAATTTGAAATCTCTCTGACATATTTCTGTAGAAACATGCAAATGTCTGAAAAGGACTTCTACATTATTATTTTTCTTTGTGTCTTGAAAGGTCAAATATATTCACTTATTTTTGAAGAATAGTAACTGTGTTTTTGTAGAAGGATGTCTTGAAAATGGAAGCATCCTCAAACTAGCTTACATTAACTCCTTTACTGTTACCAAATACAATCTGATAATCTCTCCATGGTGACATAAATTAACTACTCTAGATCAACTGCTGCTCCCTTTCATTAATATAATGAAATGTCACTGCTTTATATTTAACTAAAGTAGAAATCATAGTGTTTTTTATTTCTATCAGATTTATTACAGCTTGAAGTTGTATTAGTTCTCTGTAAAAAATAATTTTGCCAACAGTAAAAAGAATGAAAGGCTACTTCAAAAGAAATAAATGGAATCATTTCTGACATTTAAACAGCACTCCGTTCCATTTGAATAATAATGTATAACTGCTCTGAAAACACACAAAAATTCCTAGTATTCTATACTTGGTTAGCCCAGTTTTAGTAATTATATTTAAGCTGTAGTTCAAGCAGCTCTTTATATTCAAACTGTTCAATGATTCAGATATAACATGTCTCTAATTAAAACACGCATAATTGTTAAAGTGTTAATATATGAAAGCCACAATCCAGAAGATTCTCAAGGAATCTAGAAGACTTTCAAAATAGACCCAGTTAAGTTATAAAGTGTGTTTCATCTACCATCTAAATGTTTTAAAAGGGAAAAAGAATTTTGTGGACTGCATTCATCAAACATAATTTAATATATTTTTCCTTTTAATTTTCATAGTGCATAACACTTATTTTTAATTTTGTCCTTTTTCTTGAGTATTAAATGAAGAAATTTTTATTTTTTCAAAATATTACAAAGTTGTACCAAGGTGTGGCAGCTGGATGTAATACAATTGCAATGAATGACAAGTAAAACATCTGAATTATATTCCTTGGTTCATTTTTTAATCTTGAAAAGAAATTACTATATCAAAGTTATTTTTTTTTAAAGATTGATTTTTTATTTATACATACAAGTTGGGGTACAGTCCAGAGGTGTGGGGCGGTGAGAGAGTTCACCAGAGACAGAGCGGGGAGCAGAACAGGCAGATCAGAAATACACTGCTGAGGGGAGCAGCGGGCAAGGCAGGAGAGGTCTGCTGCACCATGTGGGATTCTCCCCAGCCGGGCGTCGAACTTGCGTCGCCGCTGCTGACAGCTCCACAGTGCAGTGCTTAACCGCCGTGCCACCGGGGAGGCCCTCAAAGTTTTTTTTTTCTACTCATTTATCAACTGGACAAAGAACTCTACCTTTAAATGGCTGTACGTTCAATGTAATGTAATAATTTATCTGAAAGAACTTGACAAATTTAAAGATATATATATTAATATCATGACCTAGTATTTGAATTTTAAGATTATTATGCTGTTGTAATCAATGCCATTAAGTACAGAGAATAAGTTTTTTCAATGATATAAATATACAAATAAAATAAGGGAAGTTGAAACATCAGATTAAAATTTCCTAAAATTAAAATGCAATCAAGTACAAATAATGAAATGTAGGTAATTTTTAAACAAGAAGTCGTGTGAACAGTAAGATTAACTGATTAGCTTGGTGAAGGGCTTGCCTTAAATGAAGTTATTTCAACCATGAGTTTTTAGGGCCACTTCACTGCAGAGCAAAAAATACTGCAGTGAAATGAAGTCAATTATAGAGTTGTCTACATTTCAACTATGCTTCCAGATGTGTCACTGAACAAAGGAACACATCAACATACCCATCTTTTGATCAGATTGACTTCTTTCCTTGTGCAAGAAACTCAGTGTGAAAAATAGTCTATAGTTAAAGAATCAAGGAATTTCAAAGTTAATATCCCGGTGAGAAGTATGAAGAGAATGTATTAGCAACTAATTAACCTTTACAGACACAATTTCCTCTCTACAAAATAAAAAGGCTGTTTTTCCTCCAAACTGTGGTAGATTTTGCTACTTTCATGGATTGTTTACTGAAAATACAGCAATTCCAGAAACACCCAGGAGGAGCAAATGAACTGAAAATAGATCAAAATAAATTATCATCTAAATTTTACATTCTAAAGGAAATTTTCCAAACTATATATCAACAGTACGAGATAAACCAAAAAATGTTTACGCAAAGCTGATAAATATTAATATAAAATGATGTTCTTTCATTTACCAGCAAGTAAAAACTACAAAAATTCACAGTTACATAAGTGGCATGGTGAAATTTTGAAATTGCTCAAAAAGAAGAAATAATCTTAATAAAAATGGAACATTTAGTAAATCTTGGACTAGGAATTTTCATGGAAGCCTTAGAAAATGCTAGTACTTATAATTTAAAATTGCTAGATAAAATAGAGAACACCCAATTAAATTTGAACTTTAGAGAGTGAATTTTTTTAGTAAAACTATGTTGCAAATGTATAAAAAAGACATATGTGTTAATTATCTGAAATTCAAATGTATGTGGGCACCCTGTATTTTACGTGCTAAAGTTGGTAACCCTGATTTGTAAAATACGAATATAACACTTAACTATACCTTGTATTACTTCTGACAATTTAAAAATTATTGTTGGAGGAATTTGGGGAGAGAGAAAAGGATGGCATATCATTATACACTAGCTTTGAAATTAAGTGGAACAAAGATCTTAACAGTGACATCAAAATTTCAAAGTGCTGTATTCAGAACATTTAACTACCCTGAAAGACAGGAATACTTTTTAATCTTTGCAAATTTGGGGTAATCTCTCGCCAAAGGCACTATTTTCTTTAGTTGTATTTCCAGTTTTATATACAGAATCCTCTGGCACAATTCATTTAATCCTTGTTTTGAAATACAGGAGAAATCATCGAAATTGTTGCACTGACAGCAATGCACTGAAAGAAGCAGTTTGTATTCTTTTTGATTTGAAAAATTTCTTGAGAGAGAAAGTGCTCTCATATCTCCAGTCCTACACATGACCACGTTGATTTTCATGATCTAAACAGTCAGGTAGTTACACACTTATCAAATAGTAGATCCTACAATCCTTCTAAACTTGCACAGTAAATTGAGAGGAACAACTTTTCCATAAAGTGGTCATTCCTGATATCAAAGATCTATGAAAGGTTGAAACCCTTACTGACAGAACCAGTGAAGTAACTTTTTTAAGTGACACCGAGGTAATATTCTTCCTGTTTTTACACTAATTTTGTTCAGATGTTTAGGATCCTAGATTCCTTAGGAATTCATTAAAAGGGCTCAGGACTATCTGCCATCAAAATCCTAAACACGGGCCTCCCCGGTGGCACAGCGGTTAAGCGCTGCGCTGTGGAGCTGTCGGCAGCGGTAACACGAGTTCGATGCCCGGCCAGGGAGAATCCCACATGGTGCGGCAGACCTCTCCTGCCTCGCCCACTGCTCCCCTCAGCAGTGTATTTCTGATCTGCCTGTTCTGCTCCCCACTCTGGCTCTGGTGAACCCTCTCGCCGCCACATGCCTCTGGCCTGTACCCCAGCTTGTATGTATAAATAAAAAATAAATCTTTTTTAAAAAAAATAAAAAAACCAAAATCCTAAACACATTACTTCTAAACTAAAGGCAAAATCATCACATGTTAAAAAAAAAAAGTAAGCTGGAAAAAATAGTTCATAAAATAAATATGGATTTGCTTTTTAAATTTTATTTCCTATGTTAGTTTAGTCACTGCATACTTAAACTTCAATGTCCATAAACACAAGACAATTAATAAATTACACAATTGGGAATTGCTCATTTTATCATTTTCCTCCAATGTTCATTTAAAGAACTCTTGAATCTACAGTAGTATCCAAAAGTGGAATCTAGATAAACCAAAGAAATGATCAACGAAGACTAACTGTAAGACAGACCCTTAAGAGCAGACCATAGATCTAAGACAAGATAGGGAGAGAACAAGAGGGGAGCTTACAGGACAGGGCTGAGGAGAAACAACAGAATGTGGTGGAGGGTTGTGGGCACTTTGGTGATGTGAAAACTATGGGGACAGCACCTCAGGGGAGAAATCTTGTATTTTGAAATAAATAAACAAGGATGTTTAAATAATAAAAAAATCTGTTAATGTCAAAATATGTAAAAAGGGCATAATAAAGTCTTGGATTTCTACATATATAATATAAATTTGTTTGTGAAAAGTATCACTTTTATAATATCCAATACCTTTAAACTTTTTTTTTTTTTAAAGATTTATTTATTTATACATACAGCTGGGGTACAGGCCAGAGGTGTGGAGTGGTGAGAGGCTTCACCAGAGACAGAGTGGGGAGCAGAACAGGCAGATCAGAAATACACTGCTGAGGGGAGCAGCGGGCAAGGCAGGAGAGGTCTGCCGCGCCATGTGGGATTCTCTCTGGCTGGGCGTCGAACTCGCGTCGCTGCTGCCGACAGCTCCACAGCGCAGCGCTTAACCGCTATGCCACCAGGGAGGCCCACCTTTAAACTTTTAACTATAGCTTTTGTTGATATTAACAGAGCCATCGTTAATAAAACAAAGTATAAACAATAATGATCACAATGTGTCCATTCACTGACAATTTAGTATACAAACCCATATTATCTCATTTAGTGTTTATCTCAAATATAAAGGAGGTGTCTATTATTACAACTGACAGATAAGGAAACTGAGATTCAGGAACGTAAGCTCGTTTTTCCAAGTTAATTAATGAAGAGCAAAATAGAACTTTAATGTAGCTCTATCTAAAACAAAAACTCCTATAACTTTCTCTATAACAAATGAACATTCTCTTTTTGTTTATCAATATCACACTGGCATATACATATTTTTAAACTATGGATGTTCAATAAATAAAATGATAAATAAAACAAGAATCCTTTCTATGGGAATAATAAATCTTCAATCTCAAATAACTATGTTCCTTTCTGTTGAGCTTCTGGAATTGTATTTTTTGTCATTAGCAAAAAATAAAGTGACTCATTGAAGCTCCAATTTTCTCAAATTGGTCTTTGTGTTTCTTCTGATCTCCCTAACTGAATTTTGTATGCAAACTCAAGTATAAAGCAGATAACATACAGTTAAATGACAAAGGGTAAAAGAGTATAGAAAATAAGGTTTCCTCAGTAAAGAAGAGGTGTAACAAATCACTGCTTTCATTATTGCATGTTTCACTAAAGGGCAGCCAGAGCAGAGAGGGAAAAGTTGAAGAGACACATCATCAAGTACATCAGTGAAATACTCTTATGTTGGGACAGAAATATATTCTACAGGGTATATTTGCAAGGACACTGCCAATAACTGTACATTAATGACATTAGGTATTTAGCTTACACCCTCATCTAATTTTTAACACATTCAATTTACAAAAAAAACCCAAAAAACAAAAAAGCAGGTTTAGAACTACAAATGAATTTTTATATCACTAAACATTTAAAATACTTATTGCACACCAAAATATAACCACATAATACAAAACAGCATGACTTTCAAAAAATAAGGCACTGATTTTTATATATCAATAAGTATTGATATATACTTGTCAATAATGTATTTTTGCTTTTTTAAAAATAATGCAAAGTCATTGGCACACTATGCAATGAACTTAATTGTCCACACTTTCTAGTTCAATAGACCTTGCTTTTAAATTTAATTACAACCAGGTCAGTAATGCCTATTTAATTTCTTATTTAGTTGACTTCTCTACTTTTGTTTTCTATTTACTTTGGGTATCAGGTATCCCAGCAGGCAACCCTTTGCAACCAAACTGCCTGGCACAGATAGAGCTGCAGGGGAGCTTGACAGCAGCTAGGCTCCTGCCAAACATCAGTCCTTTCCAAGGAAGAAGCTGGGGAATCGGTCTGCAGGCAACTGAAAATCAGTTCTCTTGGTTTTATAGAGATAATTATCTCTCACTCTATAATACCAAGTAATCGATTGCTACTCCACTTTTTTACAAAGCAGAAGATTATGAATCTTCTCCATTTAAATTAACTGCAACAATTAAAAAGTCAATAAATGAGAAAAAACTATGATTTTAGTATAACAGTAAATAAGTCTTCTGAAGAGATTAATATATACAATCTACACAACTGATCATAAGCAGCCAATTAACCACTATTGATTACTTAGAGAGGAAAGTTGAATTGATTGCTTTTTTCCCCATGAAAATGTACTTGAATTTCTTTTTAAAAACTTCTCCTTGTAAATGTAATATAATCTATATTGCTTAAAATTCACACTTTCCACATTACCAAACTCACCAGGCTACCATGATTAAATAAATATCTTCCTATCAAGGCACACCATAGATGTTTGTTCCCTCTGAAATCATAGTAGTCTGATGAATCTAACTTGCTCAGTGGTGCCCTTGAACTTTATATCTCCTGAAGAATTTTAAAGTTGTTGAAAGACATGGCCCCTAGGTACTCTCAGGCAGAGCTATGAATTATATTGTACAACTGCCCGTCTTCATTCTAAATTCACAAAGCTTTCAACATGGCCAAGCAGTGCTTTTGTAGACAGACTTTGGCTTTTCTTGTCATAGCTGTTTTTTTTTTTTTTCCTTGAGTCACACAGCATGACTCAAGACAATTTATAATCATCAATGAAATACCCTTGACATTTGAGAATACTGAGAAAGGAAACCACAGCAAGCAGGTCATACACCGCCTCTATGCCTGGGAATCTGATGTTCTAAAGTCCCACGGCATATTCTCTTGGTGCTTAGTCTGTGTGCACCGGATTACAGTTCGATGATCATGGCATACTATGTGAGTATTCATTTGTGGATTAAAATTGTTCATGTTCTCCACCATTGGCCCTTGCATACATAAACTGCTAACGAATAAAGAATGGGAATTTAAAACTACGAATTGCAAGATACAAGAAACTTCTGAGATTAAAAACTGGATTATGAAATCAATTAGGTAGTTTTATGAATCAGAATTTCAGAGAAAACCCTGAAAATAGTAATCTTCTGAGAAGCCTCAGGATTAACATCTGTGATAATAAAGTTACAGAAACAAGGTATTCTCTGCCAGGTAGTTTGATTTCCCTTTCAGTCAAAGATACGGGCTGCAGTCATATCAGATATATGACTTGGTCATTTTTACTCAGCACAAGGATTATGAAAAAAAAATCAGTATAGCACCCATCAAGCATATTTTATAGATTCATTACAACTTGGATTCGTAATCTATTCTCTCCTGAATACAGCTAATACTCTTTACCTCAAAACTAAAAACCCTCAACACATAAACACAAAGACACCTAAGATTTAAAAAAAAAAAGGTTGGAAATGTAAAATGTATTGTTTCAACAGTAAATTGTCAGTGATGAGATTCCAACATTCACACAAACAACTAGGAATTTCAAAATGCTTTCAGCACATTTCAAGAGTTTAAAATAGCCTTGCTGAAAAATATATATATTTAGACACACAGAGGTTTGTGTGTGTGTGTGTGTGTGTGTGTGTGTGTACATAAATACATATATATATTTGTTTAAAGCAAGAAAAAGTAAAGAGAACACAATTTATTAAAATGCACATTCTAATTCTATACTGCCCCAATTACAAAACATTTCTGAGTAATTTGTTTTTAAAACATTTTTAAAAGGGGCCTCCCTGATGGGTTGAGTCACAGCACTGTGGGGCTGTGCAGAGCCACTGCAGCACAGGTTCCATCCCGGCCGGGGAGCTTCCCATATGGCACAGCAGACCTCTGCTGCCTCGCCTGCTGCTCCCCTCAGCAGTGTGTTTCGGTCGGTCTGCCTGTTCTGCTCCCCACTCTGTCTCTGGTGGAGCCTCTCACCACTCCACAACTCTGGCCTATACCCCAGTTCTTGTATGCATAAATAAATAAATAAATATTAAAAAATATATTTTTAAAAGCTTCAAAAATAGGTTTCCAAAGGGAAGGGAACATTTGGAAGCACAGGGAAGTGAAACGGAGGGACCGTGTGCAGGTGGGAGGCCTGTGCTCCGGACAGGAGGCTGCGCACCTGCAGGTTCCACCTGAAACAGGAGGAATGCAAACCCACTTTAAAAAGGCAAAACAAAATTTGATTGCTAATAAAATTTCAGCTATATTTGTTTAGTCAACATGCATGTCATCAGTTTCTCCAAAATGTGACATTATTTATTTTCCCTTTACTTACATTTCATTCTACTTGCCAGACCTGTGTGAAGCTTCCTCACATAATTTCAATGAATCAAAATGTTCCCGCTTCACTGATGAAGAAATTGTGGTTTACAGATAAAATAATCAGCTAAAAATCACACAACAGGGAATTCCCAAGATCTTTCTGGTCCTCAGCAGTTCTGCTTATTAGTATATACCACTTGCAAATATAATTTTTTTACTTGATTTTTGGGTCAAAAAATTTAGACTTAATATCAGATAACAATGACATAGTCTACTGAATGAAGTAGAATCAGGAGAACACTATATTTTGTATATCAACATATCTCATATGCAAATGGTGACTTTAGGGTCTCTGTTTAAATATGAATATTTTCTGTTCCCAATTTTTATTGGTCTATACTATGTTTTCTTTTCTTCATCATATTTTCTAATCTTTGTTTAAAAGTAGAATTTACAAGAAAAGTAGATTTTAAAATATCCAACTAGTATCTACAGGATGGAAGTGTTGCAGTAGGGAGAGAGAAAAAAAAAATAGTTATAAGAATACTTACACTGTACATTCCCTATTTTGGTTTCTGAAAATGCAGTAAATTCTACTGTAGTAGAACTGTAGTTTTCTAACTAACCTATTAGTTTCTTTCTACTGCTAACCTGTAGTTTCTTTCCTAACCTATTATATTCTAGCTAAAAAATATCAGAGGAATAAAAGAGAAGAGAAATAGCAATCATCATATTCCTATTTCTAAAAAGGTACACCAATTATTTCTTGAACATTAAAAACTGACTGGAAATGTGCAAAGGGATAGTTGAGACGTTGACCTTAGCAAAAGCCTTAAACTGTCTTGGAATTTTCTCCTTTGAGTATGTCCTCATCATCTTCCATCAAATAACTAGTTAATTCACCGATTCAGGAATCCATGTAGAACTATATTGGAGGGTGTGGAAGGAAGGAAAATTTAACCATGACCTGAAATCTGAAAATAAAAGAATAAAAACCATGTTTTTTCATACTAACAGAGATATTCTAGACCTATTCTTTAAAGATAGGGGGTAGAGGAATATAACCAGGAAAAATATAAAAGAAACTAAATAATAAAAAAAAATTCAAAAAAATGCCAATATTAATTGGCAAACAAATTCCAGAATGTAGAGAAGAAAAAAATGACTTAGAGATGAATGTTACAAACAAAGTCACATGAATCCGTAGTCCAGAGAGGCTTTAGGAAATCATGACAATGAGATGTAAAAGAAAAAAGATTAAAAAAAAAAAAACCTGTAATAATTACAGAAAACAGGAAAAGAAGATCCAATTTACACTAAATGCTATTCCTGAAGAAGAGAACATGGACAAAAAAAATAAGCCTTACACAAAAATATGCTGAAAGTACACAAGTCTGAATTAAAAGCGAATAAATAAACAATAAGAAGGGTTATTTGTAAATTAATGTCAAGAATGAAGAACATATATATCATTATGGAACCAATGAAAAAAATCAAGTTAATTCAGGAGGGAGCCAAGTGTTAGAATTGTTTCAGTTTTTATAATCTCTGTCAAAGACAGTGAAGCAGTTAAAATTTTGAGGAACGCACACACACACACACACACACACACACACACACACACACACACACACTCCCCTCTCTCTCTCTCTCTCTCTCAACCAATGTTTCCATCAAATCCAAAATGACATACACAGATATTCTCAATCACTCAGGGATTAGAGTATCCTAGGGCTTTTGGTCAATCTATTTGACAACAAAAGCAATCAATCAAACTATGCATACAGAGGAGGGAAATGAAATAATGTCTATAAAGGAGGATAAAGCATAGAAGTTCTGCTGATAACATAATTACTCAAAATACAGAACCAGAATTATCTATGATGGGAAATAGATTATAGAACATAAGACAACTTTTAACAATATAAAGCCAATAATTTAATAAGATTTGAGAATGTGTGACAAAGGGGAGAAGTATCACACATGTTGATTGCAAAAACAGATTGCAATCTCTGTTTACAGGTTTGCACATTCCATTCAGCATACATAACTATGCATCTAGGAAATTTACTGTGCATCTCATGAAAAAAAGTGCATAGAAAGCAAAAGAAATAAGCATAAATTGGACATCATAATACTCACTAAATATAAACAATTTTTATGTCTACTGCAGGTATGGGAATATTTTTCTTTTCTTTTTGTAGCTATCTATATCACTGGAATTTTTAAATGAGTGATTTTGAGATATTTTTACAAAAAACTACTAAGATAGTCTTCAGAGGAAAGTGAGCAAGACTGATTATTGTTATTTTGATTGTTTTGATATTAACTGAACTCAACTAGGTTTTTACAAGCCTCGGAGTGTTTATTATAATTTTCCTTTTTGTACCAAATCTATTTACCATCCAATCCTTATTCCTAACTGTAGAACTGCATTGAGAATCGTTTCTATGTTCATAATTAATACTCTCCAGTTAATAGTTGGCCAGCTTTCTTCACTCTTAACACACAGGAGAAGTAGATTCTATTCTCCTTTTGTACTGGATCACTCCAGAAGGATTCTCAATGTGTTAGCTCCACCCACATAGGAAGTCACTGGGAATCTTGGGTGGAGGTAGGGGAGTGTAAGGGAGAACTTTATAAAAAGGCTTCCAATTGACTCTCACAAGATTCTTTGGAGAACAACATACACAATGGAGAAAGATTTTAACAAAATTAAATGGCTTTTGTAATGCAGCCATGTCATACTATTTGGGATCTAGTAATTTAATTAATATGTAATAAATCCCATGACACACAGTACTACAAGATTAGTGGTTTTCTATAATAATAATTCATGAATAATAAGCTCTCTTGGTTAACCTGTTTCTCAGACCAATTAAAATATGAATGGGTTGGACCACTAATAATTCTGTAAAATGAGTTTGTGGCTACCACAGAACAGCAGAATAATCTCTTCGATTCGTCATTTGATTAATAATTTCAAGGTTATTTTGCCTGCAGGATCTGGGTTACTTTGACAAAGATGGTGGCCTGGAGATGAGTGTTTACTTAAGAAGGAGAAATATATGGGATGGACAAGAATTCCTGGAGACATTGAGGAGAGGAGGATAAGAATCTTCCTCAAAGACTCCCAAAAAAGATGTTTCTGCTCTCTTTGTGAGAAGTATTAAATAAATGATGAATGAGTTGTTTTGTTCAGGAATTTGGCAACACAGGGGCTATGAGAATTAATTTCAGAGCCCTAGTGATGAAAAACCTCCAGGATTTCCATCACTTCATTTTAAAACTTCATGTAGAAGTTTTTTATTTGGTTGTATGGGCTCCTCATATTCTGGATATGTGGTTTGAAAATATTTTCTTCCATTCCTCACGATGTCTTTCAGTCTGTGGCTGCGCCTTTTGCTCTGCAGAAGCACACGGGGAGTGAGATTATGGGCTCTTTTATTCACTGTACCTTTGTGTTTTAAAGCTTTATGTTAACACTGACAAAATTTGATTTTTTCAGTATTATGGATTTTATTAATAATAATTTCAAAGAGATTTTCAGAAAATGGCAATTTTAGGTTTGTGTAGGCCTAATTTTTTTTTTACTTATGCTCTGTTATTCTATGAACTCATTATAAGAACAATGAGTTGAAACTTTTATTCTACGTTTTAGTATATAAATTTTGTATTTCAAATCTATGTTTAAGTGTTTAGTCCTTTAGACAAGTCTTGGTGAGGATGCAGAGAAAATGCAACTCTTGCTTACTGCTGGTGGGATGCAAAATTGTGCAGCCACCTTATAAAACAGTATGGAGGCTCCTCAAATTAAAAAATAGAACTACCACATGACCTAGAAATTCACTTCTGGGTATATACAAAAGAAGTGAAAATAGAATCTTGAAGAGATATTAGCACTCCTAAGTTCACTGTAGCCTCATTCACAGTAACTGAAATCTGGAAACAATCATGAAATGTTCATTGACCAATGAGTGGATAAAGAAATGTAGTATATGCATACAATTTAATATTACTCAGCATTAAAAGGTAGGATTCTGTGACGCAACAATATGATTGGACCTTGACTACATTATGCTAAGTGAAATAAGCCAGACACAGAAAGATACATGCATTGCATGATTTCATTTTTATGAGGTATCTAAAACAGCCAAGTCAATAAAATTAAAGACTGAAATAATGTCTATCAAGGACTGGGGGCCTGGGGAACCGAGGAATTACTAATCAGCAGGTATAGAGTTTCAGTTAAGTAAGATAGAAATGCGCTCTGGAGATCTGTAGTCAACAATAATGTATTGCACACTAGACTTTGTTAAGAGGGTAGATTATGTTAAGTGTTTTTCCCACACTAAATAGCTTTTAGAAGGAAAAATTTGTGTTTTTTTTCCACAGTGGATTTTGCATTAACTTTGATTTTTTTAAATATTGCATTTAACTATTATCTATCTAGATCTTTAAAAAAACCCTCTACAATTCTGATGAGTCTTTTACCCTATTTCCTCACAGTGCATGTTATTGGCTAGAGCTCAAGGGCTTGGCAGCTTGGGATGCGTCAGGTGACGGCTCCCTGCACAGAGCAGTACTCTTCCATTGGAGCAAGGATGGCAAAGAGAACGCAAGAGCCAAGGGAGTTGGCAGAGACTAGACCAGGTGAATATCCATCCCAGGACTGATGCCAATTGGCTTATGAACACCTGAGCCAAATCTCTAGAAAACATTTTTCTTGGTAGAGTAATGCTTATATATTTTTCTTCATATTTTATTTCTTTTGTGGCTGAGAAATGAATATAGTAACACCTACCTTAGTGCAAATAAGTGACATTCAGAAATTTTAATAAAATGTAGTCCAAGTTAAAGCGAGGTTAATGAAATTCCCAAGTTCAAAAAGCCTCTAGTGACAGCTGCAATTTGGCACCAGCTGGTAGCAATAATCAACTCTAGATTAAATATCAATGAGGATGAGTCTAGGTGCTCTGCATGGCTGGAATTTTGAGAACACTGGCAGCAATTCTGGGAATCTCCCAATAATTTAGCAAGGATTCCATCTGCTCAGTTCCAGGATATTAAGGCAGCCCAGACCCATCCCGTTTTCAACTCTGGGATGCCTGTCCTTTCCAACCTCTCTCTTTCCCTCCTAAGAGGACAAAAGAAAGTGAAATTCAGCCCATTCCACTGATATTTAAAATCGTAATATTTCAGACATCTTATCATAATGTCTTACTATAGGAAGTCCCACTATACACTCATTGACAATCCTGTGACTTTGGTTTAGATAAAAATAATAGATAATGAGGTCAGGAACATCACTAGAAATTATTAAAAGTTATTAAAAACAAAACTAATTTTATTAATGAAGTTATTAATGGAGATTTAGTTGCTTCTTTTCTCAGTAAAATAAAAGATAGGAGTCATCACCCTGCATAACTAGTAATTTAAAGCCTAAGGTTATTATTGTCTATTCCGTTATGATATTTTACCATGGGCATTATAAGTATGCATAAACAAAAAGAGTAAGTCACCTGCCTTTTCTATTAAATTTGCTCCCAATAAATTCTGGATATGTCAGTTTTGCATCTTTTCATCTATCCTGATGAGGAAGAGCGCCAAACCTCGAAAAGCAAGCAGCAGTAAAACACTGTCACCTCACATTACAGAAGTGCTGCAAAAGGCTTACTATATGGAAGCTCTTGATTCTAAAAGAGCAGTTGAAACAAAGGTAGAAACTAAGAAAGACTAAATGGATTTAGGCCGGAGCCTAAAATCATTTCAGTAATCTATTAAATTTATTCATTTGTTCTTCAAGACAGGCACTACTATCCATACTTTTTAATCTCAAAAATCAGCTTTTCATATCTATGACCCACTTTAAAAACTGCTATCTTTAACATTGTAACCAAAATAAATGCATCATGCTTTCACAGTTCACATATTCACAACTGTGTCTCCTACAATCCACAGTAATCATGCAATTCCATGAAATTAATACAGATAAAACAATAAAATACATAGTGCTAGTGCCTATTACTTTAAAATATATAAACACAAAAATTTAAATATTACAATTTTCAAAGCAACATTTCAAAACATAACTTCAGAAAAGTGATTTTTTTAATTGCAAAATTTTATCCTAGAGAACTAAATTAGCTTGATTGACACAATAACATTCAACTTCACTAAAAAAAATTTCACCTTCTAATTTAGTTTCTCTGTGAAGCAGAAGCTAAAATAGGCTCCTCAAATGTTTTATTTACTGGCCAATTTCTAGACGTCTGTACTAAGCTTGCACAATAACAAGCTGATGCTAATAAGCCATACATAAAGATCTCACTTATTAAAATACAAATTAGGCATTCCCTTATGTTTATACATGTGTAAGTACAATTAATATCGCAGGCTTAGCTGGAAACAAAATTGCTTTAGTTAACCAACCATTGCAATGCAATCAAATGAGATTTCAGTTGCAATTGGAAAAGATCTGTTCTGTAGAAATAATGGCGATTATTTCATGTGGAACAATTAGTTTTCCAAGCTTTTTTTTTTCCTTCTCCCACCTGCCCTTAACAAAATAATTTGTCCATCACAAGTGACATAAAATGTCACCTTTGACACCCATAAATTGCATGGAGACCTAAAAGGCAGCTGGTAGACATAGCCTATTTACAAATATTGGTTTGAACTTGTAAATGCATGACCGCATAAATCTTAATCCATTTAGAGTATATGCCCTTTGTTCCCTCAATCTTACATTCAATTGGGAATTGAGTGAAGCACAGGGAGAGTGTGAATTACATGAGCCCTTTCTCCTTGCCAGCATTTCTGTGCTTTGCCTTTTGTTCTTGCTGTTCATGAGATTTCTCTACGATATACGGTAGGGAATGTTAATCAACATTTTGCTTAAGTAATATTAATGAAACTTGCCTACTTATACTTGAGGGAAGAATCAGAATATTACATTTCTTTTTGAAATGTTAATGTTCCTTTTAGTAAATTATTTCTGCCTTCTAAATCATCCCAGTGTTAAATTATTAAAGGATAGCATTAAAGAAATATTGCATTGATGCAAATGGTTAAATACTTTAAACGATAAAAGGAATGTAAAGTTTAAAAGGAGAGCCTTTTGGACTATGGCAGCATTTAACTTCAAATTAAACATTTTTAAATGTTTGATAAAACGTACAATTGTTTTGTGTGGACTCACAAAATAGAAGAGATTTAATCAGGATGCTCTCTAATTTCCAACCATGATTTTGAATTTTATTTGTTTATGACCTTGAAACATTTATTAACTTTGCTATATATGTGAAATGAAGCACCTCTAATTTATCAAGGTAAAAGGAGAAAGTGTGTCTTCTTTTTGCAGTATATTCTTATATGAGTCTGAAAGTTTAGTCAATCTCCAATCAGATTTTATTCTTTAAACATAATCACCACTACCTCAATGTCTATCACTGAGTGGTAACAAAGGAAAGAGCTATTGCAACGACTATGTGATTCACATGGTAAGATACGGAAAATATCAATTCTCAGGGTGCAGACTGTGACAGACATGAGGAGTGTGAACACTGATGACAGTCCTTCTAAGAGGGTACTCAGGAAATAAGCTCACAGACTTCTTAAGTAGCCTAACTTTGTTTTCCCTTTAACAGTCTCTTACTATGTCAATCAATATGTTTCTAGACAATAAACAAATTGTGGGGTATCCAGAGGGAAATTAAGAATGGAATTCATTCAGGAATTTTCTCACATAGTGATCACTACTTGCTAAGAAGACCTAACACTCACTGGATAAGCTATTTACTTTCTATTTAACCATGTAAGATTCAGGAGTGGTTTTGGTATCACTGTAAGGACTGATTTGTCCTCTTAGAAGTATTTTCCTAGCAATACCTCTTAGATATAGTCACTGAGAGAGTAGATAATATGAATAGTATTTCAAGATAAGTTTTCCTATATTTGAACATCTAACAAGTAATAACATGGCTTAAATTATGGGTGCATCATAATTTAATTGACATCCTTTTCCTTTCTTAGCAATACATAAGTGATAGGCGGCCTTACATGGATGATAGCTTTCATTCTGTAAATGACGGTAATAGCTAAAAAGTATTGAGATTTTTTTGTGTCCTCGCCAATGGTTACCCATTACTTCTATATAGAGAAATAAATCATTGCCAAGATGTTCATTTCAAATTATTGAGCCTCATCAAAGAGCTTATAATACACCTGAGAAGCAAACTTAATATCCAGAAAACAATGAAATAATAATTAAATTAAAAAACCAATGATGTAATAGGTATTAATATATCCCTAATTGCCAAGTTATTCTTTACCACATTATTTCTCCTGAGAAAACTAAAATAAAAAGCATACTACTCATAAATAATGATCTGACATATTACTAAATTTCTTTAATACAAAGAAAAGTTTTTTTGAACAGCATACACTGCAGAAACAGACTTGTGGGAACTTAGTGATTTTTTGAGTTCTAGAATTATTTAAGAATGAAACTAAAATAGCACCAACTTTACTACACCATATTAGGGAGAATGCATAGTTCTATTATCCCTATATGCTACCTTTACTATGCCACTTCTATGTTTGGATGAGGATGAGGGGAGGACTAATTTCCACTTAAAATTTATTAATCAAAAAGATATTTATTTGGAAAAAGTATTTTGACCATTTTTTGTCTGCTGGGGAAAAAACCATCTAAAAGCAATTAACTACACTGTATTGGATAAGCGTATAATTTGTCCTCAATATCCAAAGGGCTTGTGCTTTTGGCTTTATTACTGACTTTTTCTTTAAATACTATGAATGATAAATTGATCTTTCTTACCTACTTATGACTAACAATCATGACCAAATCAGTTGCACCAATAAATTATAAACAATATGATCAATTTACTGAAAATTAAACAAATTAACAGTAGTCAAATAGTCTCTAGTTAACAGACAGTTTAAGAAATTTAAATTACTGGAAAAGGTAATACAACTAAATACTATCAGAAGCATCAAGCATGGTTCATTTATTATCACATATTATATTTTATAATATATATAGTAAGTAAATGAAATATTGCATTTTCCTTTGACAGACAATGTCTTACAAATGCCAAGTAAAAGTGCTAATTCCTAAATTGCAACTCGATGTTCTACCGAAGCACAACTTTCTTTCCTTCAAATTTGAGACTTTCATTTTGTAAAATATGCAAAAACAATTGAATAGCACAATCAATATGTCACTCTCACGCCAAACCTATTTTAAGGTATTGAAAAATACACAAAAGCCACTATCAGCTGGCATTTGTAAAAGTAGGCTGAAGAAGAAAGATTACTTCTAGTAAAGTGGAACAAATCAAACGTTTTTATTATTTTTATTGGGGCAATGGTGACTGACATCATGTCTTAGGGGTATGGGTATAAGTTTACACCAGTACAACTGCATGTTATTTCACCACAACTACCAAAGCCCCAGTAATCTCCGTTAGACACCTCCCTAAGTCTCTTTAGTCCCCACCCCATCACATCCCCCTTTTGGTAGATTTAGTCATAGTCCAGTGTGCTTTCCTCTGCCTGACTGCACCCCTCCCCATTCTCTCTCCCTTCCTTTCCCCTTCTTGGATGCCTCATATCTATGGTCATCTTTCAAGGTTAGTCTTTGACCTTTTGTTTGGTTTCTCTATATTTCAAATGTAAGTGAAGCCATCTGGTTTTTATCTTTCTCCTCCTGACTTATTTTGCTTAATACAATCCCTCCAAATCCATCCATGTTGCAGCAAATGGCATGAGTTTTATCCTTTTTTGAAATTTTAAAGCCTTAATACATTATGCTCACTCTAATCACATGGCACCGTCACCAGATTCTAACAT
Organism: Scalopus aquaticus; assembly: GCA_004024925.1. Taxonomy (NCBI): domain Eukaryota; kingdom Metazoa; phylum Chordata; class Mammalia; order Eulipotyphla; family Talpidae; genus Scalopus; species Scalopus aquaticus. Next base: position 47,946 of record PVIJ01000569.1, read on the forward strand.
GCATATCACATTTAGCAAACTCCAAGTTGCTCAGTGCAACTTATCTTTCAAATCATATAGTCATAACATGTACAAAGATGATTCAGATAATATAATTTAATCCTATATGTGGGAGTACATTACTTGCAACTTTTAAAAAACATGGAATATAAGCAAGGACATTTCAACTACTTAGCTCTGATTACTCAAAAGCATCTACCAAAAACAAACAAACAAAAAAAGTTCAGCTTTCTGTTGTCCCATAACACTTTAAGGTTCCATTACTAAAAATATTTTAATGTACTCATAACTACCTAACCCTAAAACTCAATAATTGAATGAAGTGGTTAGAAAAGGTTCTTACTGCAAAATCCTCCCTCCACTGGTGGGCTGCTTGAACTTTCTCAGCTTCCAGAGCCAGGCGCTGAAAAGAAAACAATAAATATTAAAATTCAAATGACCACATGAATATGTAATTGTTTATATAGAGTGCTTGAGCTTTCAAATCAATTATGAACACATAAAATGCAGAAGAGACTCCTTATTTATGATTCATAAATTCTAAATCATTTAGTAATCTAACCTACTGAAGCTGATACAATGTGTTTACTCTTTAGCAATGAAATAACATACTATTCTTGACCTCTGCCATCATCCCAGCGGTATCCTCTTATTCAATGACCAACATTTTAGTTTTGAGAAAAAGCTTTCAATCATATATTCATCTTGGTAAAATCTTCTTTTTAGAAAATGCCTTAATGTATTTCTATGTCAGTGGAAAGAAAATGACATTGAGTTATCAGTAAGTATGTGTTCTCCACCATACTACGTACCTACTTAAAGGCATATTTCTTACCAAAAAGCTACACAAATGTAAGACTTTCACTTACAAATACAATGTTAAGTATATCCTTAACTGTTCTTTCATAGATAATCTGTGAATAGAAAAATGTCACAATCTGCATATCTGAAAATGGCTTTATTTCATCTTCACTTCACTTCTATATGCTAACGTAACTAGATAATTCTAGGCTGACTCATTCTCTTGTAGTACTTTTATTTCATTAGGATCAACTGGAGATAAAATATCTATTGTCAGTGTGCTAGTCATTTTTATAGATAATTTCTTCCTACTCTAATAGTTTTTAGATTTTTTTTCTGTGTAAGTCCTACTGTCATATAATGTTCTCCATGTAATCAATTAGCTTTTACATGAGACAGTTATATTCATAAATAAGAACACAGAAGAGATACAAGGCTGCCTGGGTTTAACAAGTCCCCCTGCTAAATACCAGTTATGCAAAGTTGAATCTTTTCTATTTTCTCATGTGAAAATCGGCTTCATGATTATTGAAAGGATTAAATGAGCAATAATTTATAAAGTGCTTAGAACAGTGCTAGGCAGACAGTAAGAAGTACTGTCTAAATCTGAAGAGTAATTATGATTGTATTTACATTCTGTGTCCTTCTACAAAAATAGCTCAGCGTTGAGTACATTTCTGGCCTGTTCCCCAGACACAGCTAAAAGACAGTGGCAGAAATAGGAAAGTAGAACAGCAAACTCATTTACCAAGAGAAAAAAATTATCAGGGTAGTTTTAGAAAAGTATAAATCTCATGGTGGTTCTTGGTTTATATTTTTGATCTTTCACTAGAACTATGACATGTGCTTTTTCTGGGGAAGTCCACACTACACCTGATAAAGAAAACCTCCATGTAGAAGAGCTCTCGTATTAATGTTTTGACTTCTTTTCCCTTTTCCTAAATATTAAAATCTGTTCATTTTCTAAACTACTACATATGTATAGCCAATAACTATAAAATATTGCCTCATAGGAGATCTTTATGTAACAATCCCATAGCTGAATTTAAAGAAAAATTTTCCAGTATCTTAAATGACAATGATTTTGGTTTATCAGCACTAGGCAGAAACAAATATGAAGAGCTGGAGAAAACAATCAAGAGAAGTTTCTTTATCCCTACAAAAACAAAATTCTAAAGAGAAAAAAACCACAGGAGAAATATAATCATTTCTATAATACTGTATCACAATACCATTGCAAACTCAAATCCGGTGTAAAAACGTAGCAAAAGAAAAAGTGAAAATAGCCAGTGAAATGGAATTGGAAGTAATTTCTTTATGGAAAAGTTTACAGGAAGATGTAAGTAAAAACAAAGAAAATGAACATGAAAGTATATTCTTGACAAAGTTTAGAATCTAAGTCTTCACTCATCTTTAACAGGCAGTATAGAACTCTACACATTCACATCTATGAGGTGAAAAATAAACATATATTTTGTGTACTTAAATGAATACTGGATAAAATAAAGATAAATATTTTTTTAGATTACGAAACCATAGCACTCTGAAACGTCTTTGTCTTAGACAGAGATATTAAGATCTTCCTTGCACAAAGGAAGATACTTCCCAACAAACAAAATACATCAGGGTACATTCACCACCACTCTGGGCCATACACTGTTTTCAAAGCACCAATGCTAACTACTAAGCTGTTTTCTATTCTGGAGAAATGAAGAAGTGCAACTTAACTGATCTGACCGAAAATCACATGGCTCATGAACATTATCCATGCTTAATAAGCCATACTGATATAATCATCACAGTTAATTATTTCCAGAGAAAAAAGAAAGAGGAATGAACAATGGCAACATAGTATAAGACAATTCTCCTAGGGGGAGGAGTGTCCAAATCAATTTCACTTTGTGTGTGTGCAAAACACATCCATGGTATCAAGTAAATACCATTTATTGCAAGCTTCTAAAATTAGTCTTAGAAATCTAAAGATATACAGTCAAATCTTTTATGAACATGTATTTTTAAAAGGTGGTCTGAAGCTCAAAGGTTGCTAAATTTTATATCCACATTGAAAATCCTGAAAATGCACATCTGTTATCTTCTTTGTTCAAGAAGAAACTAAAGATCTTTCTTAACCAGCAAATTTCATAATACAGTCTAACACTGAACTGTAGATACTTGGTCTGTCTTGGGGACTAACACAAATAGTTGCTGATGGTGATCTTGGCGAAAGGCCAGTTAGTCATAACGTGAACAAAACTGACATGTCTTCCGGGCTTCAAGTCCCTAATTAACTTCTATTCTGGTCAAGTGACATTTTATTTTTTAAAGCCAACAATGTACCATTAAAGGTCTCTGGCAAATTGTATTAAGACAGATAAAATCCCCACCCACAGAAGAAAATGTGAATATTTTCTCAGCAGAACATCCTTGTTTCTAGAGTTGCCTAAATAAGTAACAACTTTTGTCAGAAAAAAATAATATATTATTCTCTTTTAACTTACAGTACAGTTCAATACATTATCAAACATTAAAAACAGACTGAAAAACAGAAACAAAATACTCAGATCACCATAAATACCTATGTGCGAAAACTAGAGCTTAATTCTGCTTTTATTAAGATTATCCAGAAAGATTAACTAAATAGCTTTTTAATTAAACAGTGCAAGTGTATATTAAAATGCTCTAGACAGGAAGTATGGACACAATGCCATAGGTATACTGATAATGTATACATCTCACTTTAAAGAGTATTTTAAGAACACTCTGAACAAACGGACTTGAACTTAAGTCTTCTCACTTGAAAACTTATTCTATAAAACCAACCCTTAGTCTCCACTGCACCCAACAAGGCTTAACATCAGTAGGCATTCACACATATAGGAAGACACAGCATTGTGAAAACCAAAACTCCTGGTATAAATCTATTTCAGATTAATGCAAAATTTCCCAGAAAATTTTTAAAAATTGTTAAAGATTATAAACAAATACAGCACAAAAAAAAAAAAAAACATATCAGTTTGGAACTATCTTTACATAGGTCCTGCCCCCAAGTCCTCAGAGAATCACTGGAAAGGCTTTTGATATGCAGTGGTCTGCTGGGGAGGATAAAAAAAAAAAGAAAGAAAACAGAGAATGGGAGAGGTTTTATCAGATCAAAGAAAGATCAGCTCCCTGGAAGGCCTATTCATTCTCAACCTTCACTTTTTGTCATTCTTTATCTTTCACTGGCATTGAATTGTCAGTTGATATGAAAGGCTAATAAAAGCAGTATAATTATACAGTGTATAAAAATAATTTTATCATCCTCCTTAATAATATCCAAATGAATTTTCTCTTGGGAAAGAAAAAAATTCCAAATCTGTAAATAGTTAGCTTTCTGGATTGTAAAGTAACTGCAGATAAAAGATAAAAGATGTTTTCTAAAATCTTTAATTATAAAGAATTGTTATTTCAGAGCTTTGAAAGAAAACCTTCAGGTGTCATCTGACAGTTCAGTGAGCCCCCAATACTGTTGCTGTTCAGGTTAACATCAAGAATTGAGTTACAGACATCATTTCAAAGAAGTGTTTTCAAATCCAAAGCAATTTATTTGGCTAATATATGGGAAGATTCTTCTTCACTTTTATAAATAGATAGCCACACTAATCTAATTAAAATAAAATACACACATATTATGTAACTGAAATTCAAGTAGTTAACATCAAATGTGGATTAGCAATTTACAGAGTTACTTGTCTGTTAACAACTTTATTATCATTCTATTCTGGTTTCACCTGTCATCATCAAATGTTCTTAACTTAGCTATTGAATCAAGATAATCAGTTTATTAGTTTAACAATACCTATTTTAAATAGCATACCATGATGAATAAACAGACTTCTAAATGCTAAATAAAAGTATACACCTACAATCAACAACTTATTATACTGTAATTATTACATCACAATTATATTACATCATATTTTATTTACATATGTCATACTATATTATATTATACACCAACTATTGGCATAATGAGCACATACTTTTTAATCAGAAACATAAGGTTTCTAATTCAGGTGCTACATTCACTAACTATTGGTTTTTAGGTAATGGATTTAGCAATTGTCAACATCTAAGAAAAATATATGCCCTATGTATTCTATTTAGTATGCAAAGTATACAGCACATTATATACTTTTAAATTATAAGAACTAGAATATCTGACTTCTATTTTAATCCAATAAACACAGTTTCATAGGAATAGAGCTATACCCAGTGATGACCACCTCAACACATATATGAATGAAATAAAGTAAAACATTTTAATGGATCCTAAATTTTCACTGTATTTTGCCCAGCCAAATGATTCCCGACTATAGAACCAAATGGTGGTACAAAAACATATGCAAATTAGGAAATATGAGTTTAATGTAATAGTCGACAAAATCAACTTTATTTTACTTTTACCATATATGGAATGAGAAAGTAGAGATTATTATGTTCTATAGTCTCACCTTATTTCTTCAAATATATAAAAGAAGATATACTGAGGTTTGATATTTACACTGATAGTAATAGTGAAGAGCTTAATAAACAAAACGACAGCAGGATTAGTTAATATTGCCATATTCCAACACTTGCTAACTGTGATCACAAGGTAAATATATATGCTGCCTAGGAGGAAAAGGATTTTAGAAGAAGTACAGCACTGTTAATCAATAAATTCTTACTAAGCACTTGCTATGAGTAAGTGTTTAGGGAATAAACATACATAACACAAAATCCCTGCTTCTTAAGGCAACTTAAATACAACCTTACACCATATCATGTAACATGCAAGAGCACATGCATACACACATACATGAACAAATACACCATAGCATCATGTGATCAGTATACAACAGATCCTTTCTTAATGGCAACAATATAGAAGCTTAATCGATTTTACATTATTTCAGTGGAAACTGTCACATGGAAAACAGTCTTTTTAAAGTACAACTTTTTATCAAAAGTGGAAAGTAAAGAACAGGAAAGGTTCTAAAATTAAAAAGTGTGCTGCTATGACAAGCTATAATCACAGGCTTCAGTATTTTACTAGTTTGATAACATTTCTGTAAAGCAAAGAAATAGCCTGTAGCCCATTACCCAGAATTCATCTTTATCTTTCTAGATATTTACTTCATAACTTTTTCATGAAAATTAGTTACTACAAATAACCTTGAAGTTCACCTACTTACCTCTCCCAACCAATTCCTATCCAGAACACTCACTATAATGAATTAAACTATAACCAGCCTTTGGCATCACTTGGTATGCACTCTTAAGACTTATTTTAGAAAAAGAATTATGTAAATGTTATCTGATGTTGAAATTGCTGATTCTTATATCTAATAAGTTTGCATGTAAGTGGAATGCCAAAGAGAAATTCCACCAGTTTCTTGGGGAGAATAATTTGTCCAAACACAAAGTGATGTTTTAGACTGAACAAAGGAATCAATTCAGATTAATGAGTTTTGAGAAATGGTTTTTTGCACATTTTATAAAGTAAAGATAATGCTCACAGGAGGGAAGAACCCTCGGAAATAAAGCTGGAGCCATCTCTAAGACACTTTTATAGACTTCAAATTGGATGCATTTTTTGCATCTTTATTATCAGGGTAATAAAACTAACTGTATGTATGAACAGACTTACCTGTGTCTTCTCTCCATCAGGAGAGATTCTTTCTGCCTTGGCATTATCAGTGTAGCTTGAAAAATACTAAATCCAGGGGGCACCATGGATTTCCGTAGCGAGTATGGGTGCCTTGGTGGAGGGTGTAGTGTGGTACATACAGTTGAAGGGTGAGATCCTATACATCTAGACCATAGACAGTGTTGTAAACCAGTGCTACACCTCAGTGCAATTATTAAAAAAACAAAGAAGAAAGAAAAATGCTAAATCAACACTTACGCAAGGCAACTTATCCCAAGATACGTCAATCCCCCTGACCATGGTGCAATTGTTTAGCAAGCCCACTCTTAAAAAACTGACTAAATGTTGCATTTATTTTTACTTATGCGTGCCTAAAATATGCTTCTGCAAACCTTCTGTTTTTATTTAATGACATGAAACACGAGTACATAATTATAATTACTACCTTTCTTCCTTTACAAATTCACTTTTGTTTTTTTAAGCAGGGCATTTCCAAATTGATTACAACACACAAAAAATAATAAAATCCAATTTTAATACAGAAAAATATATATTAATGATTTGACAAGTACTACCAAACTCTGGTAAAATAGATTAGCACCACTCCCTATACTTAAGTTGTGGAAGAAGAAAAGAGAAGTCTGTGTTCCTGACTATGGTTTCTCAAGATAAACAGAACAGGTTACATGATACATAATTTGTAATATATATACTTTGACTAAAATTATTTGTATATATACTAATAATATAGAAATAAAATACGGGATTGTTATTTATACCTAGTCAAATATTTTGTTTTAAGAAAAGAATTATCAAAATTATTGATAAAATGTTAATTTGTGATCCTATTAAAGCCAAAACATGTATAAATCTGAAACTGTATAAAATATAATGTAGGGTTATAGATTAATTCTTTCTGATATCTTATCAGTTTCTTCCAATTGATTTCATTCCAGATAATGTGAAATAAAAATTTCATAATACAGGCAGTACTTTTTGTAATATAAGCTTTAAGGGAATATAACACATGCAAATCATATAAATAAATCAAAGTTGCTGAAATCAAGCCAGTCGTTTAGTCTTCTATTTGTGGCCCAGTGAAACATAAATCTTTTGGAACATGGCTTCTGGATTATGTTGTATAGAATTCAGCCTGAATCTGCCATTTTCAGGAAACGCTTCTGAAATTAAACACAAAGCACCAATTCTAATCTTCAGAGATGTTATTAGCTCCAAATAAAATTGGCAGACATTTCAAGTACAGAAGCCACGGTAAAGGAGGTGTCATCTAGTAAGAACAGCAAAACTCCCTTCCACAGTAACGAAAGTAAATAACACACAACTCGTAATTAGCATTACCTTTTTTGATTCTACAGCACAAAGTAACAAAAGAAAAGATTGTTCATCAATAGAATTTCCAAGTTACCTCTATGCTTTGATCACTAGATGAACTTTTTCAACATACCTGAACCTCATACAAACCTACTCAATCCCCACTATTCAAAGATTCTGATTCTATGCCTGGTGTCATTCCCAGAAATCTACATATCTAAAATAGAAAACCTTTCCCATGGACTTTCTCTGAAAACACTCTTCTAGAAGGTAACAGTTTAGCCATACTACACAAAAGGACTTAATTGCATTGAGAAACATTATTCTAAGAAGCACAATTTGCTGATGGAAGTGAACAAAATTCCCGGGTTCTCACTAGAACCACATCCTTACACTGCCATGACACCAATCAGGCTAACTCAAAGCTCTCAAAAGAAACTACTGGCACCATTTAACATAAGTTTATTGAGTGCAGGGAAGAATTCCACCATGCCTGTACTCCTCTAACACCTCCAAAAATGTGTGGAGGAAAGCAGGCATTCAATTATGTGTGTGGAAATAATCATTTCCACGTATTTTCAAGGTTTTATCTCAGGTGTATCAGATTGATGACAAGGTTCATTAAGTTATCATTATTCATTATCATGACATTTTGAGAGGCAACAGAAGTCGGACAAGCACATTGCCAGATTAATGCATCAATCGTCACTTAAAAATTGCTAGATTAATTTATCACCACTTTATCCCTAAAAATTAGTAGAATTTGACTGGGGATAGGGCATGGATTCCAGCTAATCCATGTAATTCCTCTCTGGGTTTCTAGAATGAATCTATTATCAGCTGCTTTATTTTCTAAATGTTGAACATCAGTGCAGAGAGGAAAAAATTTCAGTGCAGAGAGAAAGGGAAAAAAGACAGTTCCTAAAGCTAATCTAGCCCTTAGTATGCTGATAATGTTCTCTTAGTTCCTCACATATTTAAGTTATAGGATCCAACTATTCACATTAGGAGATCATGTAACAGGAAGTGAAAATAGCATCTCTTCAGCTGAAAACTGAATTCTCTTGAATATGCCCTAATCCCAAAGGCCTTAAGTACTTTACCTACCTACAAGTTGTCTAAAAATAAATCATATATCATGTTTTTTTGTAAGGGTCCAGGAATATCTGCAAATTCCTCAGTAAATGGAAGCTATCACATATTAAAAACTGAAATACAGAGAAGTGATTTCAAATTATAAATTTCATAGTCTGAAAATTGTTATCTCGAAGAAATATAACATATATTTATTTCCTCAGAGAAAAAAAGTCATTTTGAATTCTTTCTAGAATGAAGATATTAAACAGCCTAATTTTGTTGAGACTAGAAACATGAGAATTATTTTGACTGTTTCCTCTGAATTAGTCCCGCTTCCCAACACCTTACAATTCTCCACGAGTTTCTCATGTTTCTAGACATCTGTGAAAAAAGGTAGGGAGAGCCTTTTGCTCTGGACTACCTTTTCAGCAATGAATGCGTAGTTAACCTTACAATTCTCCACGAGTTTCTCATGTTTCTAGACATCTGTGAAAAAAGGTAGGGAGAGCCTTTTGCTCTGGACTACCTTTTCAGCAATGAATGCGTAGTTAACAATCTTGGAAGAGAAAGACTGTCTCCTGCTAGTGTAGAAGACAGATTTACTTTTTGTTTGTGAAAAGTGATTCTCCGTGGCAAAACTGAGGTGGATTCCCAAGCTCAGAAGCTCAGCTATGGCACGGAGTCACTCAGTGTCCACGTGGGCTCCTCAGCATGGCCCACACCAAATCAGACAGGAGAAAGGGATGTGCCTGCACTGCCAGGAACCAGGCCCATGTGTCTAACACAGGGACCTCCTGAATCTCTGAAATTTTCTGGGTTTGAACCTTAGCTTGCAAGAAAGATAAATCTAACTGGTTAAAATGAGCTTTAAGAAAATGGTCACTGATCCATCTCCACATCTTCCAATTCTCAGACATCACTTAACTGGTGTCATCTTTATTTGTCTTCTTAGTCCATTACTGAGCATGCATTCTGCACCATTAAGAGCATTAGTGTCTAAGGTCTCCCTGGTGGGTTAAGGGGTAAGTCTAGTGCTGTCACCATCACCTTTATGGCCAGGGAGCTAACTCACATATAGTGCAGCAGACCACTCCTGTCTCACCAGCTGCTCCCATTAACAGCCTGTTTCAGTAAATCTACCTGTTCTGCTCCCCACTCTGTCTCTGGTAAATTCTCTCACTCCCGACACCTCTGTCCTGCACTTCAGTTCTTCTACACCCCCCAAAAAACAAACAAACAAACAAAAAAACAGCATTAGTGATGCAGTTAACAAGTTTGTCTTCCCCTATCTCTTGCAATTTCCCCCCTTGTTTGACAAGTTCCTCTTTTTTATGACTGGTCTCTCAGATAAACATTAACTATTTCTTAATTCCCCCCCTCATTTGACAGGTTTGTCTTTTTGCATTCCAAAGAAAGGGGAGTTAAATAGCAGCTGTTGAAAAAGCAAACTTGCACCCACTTCGCCCACTTCCCCCCATTCCCTTTGCAGACCCTTGCCCATCTCCCCAGAAAGTGGGATGGTGGCCTTTCCCACGAGTCTGCTGCCCTCCTCATTTGTCAACGAATTAAACCACTTTCATTTTCCTCAAACTCTGTTTCCTTTTATTGGCTGAGGGAAACTGAGGCCAGGGTTCGGTAACATTACTGTCTCTAGAACAGTTTCTAAAGTGTGACCAGACCAGCAGAGGCAGCTTCACCTAAAAACTGGCTACCTAAGCAGATTCTTGAATCCCATGCCAGGATTACTGAATCAAAAACACCCGAGGAGGCCCAAATCAATCTATGTTTTAACAAACCTCTGTAGGATGCTAAATGGGCACTCAAGTTTGAGAAGCATGCTTTAAAATAAAAAATCCATAGCATTGTTCAAGCACAAGTTTTATAGCAAACAGGGAAAATGAAAACAAGAACAAACTATTTGTTCTAATGCCCTTTAAAAAAATTTAATAAATCTACCTACCGCAGATGAAAACATGAGGCAAGAAGTCCCTGATGACAGGACTACCACTTCAGAAGCTTGATCAAGATTTGGGGTACCAGGGGCCTCGCTGGTGGCGCAGCTGTTAAGCGCTGTGCTGTGGAGCAGTCAGCAATGACGAAGTGGGTTCGATGCCAGGGAAATTCCCACATGGCATGGCAGACCTCTCCTGGCCCACCCGCTGCTCCCCTCAGCAGTGTGTTTCTGTCGGATCTGCCTATTCTGCTCCCCACTCTGTCTCTGGTGAACCCTCTAGCCACCCCATGCCTCTGGCCTGTACCCCAGCTTGTATGCATAAATAAATCTTAAAAAAAAGATGTGGGGTCTTTACTATTATGAATTTTGTTTCTGAAACAATTTAATTTGGAAATAGTAAAATAATAACAAGGAAAAATCATTAACTTTGTGACACAATATGAGTTTACTGCATATTACAGTTTATTGAATGTGTATCAGAAACTAGAAATATTATGAATCCTCAGAAACCTTAAAACATAATTTATCAGCATCAATTAGCATTTTATAATTATCTGAAACTATTAGCTACTCCTGTAATGCTTCTTTATAATTTACTACTTTATAGTTAAGTAATGTGATATCTCTATAAAAGGGGTGACATCATATTTCCTGCCCCAATTAATGAAGGGCAGAGCTGAGTCACCAGGTAAACCTATATAACAGAGAAAAGGGCTCAGAGGGGAGACACAATGGAGAAGGGCTCATTTGCTTCTTGGCTTTGGATTTGCACCAGGGACATGGGGGGACTGGAGAAAACACATGGAGGAGAGACATGCAGAGACACTTGAAACAAACGTGTGGGTGAGAGACGTGTGCGGATGCTGACAATGGCGGCTGTTACCTTGATTTGTACTTCCATTTTGCTCCTTTCATCCCAGACTTGTGGGGCCCACTTTGCTCCCTTCCTATGGGTCCCCACCAAAGATGACTTTGACCTCTGGCAAGGTTTCGGGCCTCAGCAGCCCCACTTTGGGCCAACCCTATTTAGCAGGACATTTACCCACAGGTGCATGGGTTACTTTGGGTGTTTTATTAGGAACTTATTACCCTTTGTTCTCTTCTCACTTTGTGCACTTCAATTTTATTAAAGTTCCTTTACATTAAATATACTTTGTCTTTGTCCTCCCACATGGCCAGACCCCTTTAGAGCATGCAAGGTTAGAGGTCAAGGGGTACCCATTAATCTACACACTAACACTTTCTTGGATGCAGGATACTACATGGGCTCAAGCCTACTTACATTTTGTAAGCCCACTAGCAGCTTTCAGAAACTTGTAAGCGTCAGGGTTTTATATATGGGTTACCAAATAAGCATAAAACTAAAGTTTATGCAAGGCAGAAAGGGGAAAATTGCTCTACTTATAAGAAAATGTTCAAATCTTTGTAGGAATCAGAGAATACAGAAAAGCTGGGGAAGCACATGGCCACTTGCAAAAGCAGGTGAAACATGCTGAAAGGCCACTGGTCGTGAAGTATCATTTCTCTTCCTATACAATTTCTCTCTCCCTATAAGCTCTGAAACTTTTATCACTGTATTTCCCGTCTCATAATTCACGAGTTAAATTATGACCTTTCTTATTTAAGTCACAGATACCCCTAACCTTCCAAGGCCCCATCTGCTGTGTGAGCAGATACTGGAATGGGCACCTGCACACTTACATTTAAAGTACCAGAGCAAATGTGATACCTTTCCAATATCAACTTCCAACTGAAAATATTACATAAAATGTTTCTTCAACTATTCTCAATATAATTCTCAAGCTAGTTTTTTCTTTTTTTGGTTAAATTTGTTTTACAAGACTTTTCAAGAAAAGGTCAGCAAATCACAAACCACTTATTGGCTTAAAAAATATAAAAGAAATTGTTATTTTTTTCTGAGATAATATTTATTCGACAAAAGATATAGCAGTATCCTTTCACAAAACTGTTAAGTGGTTGAGATTTCTGCAAAACAAACACACTACTGACATCATTGTCACCATCAGCTATTACAAATGAAGGAGTGCAAAGGGAAGGCAGAAATCTTTCATTTCCTCAAAGGTGAAGTCAAACAAGCCCATATCACTATGATGGAAGTGCACTGTGGAGCTACCAAGACCTGCCAGATCCTATCAGCTTCAGCCACCTTCCACCTTTTAATTTTACATATTGATTTACAATCTTGAGCTTTTCTCCTTCCACCATTCACTCTTTGATTCTTATTATTTCAAAGGGGATCTGTTTCCCTTACCTCAGGCTACTCCTTCAATTGTTGTAAACCAGCTATCATTCTGGCCCTGTTATCTTAATTTCTTTTTACTTTTAAATAATCTGCCTTTGACTTTAATTAACATATACAGGCTGCCAATTTGGTGAGTGGGATGACTTTTAAAAAAGTAATCTTAGTAGGCAAATTTTCTATTTTACTAATGTCGCTATAGAAACACTCCTCTTTTTCCTTTTCTGTTAATACATTAGGGTGAATGTATCACATTCTGTGGTAGTTAAAATGTGTACTGTGTGCCTCCTCACTTGCATAATTTTTCCTCTTAGGAGTTGAAAAATCACTATGATGTGTAAATCAGTCAATCAAAATGGTAAAATATGCAATTTACTCAGTTTTTTAATATCAGAAACATCATCCACTACTAATTTGAAAAAATATACCATTCCTATTGCCCCCTTTTCAATAGAATGTGTTCTTTTAAATTGCTCTAAAATTTAAATATTAATTTATGTAAAATTTATATAAAGGTGAAATATTTAGTTCTTCAGCTTTTATTTTAATGGAGCAGCACTATTACTTTTCCTAGTTCTCAAGTGAATTTTAACAACTACATTAAGAATACCTTCCAATAACTGACATTATCAAAATTCTCTTACTAATTCTCATACCATTATCCAGTAATTTCTGCTCTCATTTCTTAGATAGAAACTTCTAAGCAGTGAGAAAACTCTAAACTCTTGACTCTCAGTTGGAAAATTCAAGACATTTTTGTTCATTTTTAAGTAAAATTAAAACTGTGTATTCCTTATTTAATGCACATGATATGTTATTATGAATAATAATGGTTAAAATGTGTGCGGCGCTTTACAATGTATTCAATTTCTTTTACATCAGGTTTCTTAGTTGATCATTAGAATGGAAATAAATAACTATAAAGACTGTTATCTTTTCAATACTCGCACTTTCCCAACGACATTATAAGAACGATTTCACCTACTTTCCTACCAATTTAGTAGATACTAATTTTACAGAGGAGTAAACAAACTTAGAAAGCCAGTCATGTAGGTAACATAAACACTCTAAAATCTGTTTACTCATGTATAAATGGAGTTAATGATAACATCTATGAATTTTTAGGAAAGACAGAAGGGATAATTCCTGTACATTGTTTGGCTACTACAGGAACAGTAAGTGATACTGGGCAATAAGGGGGTACTAAAAATGGCCAAGGACAGTACCCAAATAGTTTACTAGTCACTGAGTTCTTCACCACTTCCCCCAAACCCCATTCCAGGACAAACGTAAGACCACTCAGGTTCCTGGGGCTATTCATCCTCACCCGCATCCCCTCCAGGGGGTACCACCTGTAACAGCCTTTAGCTTCAGTCCCCAGGAACTAGAATTTGAAAAAAAGGTATCTATTCCCAAGCCCCTGCCTCTGCCTTAAATGAAGTTATACAAATTGCTTGCAGGGTCACATTATATAGATGACACTATGCATAGGAGACTTTTTTCTCACTCCATAACATTGTAGAAGTTAACTAAAATAACCAGTTTCTTTTTCTTTTTTAAAGATTTATTCATTTATGCATACAAGCTGGGGTACAGGCCAGAGGCGTGGGGCGGCAAGAGGGTTCATCAGAGACAGAGTGGGGAGCAGAACAGGCAGATTGATAGAAATACATTGCTGAGGGGAGCAGCAGGCGAGGCAGGAGAGGTCTGCAACACCATGTGGGAATCTCCTGGGCCGGGCGTCGAACTAGCATCGCCACTGCTGACAGCTCCACAGTGCAGAGCTTAACTGCTGTTAAAATAACCCTAAAATAACCAATGTTTCAAATAACCAATACAGCACTTGAAAAAGACTCCTTCAGTCGTCATTTAATTTTTTGGTTCATTTTCTAAATTAATAGCATTCTTTTCCATCTAATTATGTTTGTCTCCCCCTCTCCACTGCAATTTAATGCTTTGCTACAACATTCATAGGATAGGGCAATAGGTCAAATGTGGTTGAACTACATAGTTAAAAATTAGGTAAGCTCTATTGCTCCTAACAACGCAAGATTAGCAATGTTTCCGTTCATAAGAATGCATATCATCTGGAACGAAGACTCAAATGAATGCAAACAAATAAAAAATACATTGTGGTGGGAACATTTCCTCCACAGAATCACTATTAACTATTACTTCCTTCAGAGAGATCTATGATTAAAAAGACAAGTGAAGGGAAGGATGGTGCTTAATTTGTATGTTCAGACTATTCATGTTGGCTAAGTTGGAAAGGGCAAATGAAATGTTCCTGCAGAGAAATATTTATCCAAAGTGTCTAGGAGCTTTCAAGGAAAAAAAACTTATATTAAAGAAAGTGAAAGAAGACCTTGAAAAGATTTGGGAAAGCTTAGTTTTGGGTGAAGCCCTTCAAATATACCTCTAAGTATAACTCATCACAGAACTCAGAACTCAGAACTCTTGGGTGAGAATACTAAAAAATGTTTCACTAAAATCTCTAGAAGGGACCCAAAACACAAGAAGTGCAACTCTGATAGGGGCTACAGAGCAGAGGAAAGTACTTCTTGTCTTTGGCATTACTAGGACATGAACAACCCACAGTGGGCTAGGAAATTCCAAAACTTGAAAGAATAGAAGGATTTTATCATATTCAAAGACAGTGTCAAAGGCATAGGCTTTCTAAAGTTTTTGATTCCTTATTTTTATATCCAGCCAGGATAACAGAGAAGGAACAAGTTAGGGCAGAAAGAATAGAATGGACGATTTCTAGAAAAGTGATCTAAAACCAAAAGAGTATATATAAAAATTAAAGAGCATATATCTACATTAGTAATTAAATGTACTCAAGAAAGATGCACAGAGGATTTAGACATATCTAAATTTTAACTGTGGCTCTTTTACTTATTACCCACAATCTCTAAATCATAGTTCCTTTTCCTATAAAATAACAATAATGATGTCAAATATCCTCACAAGCTTATGGTAAAGATGTAATGGCACAACAAATAAAAAATATCTAAGATTTAATGAGTTGACAATGAATCCTAGGTCTCTAAGTTTGCCTTTTCCTTCTATAACACATGATTTTAAGGTCAGAAATAATTTAATAAAACAAATGTATTTAAGCCTCACTTGCATCTGGCTTTTAATAAAAATCAGAAATATATAATCTGACATAGTAAAAAAATGATTTGGTGAATAACGAAAAATGAACCTATACTTCAACTGAATGCATATGAAATCTGTCTACCTTAAATCAATCTCAAAGGTTGAAAATATGTACCATAATAAACAACAAAACATACATATTTTCAAAAATATTAGTCATCTGAAATTAAAAACTTGGAAGAAAATCACTGAATTGGAATCTACTCAAGCACCATAGAATCACAAAAGTAAAAATAATTTAGTCTGTAGAGGGTATATAGGAAAATACAGATAAATTTAAATTCATCTGATAGAAATTTTAAAAGAGAAATAAGGAGAATCTACAGTAGTATTTACTACTGCAGCAGTATTTGTAAATGAAAATCATTTGCTAACATTTTTAATTACAACATCAAAAAATTCAAAACATACCCTACACACAAATGGGAAAATATAACAAGAAAAAGAGATAATAATTATTACAGGCCTCCCTGGTGGTGCAACGGGTTAAGTGCAGTGCTGTGTAGCTGTTGGAAGCTACAGCAGCCCGGCAGGGAGATTCCCATATGGCACAGCAGACCTCTCCTGCCTTGCTTGTTGCTCCCCTCAGCAGTGTATTTCGGTTGATCTGCCTGCCTGTTCTGCTCCCCACTCTGTTTCTGGTGAAACCTCTCACCACCCCACACCTCTGGCCTGCACCTCTGGCCTGTATGCAAAAATAAATAAATCCTAAAAAAAAATAATTATTACAATTCATATTCAAAAAGTTAAATCAATACATTACAGACATAAAAAAGACAGGTGAAATCAAGCTTCTAAAAGGGACAACTGCATTGTCTGAAATGAAAAATACTTGGGTGGGGATTAGTGGCAGATCTAAGCAAAAAAATTAGTGTGCTTAAAGATATTTATGCATCATTAAGATATCATTTATCTTTATATGTGGAATACTATTCAATAACATAAAGGAATAAACTTGATACATACTACAAAAAAAAAATCCAAGATCTGATGAAACAGTTTTTTTTTTTTTTTAAAGATTTATTTATTTATGCATACAAGCTGGGGTACCGGCCAGGGGCATGGGTTGACTAGAGGGTTCACCAGAGAAAGAGTGGGGAGCAGAACAGGCAGATTGCCGGAAACACACTGCTGAGGGGAGCAGCGAGCGAGACAGGAGGGGTCTGCTGCGCCATGTGAAAGTCTCCCTGGCCAGGAGTCGAACTTGCATTACTGCTGCCGACAGTTCCACAGTATAGTGCTTAACCACTGCACCACCAGGGAGGCCCCTGATGAAACAGAGTTATCAACAAATTGAAATTGATAATTAAATGAATCAACACATATTCACCAGCTTTTTACATGTAGAGATTCATTTTAGAAGTTCTACAGAATGCTGGGATAACTGGGAGAAAATATCACAAAGAGCAGTAAACACAAAGTACACTAAATAGATACTAAATAGATAGATAAGAAAATAATAATTTTGGCTAGATGGATTTCTGAATAAAATAGGAAGCAATGTAGGAATTTTGCAAATGGGCAAAGTGATATCTGGTGAGTACAGGAATATACATGATAGTGCTTTAGGAAGAATTTACTCTTTCTAAAATCACAGATGAGCTAAAGTGTTACATTCAATATATGGAACAATAGGAGCCACAAGCTTCATTACAGAAACAGTTCAAAGATACACACATTATGAGCTTATCATTAGAAGTAATTAACTAACCCCACCATGCCTTGAGAACCATTTGCTCTTATGCAGTTTGCAATCAAACAGTCTAATGCCCAAGCACCCAATCAGGAGGAACTGCCATTTTTGGACTCTTCAGTGAATGTTTTGTAAGAGTCAAAGAAGAAAAATTTAATCATAACTGAAAGAAGCAATCTTAGAAGCTAAAAGGAAACTGTTGTTCACCTCCACACAAAGAATCATCTCAACAGCGAGACTGTACGTCCTTTGTTCTATGCATGAAGAATTACGTTTACCAATTAGTTTTTCTTTATCCTGAATGTGAGCCTGTGTTTAATTGCTTCATATCCATAATTGCATTAACTTTGAATAAATTGTTATAGATAAAAAAATTTTGTTCAATGGCACAAAGGAGATTACTAAAAGACAATAGCAACCCTTGGCGATCAATCAAACACACAGAAAAGCAAGGCCACCTAATGAGGATTCAGCTTCATTAACTTTCCTCAAATCTCATTTGTAATATAAAAGACCACAAGATATTCAATTCCCAGAATGATAAATGTAATCAACCCAATAGCATGTGAATGTGTTTATACCACCCTTCCTCAATATCTAACTGCAATCTCATGCTTTCTTCAAACTTTAATACCACTATATTAAATATACTCTGATGGTGCTTTGAGCCATTTTCAATTGATTAAAAGAATCCTGATACCTTTAAATCTATCATCTTTTACTTTCAGTATTATGAAAAAAAAAAAACATGGGATTATGGTGTTAGAGACCAGATGCCATCTTAGACATCATTGGGTCCACTGCTCTCACTTTTAAAGGATGAAAAACTACATTACAGAAAGGACTTGTCTACTTGGGCACTGAAAAGTCAGTAATGACTACCCCAATATATTTTTTTTTTAATGATACTACAAAATAACAAAATATGTGCTGGGTAAACAATTTACATTGCTAAGTATTTACATTAAATATTCTGTTAAGGGTAAGGAACACTATGCTCACAAAATAGATGAAGGCTCTATAATCAATTCAAATAAATGTATGATCAATGAAGACATAATTTCTTTCCTCTTCCTGACCTCATGAAAATATGTATTTATTAAGGAATTATAAACAGAAATCTAAGAGCGAAGGAGTCACAAAATTATTAAATAAAGTAGCCTTAACTGTTATTAGAAAATATGTACTTACACATTTAATGACTGTATATCTTATCCTTTTAAAGGTATATTTTGCATAATGTTCGAGGCATGCATATTTATTTAAATATTTTTATAATTTATATCTAGCCTGAGAAACAGTTTTTCAAAAGCCATTAGTTTAAAAGACTTTTGTAATATTAGCTTTCTGATAAAAGCTTTGAGAGCTTCCCAAAGCAATCTGAATTTATTGAGCTGCTTTTCAGCAAAAAGGTGTTTAATTAGGTTGTCTCACACTTCTCTAAATCTGAAAACCTAATCACCACCTGCAAACTCAAAGAACACAGGCAAGTTGCTTTGAATATTATCCAGTAAAAAACCTTTAGTTTTCCCTTTTACTCATTTCTACCATCTATCCAAAAAAAAAAAAAGTATTTTGTGTTATTTTAATCAAAATAAGTTTTAAAACAGTCATACAAAATCACAATATGAATAAACCCAAATCTTGTGAAGGAAGCCTGTATTTGTACATGTGTTTGAGCATGCAAGTGTGTGTGTGTTTATCTGTGTGCATTTCTGGTAAACAATAAACATTTAATAAGTATACTGATGGTAAGGGCTATCAAAGCTATATGAAATAAAGAAGATGAAGATGTCAATAAATGGATGGTCTATACAGATGTGCTTTAATAAAGCATCTTTTAAAAAGATGTGTCTCTGTGTGTGTGTGTGTGTGTGTGTGTATGTAATAAACTTCAGACAAAACTGGAGGTTTAAAAACAGCAAATCTGAAGATAGGTGCAAATTAAAGAAAAACTAAATTGTAATAGGTTGTAATATACAGGCTTAGTCAGATATATTTTGCTCTCAATTAAGACTCATGTTGATCTTAGAAATCTGAAGAGCTTAAGCCCCCCACTCCTCCAAACAAATCTCATCAAATACTACAAGAAACTTCTTAAAATCTTGTTTTCAGAAATCTCCACATTTAAAAAAAATGTTTAACTCTTCTCTAAGACTCCCCACTTTGAAGAGTGTGACACCCACACACAAATTTAACTACTATAATATTTATACTGTACCCAAGAATTTTACATTTAAAGTAGGGAAACACAGGATATTTAAAACAAAATGACTAACATTGTATCCTAAAGGTATTTAATACTTAATGGGATTCTAGTTTCATTCTTTTGCATGTGGCTGTCCAGTTTCCCCAGAACGACTCACTGAAGAGGTTTTCCTTGTTCCAGTGCGTATTCATGACTCCTTTGTTATAGATTCACTGTCCAAAATGTGTAAAAGATTTGTACGTAAGGCTTTAAAAGGGTTCTAAAGAAGAAAATAAGGGAAACTTGAAGCTTATTACTGAGTGCCAGGCATACCTCTAGGTAATTTCACAATATTATAATCCTATCAACAGGTATTATTATTTCTGAATTAAAGGTGTAGAAACCTTTTTCAGAACAGGCTCAATGTCACATTGCTAATAAATAACAGGAAGTCTAAGAGAGTGTGTGTGTGTGTGTGTGTGTGTGTGTGTGCACGCGCGACGCATGTGCGCGAGAGAGTGTGTGTGATTAATTTAATATGATAAGCATTTACATATTTGATTCCTTTTATTTAATAGGGAACATGTAGTTCACATATATATTATTTGATAGCAAAGGAAATGAAAATAGGGAACATTTAAGAAATGAAGAATGAAGTTTGCACAAAGAAAGGACTGACAAGAATTGATTTACATTTATGATTCTAATAGGAATATAGAAACTGCATAGGGAAGAAGCAGAATACAAATAACTAGTATAAAAATAAAGGAAAATGATTCCTACTAATAATGAATTTCTTCTAAGAAGAGCAAATTCTGTGAAATGAAAGTCCATTTTGTTCAGCTATGCTTCTACATGGGATCATATACACTTATTTGGGAATCAAGCTAAGAAAAGTAGAATTACTTCACATACGGGAAAATAATTATAATGCTGGGACAATTCTGAAAGGTGTGAGGAAGAAAAGACTGGTATTAAAGATTAGGGACAATTTCTCATTTGGGGGATAGCCAATTTTTTATAATACATAGAAATTTTAACTTTAAACTGAGTGTTACTTTCATGGTAAAGATGTAAGTGTTTTTCATGACTCTACTCAGAACTCTTTAGTATGACACTTATGATGACCTTTGGTAAAGACCCATGTTTAGTTTCTTTTTTGCCAATAAGATGTATAAGAGAGACCATTACTGTGAAAACAAGTTCAACACAAAATATGGCATTGTTATCATTTTTTTAAGGAACAAAATTTTAAGGAAGAACTTTCTGAGGGAATATTAAAAGTTGAATTTTTGATTTTTGAAGTGCATATAGAATTTGGGAATCCAGGTAGCGATCTCAGTCTGTGAGGGTAAGGAAATAGAGCTTAAAAACCATGAAAGATTTTACTTGATAGCCGTCTCTTTTATTGAAAAATTTAAACATTATTGTATGAAAATTAGTATGGCAAAGAAAGTTGAGGAGTCAGTTCTCTAGAAACACCTTTTTGTGAGGTAGAGGGGTCACCAGGGTCAGAAGAGTTCCAAAGTACAAAACCTGAATAATGGGGGTGTGGGTAGTAAATGAACTCCCTTTGGCTAGGAGGGATCAAATGCCTGGTAGATTTTCCTGTCTCTGTTCAGTACTTTCCATTATTTCTAAAGAGATTTTTAAATGCTCACAATTTGACCAGTCATTCCTTTTGTAAAAATCTATTTGCAATGTCTAACTTTAACAGTACACATGTGCAGGTGCACGCACACACACACACACACACACACACACACACACGCCAAATATTCTAACTTTTTATCTTTGAGACTGGATCCATAATGCATTCTTCACTGTACAACTGCATCTATTCTGAGATACATAGAAAAGTATCAGTCAATTAATAGTATTTTAGTCCTAATCTCCTTGAAATGCAAAATTTTATATTATCAAGGTCACCTTCAAATCAACAGTTAAACAGGCTCTGATTCCTAATGCCCTTTCATGCTTTTTTCTACCAAACTTGATTGGTGAGTGATGTGCTGAACTCGAAGAATACACAAAGATTTAAGCTGAAGCTTTATAGTTACAGTTGCATAAAAAACTGAGTTTTACCTGGGCTGTAAAAAAAAGTAAACAAAAAAGTAAACAAAAAAAACAAGGCCAAAAAAGTAAACAAGGCCAACCATGTGACAAGAATGCTGTAAGTCTACTAATGTTAGACACAGCTGGAATTTTTTTCTGAAGTAATTTCAAACAACACACATTTTCACATTATCCACATTTTTGGTGACTAATGGCTAGATGACAATAGAAAATTAATCTATTCTACCATGTGTATCCAAAATAGTCCCGGGCAAACTGACAAATATCTGGGCTATTGAGCAGTCTTTGGAATAACAATAATTGCTCTCATTGTAGGTTGCCAAATCTTTTAGAAGTATGTGTTTGTGGTGGTATTTCAAAGTCTAAAAGAGCATTAACATGAACTAAAATGAAATATATCATTTAGATAGTATATTTTTAATAAAAAGAAAAAGGAATCTATTTATTACACCAGAGCATACAATAATCTATGGAAATGCATGCTACATAAAGTGAGAAGAAAACCACTAAGTCACGAATTTCACAGTTTCATAAAGCATTTTTTGCAATATTATGGAAAGCATAAAGAATTCTCGACCTTTAATCATCCCTTCAACGCTACCCAAAAGTCAGTATTTCAAAGATGTTTCTTATTAAATACAGATCTATTTGACAAGCTGGCTGGGTATAATATTTGATGTATTTTTAACTTTATCTTTGATTAGCTACCTTAGAACCTGCAAATTTATTTGGTATTACTAAAAGAAATCTAAGAATATATATAAGTGCTTTCAAAATAGGCCCTGTATTTATGATTTATATTTTTCACAGGAAACTGAAATCTCACTATAATTTTACATCAAAATTAAAGACTATGTTGTTCTGGTAGCAAATAGACTTAAAGAAGAAGTTATGTGTGGAATTAAATTTCTAAAACTAACCAATAATATTAGAGTAAGATACAAAGTATCCATTAAAATTACTGTGGTGCTGACACAAGCTGGCCCCTGCCACTAGCAGAGTCTACACTGATCTCCCCAGAGCTGCGAACTAGAGTTGGGTCAGTTACCATAAGCAACCTCCAGCTGGGGCAACTAGCCTCAAGTGGTTCTGGAAGTGTGTCCTGGCACAAGAGATCCTGTATTGTGACATCTCTGCCCTTCTCAATGGCAAAATTATGTTTCATGCCAAAATAGCAAATATATAAACTTCTGCAAGTCCAAACGTGGTTAGGAAAATATGACTCTACCCCACACTCGACCAGCAAGGGATGAAAATTTTTCCCTTAATGATTCATGTGTATGCATATGCAAATACCATGCAAGGGTGGAAGTATTTACATAGTTGTTCTCACATACATTTCTCCTTATATCTTTATTTTTTCAATGAATCATAGTAACCTAAAGTCAAAAGAGAAACATCAGAAATCTTAATAAAGGAGGGCAAACAGAACATAATATTTTTATGGATACATGTTATGATATATTTTAATGAAAAATTAATTCTGAACATGTTTTTAGACTTTGGAAAGGGGTATTAATAACAATGTTAAGCAAAGTCAGATTAGAGGGAAGAGAGCAGGAGTAAAATTATCTGTGAGAAAGGGACTGAAAACCTGCAATGAAAAGGAACTTTCTAATGTATCCATAATGAGATAAGAGACTGTGAAAACACTTGATAGATGGAGGATGAGCGGCACTGTACTTTTACATCTTCTTACCACAAGGATAAAGTGTGTGTGTGTGAGAGAGTGTGTGTATGTATGTGAGAGAAAAAGAGAGAGAGACACCAAGATGTCACATGAAAGCAATCAGTATAGGCACAGGCAACATTTCAAATTACCTCTCATCTTTTACAGAAAATTTTTTTCTCTTCACTTTTTTTGGTGTTTTCAGCTCTTACATCTCCATTTAGTGATAGGATTATCAGTTAATTTCATAGCTATAACAGACATTGCAATTGGTACGAAAAATACAAATATAAAAGAAAGTCCCTCCACTGAAGACTAAATCTTGTGAGACAGAACAGACAACCACTTATCCAGGTCATTGAGTGCTTGGATGGAAGTGAGCAAGTGAGCAACAGGCTGTAAGACCATGTAAGGGAATATGGAGTATAAAGTTGGGACATGATAATATGGGAGGCTCCATTGAAAAGGTGTCTCCCGAACTGTGTCTTAGATCAAACAGGAGTTAACTAAGTCAGGAGGTGATGAGGCATGTTCAAAGAATTTTGATAAGGCACAGAGTCTGGTATTGGAAGGCTGTGGTGAAAGATGAAATTGGATAAATGGAACAAATATTTAAAGATCTTTCTTGCTGTCTACCAAAACAGGAATTTCTAAATAGGTCTATTGGACACTGTAGGTACAAATAATTTCCTTTCTTCCTTGAATAGCAAATGTTCTTTCCCTAATCCAAAATGTCATCCTCTCCAGAGCTGTAATTTTCTAATCACTTTCAGGTATTAAAAAAAAATGCTCTCCGACCTAATGAAATCTCTATCAAACTGAAAACTTCAACCCTCTTGTAGTTTTTCCTGTATTAGGCAGGAAAACTTGCAGAATAACTTGCATTAATTTTCACACCATCCTCTATGAATATTCTCCTATTCTTGCTGCTACCCTTGACAGTAGGCTCAGGGGAAGAAGGTAAGATATTGTTACAATGGCTCTTGTTTGGCTGCAGAAAATTAAAATTTGCAATGGCAGTTTCTTCCCCAGTTAACCTGTGAGCCTCTCCATCCAGTTTGCTTTCTGGTAATCCAAAAGCAGGATCTTTTGTTTGGGGACATCTCCACTACCAAAAGGTGTTCTCTTTAAATTTTATCACTAGACCAAAGGTAAGAGACCAGCTAAAGAAAGAACAAGATTTTGAAGGCATTTTTTCAAATCCTTCAGACATTATCTAAAAATGTTTTGTAGTGTCCAGGTACTCAGCACTCATTACTGTGAGCTCTGCAAATGCCCCCATATTTCTAGTCAGGAGGAGCCTCATGTTAAGAAACAATTTACTATACTATAAGGTTTGGATTTTATTATAAAAGCAATGCCAATGAATAGTTATGTGATGAATACTTGGAAAGACAGAGAGGAGAGACATAACTAAGGATGAGATTCCCGTTGGACAGCTGTTAGACAAAAATAAGGACAGAATGATGAGGTCCTGAATGAAAGCGGGGTTGTTTGGAATGGTGATGTGGAAAAGACTCAAGACTAGTAAGAAGGCAGGATTGAGAGGACCGAGTCCCAGAAGATACTGTTGTGACTGCCTTTATTAATGGTTCCCTAGTTGGTCCATATGTAGGTTTGCTTGCTTTAAAGGCAACAAAAGAAAACAGGAATAGAGACAGAAAGAAGCAAAGCCATTAAAGAGTGGGGGAAGTTTCAAATAATAAGGGAAGATCGTTGGACATGAAAAAGTTAAATTCCAATTCTTTAGAAAATAAAGGAGATGAATGAAGACAGTTACAGATGAGAGCAGGTTGGGCCAAAGAAATTGAAAAAGTTCCCCTCTGACATCCTCTATTTTATCTCTGAATGAACAGAGGTCAGTTGTTTAGAAGGAAAAAAGTTATGGTAGAGTGGGAGAAATGGCTACAGGTTTGAAATAACACTTTTTTTTTTGAAGAATTAAGTAATAACTTTTTCTAAGCATAAATAAAGAAGAAGATAGATTGTGCCATTTTTAAATAAATTTTTGAAGCAAAGTATCCTTTTCTTCTGTAAATAAAAAAATTAGCATACTGGATAATAACAAATCAGTAAAAATTGTGGCTAGTTTAGCATTTAAATTTACCAGAATGATTTGATTGTTTAAAACAGGAAAGAAAATAGATTAAAATTTATACTAGAGTTTAGTTTACATAGCAATTTACTTTTATCAAAAATTAATTAGATGAAAACATTGCTATTGTGACATGATACACCTGGGAATGTTCAAAGAGAAAATCTAAAATTTAAGGGTCATTTATGAGGTGAATAGAAAGAGGTTATTTTTTATTTCATCCTACTAGTGGTTCTCTGATTAGTAAGTTAACATTTTATGTCTGTCAAAATACATTTCTAAAATAAAGTGATTTTTATAATTCAAGAATATTAGAACTGTTGAAAACCATATATGTTTTATGGCTTTTTTTTTCATTTTACAACTTTATAAACTATAAGTTACAATATAAAAGTAAGGTACTCTTTACTGCAAAGAGTAGGACTGACTGACATATAATTTTCCAACACAGGAGGCAAAACAATAATTGACAAATGGCCACTTTCTTGGATAGTGAAAATTACTGTTAATGCACTATGATATGTTATGAGCACTTAAGAAACTCAAATTGTTGCCTGTTATGTGGACGCATCATAGACAAGACATGGACAAGTTAGAAACCATTTTTCAAAGAATTAATGAACACTCGATCACAATTACCTTTGACACAGTATGCATAAAAGTAAGATTTCCAAGAAGAAATTAAGCTACATCTTTTATCTTTCTGATAGCTTTTTAAAAATCATCAATCTGTTACTATATGATTCCAACTTCATTTTTTATCTTGTTATCCCAGTATCAATGTTGAAAAACACACACACACATACACACACACACACACACACACACACAATTGGAATAAAAGGAAAGAAGAAATAATATATTCTTTCCACATTGAAAACTTTCATTAAATGTCAGGGGCTGTACTGAATGCAGGGTAGAGAGAGAAGAAACCCAGCTCCTATCCCATTGAGTTCATTGTCCTTTGGACATCCGGTTTATTTCTATACCCTCAGTACAAAAAAGCAAGGACAATAATGGGTACTGTTTGCATAA
The DNA here is from genome assembly GCA_004024925.1 of Scalopus aquaticus. Taxonomy (NCBI): domain Eukaryota; kingdom Metazoa; phylum Chordata; class Mammalia; order Eulipotyphla; family Talpidae; genus Scalopus; species Scalopus aquaticus. The sequence goes on from PVIJ01000569.1 coordinate 74,962, forward strand.
ACTTAAGCACTGTGCTAAGCACTTAACAGGCATAATCTTATTTGATTGGCACAGTCATCCTGCCCATAGTACCATTAAGGTCCCCATTTCACAAATGAGGAATCCAAGGTACAGGGAAGTTAATTAACTAGAAAAGCAGTGTGATGGGAGGGGTGTCAGTGAAGTGCAAGGACACGCTAGGCAAATGTGGCTCAAGTTCAAACATTCAGGGTGAACCTGGGCAAGTTCTCTCTCTCTGGGCCTCAGTATTCTGACCTGCAAAACAAATGCATGTGGGCTTTGAGCTACACAACTAAGATGGTGGTTACCTATAATGCTGTATGTTCTTTTTTTTTTTTATAATATATATTTTTATTGTTATTTATGTCTTTTACATTTTGCATTCCCCTCGGGTAGCCCACCACCAATTCACCCGTGATCCATCTCCATGATCCCTTGTGTTCTTTTCTATTCCATTTTGTGCCCTTTCCCTTCCCTCCCTCCGGCTCCTTCCTCCCCCCCCCCCCCACTAATAATTTTCAAATACCATTGTTGGGTCCCAGATCAGTAAAATCAGAATGCCTAGCAGTGGAAGCCAGGGATCAATGTTTATAGAGGACTTTTAAAGAGCCTGAGTTGCTACCTAGTTTGGTAAGAGAACAGAAAACAAGTTGGTACCTTCTATTTACATTCAAACCAGAGAGATATTTGGTACTACAAAAAAAGTACATACCCTTGCCCTCTGGGTTGCCATCAAGGAAAGAAAAGGGATTATGGAAAAAGAAACTAATAAAACCCTAGTACCTCCACTTTCAAACTTCACTGCTCCTAAGAAAATTGGAGTTTGGGCCTTTCCTTCTATTCAAAACTAGCAAGTCACAATATTTATAGGTTCGAAGTATCCACAGGTATATGGAGCTAATCCATTATGAATATCTGGCTTTAGGAGGGGTCCATTTAACACTCCATGTTGGGGTTATTATAATTTATCCAACTTTCTTCACATTTATAATGAATGGTATAGATTTCTTGTGCCTCCTTGTTGAAAGAAAAGTCAAAATGTAGACATCCTCGCTCCTAGACATGCAGAACTTTAGTTTATAGCTGTGACAGTCTCAGCATTGTACCCTTTGTAAGGGTTACTTGTTTAAAGAGAAAGGAATTCTTTGTATATTTGTACTGTTTACACTGATTTATTTTTTATTGGCCGATATTTACGTCTTAATTATTTGCATTAATGGGTCAATTTAAGTATTACCATGTATTTTTTCTGCGTATAGCTTTAATATACAGCATGTAACAAAAGCCCACAAGAACAGGAAACATATTTTTGAAAAATTAAAAAGAAAATGGTGTGTTAATTAATGGTGACTAATGTTAACTATTAAAATAATTAGATTGTTTTATTATAAAAGAGCATCAACTTGGGAGCTCTGGAGCCCGCAAAAAAGTTTTTAAAAGATTCACTCTAAAAACTTTTATTTTGTTATGAATTATGCTGGTTTGTGAAAGAGGATTTTTGTTAGATACTTCCATGTGGAGGGACAAAGATTCTAACTGCTTTTGAACACTTCATCTTTAACCCTATTTACCTTATGAGAAAGAAATTAAAAATGATAAACACTTTTTTAGCCAGGAATAAACTTTTTATTGATTTTTTTTCTCTTTGCAAGGTGCTTATAAAGTAACACATTATCTTATCTTACAATTCAGTAATTTCATTCCTAAATATATAACTCTCTCTCTCTCACACACACACACACAAAATATATATGTCCACCAAAAGACAGAGAAAAAACTTTCACTGTAGCTCTATTCAAATAACAAGAAAATAAACAGAAACAACACAAATGCACATTGATAGGAGAATAATAAATTACGGTATATTCTGAGAAATTCCTACTACACAAACTAACACATAAGTGAATATATATCCATATATTGATACATATATACATATAAACATGTATCTATAGCTACATATAATTATATCATATATTAATGCAACTGTTAGCTCAGATTGCTCTTATTAGAATAATAGGGGAAAAATCTCTACTGATTTTGACTCTCTTCCAACGAAGTACTGTTGCCAACTAAAAGCTCTCTCTCTCTCTAGTGAGAGAAAATACTGTTGCAAGGAGGACCTTGATAATTTAATATAACAATTAGCCAACAGTATGTCAATCTTAATTTGTGAAGTCTTTCCACAGTATTGTTTTCTAACCTTTCACTATAGTATACTTTTTACCCATATTATTCAATGTTACTTTATTTACATTTGGATCTCTGCTATTTTAAGCCCCCAAATAAGTAATATATCCCTTAAGGTTGCTTGTTATACCACTTAAGAAGATTCCTATTTAACATGGTAACTGTTTTTTTTTTCTTTATAACTGCAACAATAACTAAGACACATACAATGTTAAAAGGGCATGTAGGTAGGAGAATAAATTTGTGTATATATACTATGAAACACAGTATTTTAAGAAATGTCAACTAATATTTCAAGTCAAAGTGGTTAAAATTCAGATATTCTAAGATACCAAGATAATGTAGCTAGTTACAATGCTTTCTACATGCCATTTCAAATAATAGACTTCGCTAAATCTATTATAATATATATACTCTAAATGTAAACCATATTAAATATAATTGCTGACCCTCTGAAATATTAAAAACATAACCCCCAAACCACAGAACCCTGGTACATGCAAACCTTTCCATAAAAAAGATTAAACCAGGGCCTCCCTGGTGGCGCAAGAGGTTAAGTGTTAGCACTGTGAAGCTATCAGCAGTCACTGCAGCGTGAGTTCTAGCCCCTGCCAGAGAGCTAACCCACATGGCGCAGCAGACCTCTCCTGTCTCACCTGCTGCTCCCCTCAGCAGTATATTCCATTTAATCTGCCTGCTCTCCTCTCCACTGTGTATCTGATGAATCCTCTTATGCCCCACACCTTTGGCCTATACCTCAGCTCTCAAATGCATAAATAAATAAATCTTTTTTAAAAAATTAAACCTGGGCCTCCTTGGTGGCGCAATGGGTTAAGCTCAGCACTGTGGAGCTGTCAGCAGGTGAGAGGCTAGTTTGATGCCAGGCTAGGGAGCTTCCTACATGGCGCGGCAGACCTCTCCTGCCTCTCCCATTGCTCCGCTCCACAGTGTGTTTCGTCCATCTGCCTGTTCTGCTCCCTGCTCTGTCTCTGGTGAACCCTCTCACCGCCCCACGCCTCTAGCCTGCACCCCAGCTTGTATGCAAAAATAAAATAAATCTTAAAAAATAATTAAACCAAGTACAATCCATTCACTCCAGTAATTTCTCCTACATTACATCTTTCTATTTTTTCACTTTCAAGTACAATGTTAAAAATGCTTAGTAAAAGAAATCAGTTCATTACAAGTTAAAGAAAAATATTAGCACATAGAATGTGACTGAATCTGGAGGCATCCCATTAACAACTAAAGGATAACTTGTTTCCGTGATACATGATACTTTTATTAATCATGACTTTATAATGCGTATTTGGTGAAATATGACCAAATGTGAACTTTGTGTGTTCTTTTCCCAATTCACTAAATAGATCCTGCTGTGTTATTTCTGGAAACACATTTACAAGTTCATTGTAAGTCAGCTTCACAGAGGCCACCTTGTTATTTGTAGGCAGATGAGTGTGTGTGTGTGTGTGTGTGTGTGTGTGTGCGTGTAATATATAATGTATATAACACACATAATATATATTACATATGTAATTCAAAGACTGTGTTTTTACATAGAAAAACATTATCAGAAATTAACCCACTTTTAATTTCTTTTCATGAATGAGTAGGAAGATGCAAATCTACAATAACCATAAAATGAAATATTTACTTCACATGAATTATGGTAACTCTTAACAAGTTAACAACCAGGTGAATTTTATTTCCTAAGTTGTCAAATGGTAGCAGTGCCACCACTCTTTAAAGCAGTGAAAAAGCCAAATTAGATAGTTAGGAAATAAAATAACTGGCACCCTAAAAATCAAAATTAAATATATGCAAAAGTATGCAAATGTAATTGCAAAAAGAACAGCTTCTCCTGTTTCTTCGGGCAAAGCCTGAGGCTCATTACCTTTCCTGTGGGTCTCAGAGTGGCAGCAGCTAACTAGTACACTGGTGATTTGGCATAATAGCAAGGCACAAACATTAAAAACACATTAAAATTATTGTTTGAATAGTGACATTATTAATGAGGAAGCATAGCAGCTAAATAGGGTATATTAAAATTTATAGAAAGCTACAGATAAGTTTTTATGCATGTATTATAACTAAAAACCAAGGCAGGGATGAGGAACCACAATTAATAATTTATTATTTAGGTATTACTATTTACATTATTCTGTAAATAGTAAACATCCTTTTTAACCATACAATCTTAGAATTATTACTAAAACCAAATGAAAACAATTCCAATGTACTTGTAAAATTTTAAGACCCTGCCTTCCCGGTATGCCTGATGATCACAAATGTTTCTCAACAGAGGCATTACAGGACATTGCAGTATAAAATGTCCTCATTGTGTGACATTATACCTACCCCCAGCCACTAAATGCCAGCAGCTGTTATTGTGACAATGAAAACTACCCTGTTGGGAGTAGAGCCTGGGGAAGGGTCTTGAAGGAGTGAGACCAGTCCTGGTGAGAAAATAATCAAAAAGCTCAAAATGAAGCAAACAATTCAGCAAACCTGATCCTAGCTTGGTAGCTCAGTAATCTTAATCAAATTACCATTCTCCCTGTGCTTCAGTTTATTTGTCTGTGATATGGGTTTAACACTAGTTGATCTCAAGCCCGACAAAATCATTGCATGAGCCAAGTTAGACAGTGTCAGTGAAAAAGCTTATACAATGTCGAGTGCTACCCAAAATTATAACATTTTATTTCCGTTAATAGTTGTCCTGTGTTGTACTTTTCATGGTTAATTAGGAAATGTTCGAGGTTTAAAAAAAAAAAAAAGTATGTATTACTGCTTAATTTGAACACAAGTGTACTAATTTGTAGGCTCCGGTATTTTTTAGGTATCCAAGCCAGAAGCAATTCCAATCCTTGATCTGTGCGAGAGCCCTAATGAGGCTCCAGTCACCTGCTGGTCGTGCCAGTGGTGAAGGAAAAGAAGCTGATACTTAGCAGGGATATAATAACCTCTTTTAGGATATGTTCTCGAAATTCTAGTCTTGTTTAATGACAAAAGCATATCTTCATTTTAAATTCCTTCTATGGATTTAGGAAATTTCAGACTTTTTCAGATAATGGGGAGTATTTTTTTCCAGTATTTTTACAAATACAGAAAAAAAACAAGCATAGAGTATGACTAAAGAGGGAAACAAGTAAATCTTTTTTCTTCATTACTAAAGAAAACTCTTGACCTTGTAAGAAGCTTATAAAGCTGTCTTATTTTTTATGGCAAATAGCAACATGTCACATTCAGAATTGCTGTGAACTTGTGTCATATACCTTAAGGGCGAGAAAAGGTGGCTGTCACTTTATAGAGAGAACCTTGCTTCTATACTAGAGTGACAGAATTCACAGTGTAAATGTGATAATGCAAGAATTACTAAAAAGCCACTCAATTTCAGAGTTGTTCTATAAAAGTCTCTTACTTTTTAAATGTATGATAAATAAAATTGTTTCTAAATATGTGTATACATAATACATACGAAGGATAGCACTTAGATTCTATACTTTAAGATGAACTCTCATAGCATAAATGACTTGATATCATTAATAATTTATCCAAAGCAACAGAATTCACCTTAAACATATTACAGGTTAATTGTTTCATCTACCAAGCTTATTTTTTGCTATTTCTGCATCACACAGGTTACATGCAAATAGCTATAAAATTATTGAATTCAGCTATAAAATTATTATCAAATTAATGCATCCACAGCTAACTTCTCATGTGTTTTTCATAAAAAATATTTTTAAAGAAAATGACCTATGTTTTCAGTCAGATCCTACATTCTAATCACATCACTCCTCTTAAATTTGCTTCCTTAACTGTCATAAAAATTATTGAAAACCATTTTTAAATCATTTTCAGGAATTTAATCAAAAATTTCATCACCGAGTATTATTATTATACAATTTACCAGTTTATATTTATCAACAAAAAGCTCAACTTTTAAACAAAAAAGATTTTCAGTAAATGCTTTACAAAGTAATTTCCTTCCCATAATTTTCCTCAATGAAGCAATTGCAGATACACACAGACACACACAGACACACAGACACACACACACACACACACACACACACACACACAGCTTTAAAGAAAACCCTGCAGGGCGCATTTCCAAGCAAATATATTTGGGGAGAATTAAACTGGGAAATAGAGACCATTCATAGATTCTCAGCACACTGGCAAACTCGCCCTGCTGCTACCTCTCCTTTGTGAAAGCTGTCATAAATCTATGTCCACTGATCTCCTTGCATTTGGCATAGGGGTTTGCAGATTATTTATCGAAGGGATTTCTGTTAGACTGGGATTAAGACGTCCTAAAAATTCCCAAATGGGCAATTCATCACAACACAATTTAGAGAACCACAATAGACCTTGGTAGCAAAATAGAAGTGAGTGATAGGTGAACCCAAACCCCCAGCTTGATCTAAAGAAAGCAGACAACATATACCAGTGGTGTCAATCAAACTACCTCCTGAGCAGTCTCATGCATATGAAAGAAAGAACAAACAGATTGGTTTTTTCTTTCCTTGTTCCCAACAGTTATAAGCCGATATTCTGAGGCTAATGAGCTCATTTCTGTATAAATGCCAGGAAAGTTCTATATCTAATTCTTTCCTATCATCTAAGAAACAAAAACAGGCATTATTTCTGAAATGCTGGGGAGATAGTAAAATGTCTCAATGTTGCCAAATTGCTCCCTATACAGCCACATTTTTGCATTGTGTGAACCAAATAAATCTTTCCTCCCTGCCTCTAAAAATTAACAAATTAAAGTATATTTTTGGTACTTGCAGACCTACATTTATGACAAAATCTAAAAACATAATATAAATGTGAATCTTAAATCATCGTATCAACCTTGAATTTAAAAAAATTAAAAAGACCTGCCAACAATAAAGCAAATGGCCCAATGTACCAGATTGTTTGAGATCAGTACTTATGAAGTAAAAATTTCTAAAGCTAACCATACAATCAAGTTTTTCACAGATGCTAATGAAAATAAAATTTGATCAATAATAATGGTGCCTAGAAAATAGCATGCATGCTACAAATATTTGTATAAATTAATCAAGGAGGTAATTAATGAGTTCATTGTTTTGTTTGCTAAGATTAGTTCAAAACAGCTTCCTTTAAATTATACTGAATTTACAAGAGGCTGAAACTTTAATTTTAATTTATTTGATGTATTCCTCATCTACTTGATTTATTGCTGTGGAGAGACACTTTTTTTTTTTTTTTTGCCCAAGTTACAAATATGAAATTTGTAGAGGTTCTGCCACGGATAAGGAGTCACAGTTTGCCTCATTTTTTTAATACAACATTACCCTGTGTCTTAAAATTGACAGCATCCTAGACTTAAAGAACATTAATAAAATTAATATTATTTTGTTGGTATTATTCTGAACTCTATTCATGCTCATTGTACTAACCACTTATTCCCTTACATATGGCTTTGCTATATGCTGGGTTTTCTCAATGGGTTGTGGGTTTCTCAGAGCAGTCACTAAGTTAGGTGTGTGGGCGGGGCTTTGATGCTTTAAACAGTGTTAGGCACATATATTTTTTCTATATGCGATTATTAACTTGAAAAATGAATAATTAGATTAAAGTTCAACATGGAAACTGCCCTTGCCTTTCTTTCTCAGTTTCCCTGGAACTTGTCAGTCTTGAATCAGCACAATTTCCTGTCTTTACTGCATTTGCACCCTTTGTAAATTGGTACATGTTATGGACTGAATGTCTGTGTCTCAAAAAAATTCATGTTGAAATCTTAACCCCCAAAATGAGATGTGTGGAGCTAGAGACTGTGGGAAGTAATTAAGTCTTGAGGATGGACCCCTCAGGAATGCTCTTATAAAAAGGATCCTGAAGATCCTCTCTGGTGGCGCAACAGGTTGAGCGCAGCCCTATGAAGCTATCTAGAACCACTGCAGCAGGAGTTCGATATCCAGCCAGGGAGATTACCACATGGCGCAGCAGACCTCTCCTGCCCTGTCTGCTGCTCCCCTCAGCAGTGTACTTCAGTCGATCTGCCTGTTCTGCTCCCTACTCTGTCTCTGGTGAATCCTCTCACCACCCCCACACCTCTGGCCTACACCCCAGCTTGCATGCATAAATAAATAAATCTTAAAAAAAAAAAGGATCCTGCAGAAAACTCTTGCTCATTTTCTTTTTATGTGTGGGAAAATGAAATCACCAGTTTGCAACATGAAGAGGGCCTTCACCAGACCCAACCATGCAGTTTCCCTGATTGCAGACTTTTAGGCTCCAGAAATGTGAAAATGTATTCTTTGCTAATCAACAAAATATGGCTTTTATTATAGCTGCCATACTTGACCAGTCATAGCCAACCAGACTAGTTTATCAGTATTTGCTTCAACCCTGTCCTCTAAAATAAAAAGATAACCTTCTGAATAGGAGAAAATATCCATCACATACATCTGACAAGGGGCTGATATTCAGGATCTGCAAATAACTCATGAAACTCAACAAAAAGAAAACAGATGACCCAATGAAAAAATGGGCAAATAATTAAATAGGCACTTCCCCAAAGAAGATACACAGATAATCAGCAGACATGAAAAAAATGCTCATCATCACTTATCGTCAGGAAAATATAAATCCAAACCACAACCCGACCCTGTGAGAATGGCCCATATCATAAAGACCAGAAACAACAAGCTCTGGTGAGAATGTGGAGAAAATCCACTTCTTCAAACACTCTTGGTGGGAATGTAGACAGGTTCAGTTCCTATGGAAACCAGCATGAAGGTTTCCCAAAATACGAAAAATGGATCTATCATATGATCCAGCAATTTCACCCTTAGGTATCTGTCAAAAGAATATAAATATTACTTTCAAGGAACATGCGCACTTCTATGTTCATCGCAACATTATTTACAGCAGGCAAGTTACCAAGACAATCTAAGTGTCCAAGGACAAACAAGTGGATTAGAAAGATGGTTTATATATAAACAATGGAATAACACTCAACTATTAAGAAAATATAGTCTTGCCATTTGTGACAACATGGATGGGGATAGACTATGCTCAGTCAAATAAGTAGGAAGGAGAAAGACAAATACCAGATGGTGTCACTTGTGTGTGGAATACAGAGAAACAAAGCAAAGGGTCAGATAAAACCAAATTAAAGACAAACCCTAGAGCTGTGATTGCAGAACTGAGACTATGAAGGTGGCGACCAGGGGAGAGAACAAAGTGTGCAGGGAGCACAATGGTGCTACAGTGGAGGACTACGGGAGTCAGGAGGTGGATGTGGTGTGGTAACAATAACTTAGGGGGAGATTCTAGATCTCTAAATCATGTATAGTGTGGTAAACTAATGTTACCTCAATGAAAAATAAATAATAAAAATACCCATGTCGTAGTCTATTTTTTCTTCACCTGTAGTCTTCTTTTATGACAAAATGTCTTTGTCAATATTCAGTTTCTTAAAGCACTAAATTTCAGAACTTGCTTTACCTAAAAATGTTTTTCTGATTAGTACTATTTAAATTGTTGCTTATTAATCTTTCAAATAGATATACTGTCATATATCATGAAAAACCCTGGCAAAATTCTGTGCACTTCCTAATCCAATTTAATCACTCATAAAACACCAGACATACAGTACATCTTAGTTATGCCATTGATAAAAAAAGTTAATGAGTCAACACCATTTTGTCTCAAATTGAGACTTTCTTCCCTTGCTTATTTTTTTTTAATTTTACCACAGATCCCACTGCCATATTGTCAGTTAAAAATTGTGCCTCATCATTCTCTAGTGTCTGCCATCCACAGCACGAAGAACTAACATATCATGGTCTTCAAATAAGCAGACCTCTCCGTTCTGTAAATCTTATCCTCAAATACACTTAAACATGCAATATATAAAGACTCAGAAATACGCATGGACATTAAAAAACATCTCAAATGAATACAGTGGTTGAAGTAATTTTTCACAAAATGTGTCAGTATAGGTCCAATTTGAGGAGATGTTTCCAAGTCTAGAAAAATTCAATAGAAATGTGGGAAGGAAACCAGAAGTGAAAGGTCACCAAAACAGAAATCAGACAACTACTTTCTTGTCTTGAGCAAAGGCATGTTTTTGCAAACAGCTGCTGTATTGAATATCTGTTATAGCATATTATAAAAGTAATAGGTAGCAGCTTCTCTTTCTTCCTTCCATTCCTGATACTCAATTTTTTTTTCAAATATTCCTTACAGTGTTTATAAAATTCTCACCACCAAAGGAAATTTTTCTAGACAGAGTAATAACAGTAGAGTATCAAGCTGTTTATCAAAATCAATTTGTCTTGCTACATATTCATGAGATATTTCATTAAAATATTCTGTACTTTCCTTTTCCAAAAATTAAACTGCTGATTTATTCTTCCTTCTATGAAACACTCCTGAACTTAAATCTCAATAATAAGACAGTTTACTCCTAAGAATAGTTTCATGTTGTCAACCTATCTGAATGATATCTGGTATCTAAAGACCCAGGTTGCTGGCAAAATCAGATAACCTGGGCACAAAGAATCCAAAAGTAAATATATATTACTTACATAATATATATTATTTATATAATGTGTGTGTGTGTGTGTGTGTGTGTGTGTGTATTTTCAGGAGATAATGTTCTAAATAAGAAAAAAAAAAACACAATAAATAAGCCACTAAAAAACTATAAATATACCTGATGAACAAAGAAAATAGCTACAAACTCAAAATCTTGATCTTCACAATAGCTACAAGCCTAAATAAAAATTATTAAAGATACAGATAGGTAAAATACTGGGAGAAAAGAAAAAGGGAAGGGTGGGCGGGAGGGAGGGAGGAAAATAGGAGGCAGGGAGGCAGGGAGGGGGATATCAACCAACTTTGGAACAGACCAATTATAATATTTTCTACAAAAATTACATTAAAGACATGTTAACAGTACATGATAACCTTTTTATGACAAACCAGTGGAGAATTATAATTCTTTATAAAACGCTATTTCCTTTCTCCTCATAATGTCTTTGACCAACTCTATTAATGACAGATACTCAGTCTTTTATTTTGTTCACCCTCGTGAGTGGCCTAGCTTGTGAATGATTTTTAATTTGTTTTTATCAGCCACCTTTTTTTCTGAATACTGTAAACAATACACTGTGAATGTATTGAAAGTCACACACACAAGGTGACAGTATCCTGAAGCTATAAGATCTAAAATAGGAATATAGTCAATATCAAGATTTTTACTTCATATTACATTAGTAATATTGTATTGTTTTTTTTTTTTTTAATATCAGGAAAAAGAATGAATATCTTTCACAAACAGAAACCTCACAGCCAGGTTCAAATACATCAAATACATATTCAAAGTCAACTAAAAAGTGATTTTAAAAAATTAAAACAAAGGCCCAAAATTTCATTCCAGTATAGACAGAACCGGAAGAGTTTTACTGCAATTACTGTATCTCTGTCAAAAAGAAAATCTTCCCAAATCCATGGTGAGGTTTCACAGAAACACACAGAATAGTATTTTCATCATGGTAATAATCATATGTCTGTCTTATTAATTTCAAATAAAAGAAAAGTAAATATAAAGCTACTAAAATTCACAATAGTTTCAGGGGCAAAAATATCACCAACCTTTCATTCTGAAGACTTTTCCAGTTACTTCATCATCATCAACCTTATTATTAAATAAACATGGATAACATGTATTATTTATTTATTTATTTTACATGAGAGACTGTTGGCTTTTAATGTGAGAGACTATAAGGCTTGGCCTCACAAAACTAGGTTATTTAATTTTCAGATAAGTCCCTTCAAGAAAGATTCTCACCCTACTTAAAATATAAGAAAATTGGTAATTAAGGAGGCTCACCGAATTACTCACGTTCAGACAGCCAGTAAACACTGATTCGGGAATAACTGGAGGTAATTTTCCTCCAGACCTGGAATTATTAAGCCTGTAACACACTGGACTCTCTAGCAAATAGCAAAAAAAATGTACAGTTTTTTTTTTTTTCAGATTATTTCCTACATAATTATATTACTTTCATAAGAAAACATTGCTATAAAGCAGGAATGGAGGATTTTTCTACAAAAATATTTATAGATTTCTTTTTAGCCATGAATTTATAAATAATCAGGATGGATTAGGCCAGAGAAAAGTGAAATAATTTGTGATATTGGTGCAAAATATCATTTTCTTCATAGCAACTGAGAATTAGCCCCAACACACATCCTGCTCAGTCTCAGGGGCTGACTGTCCTTGATTAACAAGGGATGCATCATTTTCAAGAAATACAACATGTCCAAGTGGACTATGTTACACCATGAGCCAATGAAACCTTCAACAGTTACATATTTTGAACTGATTTTTCAAAAAAAATTTCTACATCATCCAGATAAAGAAATTAGTCTATAGTTATGAGGAGGAAGCATGAGTAGCCAAGTTTTGCCTAAGTTGTTTTCAAGGCATCCTCCCGCTCAGGAGCTTCATTCTCTGATACTGTGGTGTTGTTATTAACTGTACACTGTAAACACTTACCAAAAATACGTTTGTAAAAATTATCCAAATGTAAAATGACAAAGGTATAGCCTAGGGGGCTTACAATTGCTGAGGTAGGTAGTTATTAAATAGTTATTGTAAAGTATGAGAGGAATATCCATGCAAAGTTTTTAGACATAGAATGAAGGACACAATGTTGTCAATAGATTTTTGTAAATAGAATATTCATGAAATGGTTTTAATTTACCCTGTTTATTATACATTTGTGAATTGGTTCTTTAAAAATAGACAGCATGGCTTTTGAAAAGTAGTTGTTAAGAAAAAGTTTGTAAAAGCACCTCAATTTGGCTGCTTTAACAAATTACCATAGGTTGGGCGGCTTAAATAGAGTGAAAAAATAGAAGATTGGATTTTCAAAATTGGGGTGCTGGCACAGATGGGTTCTTGAGATGCCCTCTTTCTGCTCTCTCCCATGTCCTTTCTTTGATCCCAGGGATTCTACTTTACAAAAAGTCATTAATCCCATCATGACAGTCTAATATCATGACCTAATATAACCCAAACTACCTCCCAGAAGTCCCACTTCCAAATATGATCACTTGGGGGTTAGGGATTCAGCGCATGAATTTGGAGGGTGGGGACCCTACTGTCCATCCCAGTAATAAGATCAGAAGCAAAAATTTATTTCCACTTCACAACAGAGGGCAAAAATTTTGCCTTAATACTGTCAATATCTATCAACACTTAGGAAAAAAATCCAGGCATTTGTTGTCTGATAAATACAGAGAAGAGTCTAAAAGCAAAATGCTATTGAAAACTTCATTATACAGGTCTGATAGAAATCAATAGAAAGACAGCAATTATTCTAAAAATCTCCAGGATGTAGGTTGTGTATACAAAAATCAATATAAATTTACTTCAAAATATTAGTTGCCTAGATTTAGATGAGTGCTTATTGTGTATTCTTGATGTCAGTGCACATCTTTATGACATGATTAACAATTTTGTTACATCAGCATTTCTCAAACAGTTTGGTCCCATGTCCTGTTTATACTCTTAAAAATTATTTAGGACTCAAACTGTTTTGTTTATGTAGGTTATATCTATTACTTTACTGTATTTTAAAATTTAGAAATTATCTATCAATTCATTTAATAAAAACAATAATCCAATTACATAATTAAGTGATATATTTTTAATGAAAAAATACCTAGATATTTTTTTAAAACCAGTAAGAAGTTGGGCCTCCCTGGTGGCGCAGCGGTTAATCGCTGCGCTGTGGAGCTGTCGGCAGCGGCAATGCGAGTTAGACGCCCGGCTGGGGAGAATCCCACATGGCGCGGCAGACCTCTCCTGCCTCACCAGCTGCTCCCCTCAGCAGTGTATTTCTGATCTGCCTGTTCTGCTCCCCACTGTCTCTGGTGAAGCCTCTCACCACTCCACACCTCTGGCCTGCACCCCAGCTTGTATGTATAAATAAATAAATCTTAAAAAAAAAAGTAAGAAGAGTGGGAGAGATAGTTTGAAAATAATGGAGTATTTTAATAGCCTTTTTTAGATATCTGTGGATAATCGTTTTTGATATTAAATCTCAAGTAAAAACTGCTTAGGTTTAGTGGAATCTGAAACCTGTCAATAAGCTGACCACTGGTTTATTGATACCTAGATGGTCAGAGAGAGTCTCTAAGACATAAAATGGCATATACATAGCTATAACTGCACTGTATTTTGTACATTGTACATTCATGTTATTGTACATTCATGTTTGTACACAGCATGTTTATGCTGTGACTGCAGTTCTGTGGTTTTCTGCAGTGAGGAACAAAGGTTCTTTCACTCCATTAGTTCAAGAGAATTCTTTATTGTATCCAATTCCAACTGTAACTAAAGAGATCTATCTATAACAAATACTTGCTTTTCTCTGAAGATTTCCCCATCATCCTCAAGACTTTCTGTTTTCTGACAGAACACTTTGCCTTCTCCTTTAATAAAGACTACTAGAATGTATTATTCAGCTAAGCTCTTGAGGACAGGGATCATGTTCAATTCAAATTTTTCCTCAATTGTCTAATACATTTCTTGCCACATACTAGGTAGTAAATAATTGCAATGATGTTTACTGAATGATAATAATAATCCAATTAAGAGTTTAAAGTTATTTCAGTATTTCTGATTACTGTTAGCATTTTGTATTTTACATTGCTGATAGGTAGTAAAGCTTGTTCTAAAATAAGAAGCTTTGTTCCTTCAATGCATTGGATCTCAAAATAGTAAAAACTCCAAAACCTTATGTACAACCTCTTCCATTCTTCTCTATCTGCCAGCCTTACTACCTTTTCCCCAAGGTATACATTGAGGTTGCAACTATATATAGTAAATGTGGAAGACAAAAAGAAAAATAAAGGAAAGTAAGAAAAGTTTACTTAGCCAGGCAAAGTGATTGATGGACAGTACTTGTAATCTGTCCTTCTCTTCTTAAACCCATAGACAGGAAAGAACACAGAGAATATCAAGCGTACTTGCGCCTCAGTTCTTGTCCTGGGGGAGATCATAGCTCCAGGTGCATTAGATAAAACACATGGAAAGTTTTTGACTCATGGTAGATATTTAACATATTATCAGGTTTCCATGCTTATCCTGTATTTTCTACCCAGTAGTTACAGCGAGGCTTCTTAAAATGTCAATCAGATATGTCACTCTCCTGCTCAAAACTCACTCAGCGTCTTTCCTTCCCTCTGTCTGGTGGGGCTGACATAATGTGCCTCTGTCCCTTCCCCCAACCTCATCTCGCCACGTGGCACTCCCACCACTACCTTACAGACTTCAGGAGGTTCTGTGAACATGCCAGCATACACCAGACCGCCACACTTAGAGCCTCCTACACCTTAAGATCTACAGCCGGATGTACTTTTCCCTACGTTTTAATTCTCTACTCAGATATTCCTTTCTCATCAGCCCACTTAAGCTACTTCTTACAGGCACCCTCTTATCACTGTTTCTACTTGCCTAGGGTCTACAGCCTAGTACATAGTGTACACTCAAAATCTTTGATGAATAAATACACATTCTATTCATAATAATCCTTCAAATCCTAAGTATCATTCAGCAGAATTAATAAAATCATGGAGAAACACTTTTAACTACCTTAAATTGCCTTAAATTTAAAAATGAGAATAGCTGGCATCTATGAAGTGCTTACTTATACTCACCAAGCATTGACTAAGCTGGTCCTCACACGAAACGACAGCTAGTCATTGTCCCCATTTGGCAGTTGAAAAAGCTGAGGCTCAGCAAGTTATGTCGGTGAACCACGGTAACACAGAAATGATAACCTGGTTTTGAGTTCATGCCTTCTGGTTTCAGAGACTATCTGCATCCACACCATAATTTCCCAAAAAGGCTTCACAACAAAAACATTCTGGCATCCTCACAACATTCATTTTCTTGTAGGGTTCATAAAATCATTTTGACCTACTGTTACTAGGTGTCAAATGATTTGTTACAATTCCAAGAGCATTTTTTCCTGTCATGTTAGGAAGAGTAAGAAATAAGACAGGACCTATTTCTCAGTCAGCCCACACTCAATAGTTCATACAGGTCTGAGGAGATGTAGCTCCCTGTCTGAACAGAAACTGTGTGAACCTCTCCTACTCATCCATCATGCAGTGGCCACTCATTCGTGCCCAGGCCACATTTCTTTCCACATAGGATCTGGGTCTTCCTCTCAGCACAATTAAAATGTGCAATGACAGATGAAACTGCTATCCTACTTGGATGTGAAATTCAAATCTAAGTTGGAATGTCCCACTGTTAGAAAACAAATTAGAACACTCATGAGACACAAAATATAAGTTTGTTGTGAGTGTTCCATCTAATAAGATATCAGCTAACTGATAATCACAACAAAAAGTTAGCGATTTAAAATCACATTGCTTTTTTCTTTCAATTTTTTCTGTTTTTTAATATATTAATTTCTAAGTCACCTTGTTACTTTGTTGAGAAAAATGAATCAAGTGTGGAAAATATAGTAAATTGGCAGAAACAATGTATGAACAATAAGAATTAGTGTTTATGTAATTAGAACAGAAGCATTTATGTAACGTGGCGCATATGCTATTGACTATGCTGACTATGCAGCTAGATAAAGAGAGAAATGAGAAATTGCTAAAGTAAGAATTAAGAAAGTTTTTTTAAAGATTTATTTATTTATGCATACAAGCTGGGGTGTAGGCCAGAAGTGTGGGGTGGTGAGAGGATTCACCAGAGACAGAGTGGGGAGCAGAACAGGCAGATCAACTGAAATACACTGCTGAGGGGAGCAGCGGGCAAGGCAGGAGAGGTCTGCTGCGCCATGTGGGAATCTCCCTGGCTGGGTATCAAACTCCTGCTGCAGTGGCTCTGAATAGCTTCATAGTGCTGCACTTCACCCGTTATGCCACCAGCGAGGCCCAAGAAAGATTTTTTGCCTTGAAAAAAGTAACCGAGAATCCTCTGTATTTCAGTAAACTCTTTATAAACAATGAAATTAACCTAATTGCTTTAATTTTCCTTCTAACTCAAGTTCAATGAAGCCTGTACTAACTCTCATATTCATGACCCATCTACTAGAATTAGATTCAGGGGGTCCATAAATCTTAAAAACTTTACATATATTTTGTGTAGGCACAGATATATTACATAAATATATTATTTTTTTCTAGGAAAAGTTCTATATTTTACACCAATTTTCCAAAGTTCCCATTACCTAACAGAGATGTAGAAAACAACTACTCAATATAAATGTGACCAAATAGTTGCTATTAGTATATTTTATACACACACACAATTTTTAATAGAAGTACTCAAATGACACTAGTGCAAATAGATAAATAAAGACATATCGATAGATAGATAGATAGATAGATAGATAGATAGATAGATAGATAGATAGATATAGAAAGGTATGAAAGACAAATTTCATAAGACATACAACCAAGTCTTTCTATTGGGTAAGTAGTCTTCCTACAGATGTCTTCCCATTCTCCACCAAAGAACAGTTTTAAAACTCCTGGTTTCTCTAATGCTTTGAGAGGTGTTCTTTCTGATTCTTACTTCTTTTAACATAAGGTTAGGTCCAAAATGACTATTGATAGATCATTTAATTCAAACCCAAAGAATGGTTATCATGACTTTTCAGTAAATGTAGACTTGGAGTAGGACTAAAGTCTGAAGGGAAATTAAATGCTATGAAAATTTTAGTTTACTCATTATACAAAAGAAAATTACTTCCAAAATGTGAAGTATCTTAGGAAACCCAACATAATTTTACTTCAATATTTTCTTTTTTTAAAATTATTGTGGCTAGGTGCTTGTTTCATTAACCTATGAAGTAGGTTCTTAAACATTTTTCACAAAGCACAGGGGAATGACAGTTTCATTTAATGCCAGGTTTCTTACACCAAAGAGTCACTGATTCTCATTGAGCCATGGAGGCACAAACAGCCCAAAATTCTGCCACCGTGACCAGAGCTGCCCCCGCTGCAGCACAGCCACCAGTCGCTGAAGACTGACTCACACTTGCTAGACATTTCACACATATTTTCTCATTTGTCTTCACACCAACACTTCAAGAAAGAGATTGAACTGTATTTTAGATGAGGTGAGTGATTATTAACCTACACTTCCTTTCTGGGATGAAGGCTTTACCCGATTCTTTTTAGAGAAAGAGAAGAACTGATTTAACTCCTCAGGCAAGTGTGCAGCCCCTGAGACAGTCTGTCATCCTGCTAGTATATTGGCTCTTCAGAAGGATCGATTAAAAAGCAATTGAACTACAGGACCAACAGAGTAGACTTCCTGAGTACAGGAGAGGAAGGAGCTCATTCAATCATCCCCTATATTAGAAGTTAGAACAGATCCATACACCAAAAATGCAATTAATTCTTGAAGGAAAAAGAAATATGTGATTTAGAGGTTTTGTCCTATAATATTAGCCCTAGGAAGCATCTTTAGCTGACTATTACTCTGCATACGTCAATTCAACCCCTAATTGCATGTTATTATATACATTATTATGTATTGGTTATTTCAAATCTTCTTTCTAATGAAAACTCACTTGGGACAGGTAGCATTATATAAAATAGATAATATATTCTAACTCTTACTTGCACAAGAATAGTGAATAATTTTATGCCACCTGGTTACTTTTTACTTCTCCAAATTCATGTTATTAAAAATGTCTTCTTTTAAAATCTTGGATACAAATTAATAACGGTGAAAGATGTTGCTGTAAAGGTCAACATAGCCTCAAGAACTTAATAAAAGAGATGAAAAAATAGTGAAGCAATATCCATTCTCCAAATTTATTCATTCTAAATGAGCTAAAGATTCTCAGCCCAAAGAACATGACAAGCTCGGAGAAGCTGAAAATAATTAGTCATCTGAAACTATTGCCACGATCTTGAATGGCTCACAGAGAACAGGAAAGTGACTTTTAAGAGCAGGGATACACAAGTGCCACTGGTCTTCAGAAAGGAAAAAAAAAAAAACAAAAACAAAAACAAAAAAACTCTGTAAATGGCAAAGTTAAAAGTTTGGTATTGATTCTGAGAAAGGCCCTAGGTAAGTTTTGCGTCCTAAGAAGATGAAAAAAATCAAGTATCAGACTGTATTTGGCTTAGGAGGCCTTTTAGTTCTCTTCTAAGCCATAATTACAGACCTATCAATAGTCATGATGCAGGGTGGGTTCTTAGAATAAACATGTTCCCAGAATGTAGAAAAAAATTCTTCAGATTAACACAACATAATGAAAATATCACTTGATAACAGTATAGACAAGTAGTTAAGAGCAATTCCTCTGGACTTGATTAGAATTATTTCTGTTCTGCTGTTTATTCCAAATCCATAATCCTTTATCTGAATCCTTTATCTGAAATGTTTGAAAATTATCTATTTTTTTTTTAATTTTTAAAAGAAACTGGGGAAAACAGCCTATATGTTATATTGGCATTTCCACCTCCAATCAGAGTATATTTGAAGTCTTCCTTGTTTTTCTCTATTAAGTTTCTCATTCTGCCCTTGCCTTTGAGGTGGTGGCTGTTAAGAGAAAGCTCTGAATAAATAGCCTCTTTTTTTCCTAATCAGATGATCTTCATTTATTTCTACAAAGAGTTTAGTGAAGGAGGAGCATAAATTGTTATAAGCAAATCTCTATTTTCTGTTACACTTTTCCATTTTCTCATTAATTTAACTGCTAATTTTTATATTTTGTGTTCCAGTATAACATACACATAGGAAAGTACATATATCATAAGTGTAAAACTTTGTGAACTTTCACAAACTAAACACAGATATCTAAACAGTCCAGATAAAAAAACCAAGTAACTCGCAACCCTGAAGCACCCCCTTCTGTGTTCCCTTTCAGTCACTCTAGTGTGGCCACAACAGGGAACCCTCTATGCTAATACCAGAGGAGTGTCAGCATGCCTTCCATGTTATTGCAATGGAATTACTACAATGCAAATCACTGCACTGAAATCCCCATTTCTGGTCTAGCGTCCTTCACTCAATGATCAAGTTTTGTTCTTACGACTGTATGTTTTCATAACCATAAAGTATTCCACTGTAAGAAACGTGCCACCATGTATTTATTTTATTCTTAATGGATATTTGTGCTGTTTTTAGTTTGGGGCTGTTGAAAACAGTGCTGATATGAATATTTAACTGTTTGTCTTTTGGCAATTTATGTATTTGTTAGGAATATATCTAAGAATGGAACTGTAGGATAATAGTGTCTGTGTGTTTCATTTTGATGGGTGGGAAAGTTACTCTTTAACAAAAGAAAGAAATAAGAATCATTTACATGTTGTTGCTCAATTAAAATGAAAGGAGGATATTAATGTCCAAATAGTTACAACCCTAATCTTTTATTTTCCATCATGTTAGTGTTATTTTAAAAGACTATTAAAATAATTTTGCACAGGAAAATTATACACATCGTGCCAGTTTTACTTCTAGAAACATACAGATTAGCTTATGTGAGATGTAATTTACATCTAGTAGAAATATATTTATACACGTATTTTTTCTGAGAATACCACTATAATAAAAGCATCCTTGGATGTCTTTTTATATGGCATAAAAATAGAAAGAAGAAACAGACTGTATTTTAGGGAGGTTTAAACTAAGCAAGACAAACTTTTCCCTTACATAAGCTGCTTGAGGCAGAGACCAGGTCAAATTCTTCTTTATATTCCTATTCCTACATCTGTTCCTCTGATATATAGAAAGCTAAGGCTAAATGTTTGTGGAATAAATGTATCCTCAAAAAGGCATGTCAGCAAATGTTCCTCCTGAAATGTTCTTTTAATGAGGTGGTAGGACACTTAGCAAAATTCATTAAATCTGTCTTCCCACCCCTCCTTTTGTTATTTGTGCTTCTGGCCCTGGAGCACAGCACTGACTTCCTGCAGATAAGGCATTGCCTCTCCATGGGAGAGTGGAAAGGGCTTGAACCAAAAGACAAAGGGAAGTTAAATGTTTACATTTTGCCCATTCTGGTCACACAGATGCTCATCTAATGTGACCATACATAGCTCCACTAATGTGACCACACATAGCTAGAACAGCACAAGAAAGAATGACAAGGAACAGAAGTGAGCTGCCAAACTTGAAGGCTTCTAGAAGCTTAAGGGCATTCATATTTGCTGCTACATTATTAACTCGGCTTGTTAAAAAATCCACATTTATGTTTTAAATTTTAATGATATACTTTGGAGACAACCAAACACAGAACTCTCTGGCAAAGCATGTCCATTATGTAATATTTTAATATATTGTCACCCCAAAATCACAGTGCATGGAAATGGAAATCAGTATGTAAGGGGAAATGCCCCTGGTCTAACTGAAAAGAAAATGCTCTTAGGTTTATTATGTACACTTTCTCTCTCTACCTCAACCAACCAAAAGTGGAAAGGAAAAAAAAATTATAACATTGAAGATATGTTATAATCTAAATTTGCTCACCTTAGTTTGAGAAATTTTATAAGTTTCCTAATTCTAATAATTGCATAATTAAAACAAATAACATTGGTCAACCTAAGATCATTACTGACTTAAAAAGGCCCTAATCTGTAGTATCTTCGTGTGCTGAACATGAATATAACTCTGAAAATTTTTTATTAGCTCTTGTTTTGAAGATATTTCATAGAATTAATTTTATAGGTTTCAATGTGTAAATTTATCCAGTAGGACTGCAACAACATCCTAAACCAGACTAGAATGATGCAATATTGCATCACATTGCATAATACCATCATGTACACATCATCCAGAGTTGACTGCATCATTTTCTGATGCAATGCAATACTACTGCCAGGCAGCTGCTGAAGTAAGGTGACGTCACCAGTGCACTATAGAAAGCTCTGTCGGAAAGGTTGAGCATTGAAAATATTTCAGACTTTGTGCAAGACAGTTTAAGCTACTGTTCTATAGAACTGTTATTATTTTATCCATTTAGGCACAATTCAGAACAGTCATGCCTCGAAAGTGCGTTAATAGCATGGACAATTTCTGCTCTATTTGTGGGGAAGTGACATTTGCCAACCAGAAGAAAAGGATTACTTCTCAAGTGAAGAAGGCTTATCATATTTACTTCAGATACAAGGTTGGTAACCAAGACAAGCCTTGGGCCCTGCATATATGCTGTGCTACAGGTACAACACAGCTTTCACAGTGGTTAAATGGCAAAAGACTATCAATGCTGTTTGCAGTCCCCATAGTGTGGAGAGAGCCAAGCAACCACATAAAAGACTGTTACTTCTGCTTGGTTCCTCCTCTTTCCGGCAGAATAATGAAGCAAAAGAAGTCGAGAAGAATCTACCCTAACATTCCATCTGCATTGAGACCAGTTCCACATGGGGAGGGACTTCCTATTCCAGAACCTCCAGCAGAATATTTTCTTGATTTATGTGATGAGGACAAGGGTGAGCTGACCTGTTCTACTCCTGTTTCATCAGCATGCAGTGATCCAGATTTTCACTGTGTTGCATCATGAACCCCACACAGACTAACACAGGAAGAACTAAATGACCTCGTTCGTGATTTGGACTTATCCAAGAACAAGGCAAAATTGCTAGGATCAAGACTCCAACAATGGAATCTTCTAGAAGATGTCACAATTCCTTTATATCAAAAGCTTCATCAGCATTTGGAGCCTTTCTTCAGAAAGGAAAGTACTCTGGTATTCTGTTCCCATATTGAGGGCCTCATGAATGCCTTAGAAATCACTCATGACGCACAAGAATGGAGAGTATTTCTAGATTCTTCGAAACTGAGTATTAAGGCTGTGCTTTTGCACAATGGAAACCGTCTTCCATCTATTCCAGTAGTGCATGCTGTCCACATGAAAGAGACATATGATAACTTAAAGCAGCTACTGAATTCCACTGAGTATAACAAGTACAGCTAGCACATTTGTGGTAATTTGAAGCTAGTTGCCCTTTTAATGGGACTGCAGCAGGGACATACAAAATACATGGGTTTCTTATGTGAGTGGGATTGCCGAGCAAATGAACTGCACTACTTGCGGAAGGAATGGATTCACAGACAAAATGGAGAAGTTGGAGAGAAGAATATCCAGCACCCAGCTCTGGTCGAGACTCACAAAATTCTGCTACCACCGTTCACATCAAACTAGGTTTGATGAAGAATTCCATGAAAGCCATGGACCGGACCTCGCCAGCTTTCTGATGCCTGCATGAAAAATTTCCTAGACTCAGCGAATCAAAGATTAAAGAGGGAGTTTTTGTGTGTCTTCAGATTCGAGAGCTTTTCAAAGATGACCGGTTCAACAACTTGCTGCAGGGTGATGCAAAACAAGCATGGAATGCTTTTCGCCTAGTGTCTACAAACTTTCTTGGGAATGTTAGGGCAGAAAACTACAGGGAACTAGTAGAAGACATGCTGATACAGTATCAGAAACTTGGCTGCAATATGTCTCTAAAGATCCACTTCCTTCATTCCCATCTTGATTTCTTCCCTGGAAACTGTGGTATGGTTAGTGATGAACATGGCGAACATTTTCATCAGGATAGTGCATCAATGGAACAAAGGTACCAGGGAAAATGGTCCACTACAATGCTGGCCGACTACTGCTGGACACTCCCCAGAGATGCTCCTGAACAGCTGTCCAAGAGACAAGCAAAGAAATCTAAGAAGTAGTCTATGACTTGATTTTTTACAGGTATTAACCGTAGGGCTATTACTATTGGCATGCATTCCGTGATGGAAACATCCATTTAGTGCAGAGTACAAAAAAAACTAGAGCCAAAATTAGAATTTGACTGTCATATTCATGTTGAGCACATGCAAATTGATAGGAAATGACTAATTTTATTTCAGTAACATGACTTTTGTAAAAATTTGCTGACCAGTGTAATGGTGGTCATGGGTGAATACATTTGTTAAATTTTTCTGTTACCCATGAAACATCACAAATATTAATGAACTTTTCTCACTATTTGTTTTTAAGCTATATAATAATCAACCCACTATGTAAACTAAAATTCTAACTGCTCAACTAATTGTGACCTTTAAACTGCAGATATTTTTTTAATACTAGTTTGTGGCTTTGTAGCCTTTTTTCTACCTTTTAAATTATTTTCTGAGGATATGGACCCAGCAATGTTAGTATAAAGGCAAAGAAGATGCCTATATTTACTGTCTTCACAACAAATTACATTTCAAGACAATTCTCAATTTTACAAATTTAAATAGTCACGGTATTAAAATTTAAACTAAATCACAGCCCAAGTAGGACACCATCCTCATTTGGCTCATACTCATATCACATTGATAAACGCCACCCACAAAATAGAGATTTTTCATCTGGTTAATGCTTTCATAAACTGAAGCATATTTCAAAGTAACAAATGTTCACGTCTTTTTGTTGCCAGCAAGTCAGCAAGTCAGAAAACCCATCCATTCTCTACAGTACATTGAGGTAACATCCCCCTATAGGAAAAATGAAAAAAAAATCTAATTTCGGTTGAAAACACATCATGTGCAATACCATAGGTAATGGACTTTCTCATGTGTCATCTAATTTAAGACTGCAAAGCATATAGAATTGTTCCCATTTAGGAAACATTTTAGTGTGATTTCTGCATAAAAATATGTTCCAGAGAACATTTTATCTTTGACATATCAATATTTTCATAACATGAACATTTCTGTAATGTTCTACAAGTGCTCACAATTACTGTTTCTTTGCTAAAATGAACTTATTGTTGAAAAATAGTACACATATATAAAGGTGCATGAATCATGATTTTTCACAAGGTAGAAGTAGTCATGTGGCACACTCACATCAAATTACCAGCATCCCTGAAACATCCCTTGTGATCTAACTTCTAACACCAGAGATTAGTTTTGCCTTCACACATATTTTTTAATCTAGCAAAGCTCTTATAAATTCATTGTGACCTTTACTGAAGTATTCATTTAATTTCTGCTAACTCTTCCATTTCTTCACTGAAGATAGAAGTTGATCCCATGAGATCAAGTAATGGGAACCTGATGAAAATAGTAATATCAAGTTGGCACTGATCAGGACATCTGCAAATGTCCCTCACTGGCACACAGTATACGCTACTAGGCCTTCCCTTCCTTAGTACTCTTACAACCAAGCCAAAACCAGAAAGATTATGTTTCACTAAAACAACTCACAGATCATAGTTATATTTGTGTAATATAATTTATCCCTGCTTAGTTCACTACCATCTGTTTTCATATTTTAAGCAGAAGATTTATACATCAAATAATCTTATATAACTTTCCTCATGTAATTTAGAGAGCAACTGACCTAAATCTGGATTGATTATTTATACATTATTTATATATGTAAATAATAACTATAATATATAAATATAATAATATATAACATATAATAATATAAATATATATAATATACATAAATAATAACTATATATATAGTTGTTTACAAAACATAGGACATAGGATATTTGTCAATATAGTTTCTCTATAATACCAAGTATTACAATAACTGTGATAACAATCACTTGTTCCATTTATAGCTTATTAAGATTTTCATTAAGATATAAACCTCCTGACACAGCTTTTGATCCTTATGCAGATCATAAAACATATACTGAACATAAGAGGAAAAAACTTCAAAAATTTACTTTTCTTAATGTCTATTTTCTCTGAAAGGGCTCGAGATACTTGCTCTAGTGAAGGATAAGAATGAATTACATTAGGAAATAGGTAATTATTTCAATTGAAAATGTTATAATTTAAATAAAAAGTATAAGTATATAAGTATATGCTGCTTCACAATCCACAATCCTAACAGACTGAAGTATCAAATGGTAAATAGAAGATTCAGCATAGAAGACATACTTTTCAGAAAACTACTTTATTAATATAGATAAACTGAAATGTCCAGAGGGTGCAGTAGGGAATATAATTATTCAGATACCTTATTCACAAAAATTTGAATGTTGATCCATTTACATAAAATTACATATCTGACCATTTTAGTTAAATATGTAGATGCAACCGACTGATTTTTTATTATCTATCATATTGTTTTACGATTTTTGAAGCCATTGCCTTCTAGTTTACAAGAAAATCATTTCAGAAAACGGTATTCTTCAATCTTGAGACTTTACTCTATTTGACCACAAGGGGGCCATAAGTATCTTCTGTGAATTTTTTAGACAACCAACTAGCCGATAACACTGAAAATGTAGTCAATTCATGAAAATTAAGTAGCTGGCATAAAGAAACAATTAACACAAAAATCTGATTTTTGAAAGTGAAAGAAGTATGAATTACTTTGCTTGTCCTACATAACTATGCATTTGAAGAGGGAACCTTTTTTCTAATTTCTCCAAAACATCTGTCCTGAAATCAAAACAAACTTCTACTTTGAATAGAATTAGCATTAATTATGAAGGCATAAGATAATTATGAACAAAGTTGTTATTATTCAAATGCTGCACTCCTCATTTGGCAAATGATCACTGATAGCCTGGGTCTAATCCACTGACCTCAGTAATACTTGAGAATGAGTAAGATCAACAAAATATGCTCCCCTGGCTAACCAAGCAAACTAAGAAATGAAAGTAATGCCTAACTAGTATATTTTAATTCTGTTCCTTGGCTTTTTAATTAAAATTACAAAGTGCATGGAATAATAAGCTCTATAAAGTAACTAAACCTTTTACAAAATATTTTTTATAACACAACCATGCAAATCAGTCCTGCAGATAAAAAATGTTATAATGCTTGACCTGTTAAAGAAACATTTGAAACCATGATAATGTAAAGTGGTATTAAACCAATTTTCCCATCTATGGACTTCCGTTAATTCTTTAGCTCCTGCCTCAGGAAATATTACCCAGCAGCCTCATCAAAAGCAAACTAACTTTCACTTGACAGAAGAGGGAAGTTTCCTCCAGAGCACCAGCAACATTCTGAATTGACTATATCCAAAGACCGTTAAATTGGCAGTAATTCTCCATTCTCAGAGATAACTTTAATTGTTGCTAAGCCACTGAAATGAAGTAATGAGGATGAAGACATAATCTTTAGTGATAAAGATTAATCATTTAAAGGATATCGATAATAGATCTATTGATGACTCTCCTAATTTTATCTTTCATACTCATTTACATGATTTCATAATGTCTGGATTTTCTTAATCTTTCTAGAATTTTCCTAAAATGCCAATGAGCACTGCCAAACCACACTAGTGGTTGAATATTTATGTTTGAAGTAATAGTGCTGTGAAAAACCAATGGTCTTTGTCAACAAGAATGGCCTGGGTGTATTCCTAAAATATTAAGGTATGTGAGGACCAATGACGTCTCTGCACCAAAAGATTGCTATATCCATGACTTACCCCACCTCGTCTATCTAATGGAAATATGCTCACCTGCCCAGCTGGTGACTACGTGCCAGGAACTGTGTGAGAGGTTGATGTGAATTAAATCTATTAGCCTTCCTAGTAACTGTGTGAAGGTTAAGACTACAACAGAAAAGAGCAGGCTAACATTAGCAACACTCAAAGTTGCATAGTGCTGTGCTAACAAAAAACATGTATTGTTAAGAGAAACCAGTTTTTGAGAAGAAGAAAAAGGCAACACAGAGAAAAGAACTCTCTAGATGCTCATACGGAATCACTAGGTAAATTACAATAATGGAAAGTGAAATCCAACTTCCTAGACAAGAATGTTATGTTCTACACAGATCTTACGAGGCTTTGGACCATTGTATAGAGTAGGCTCATACCCCTTGAATGGAACATGGAGACAGTATGATTCCAAGGCCTCACTGGCATTAAAAACAGTGATCCATAGTGTGCCTGACATCTGTATTCCAGACCGGTAGGTGCTCCAAGCACATGCAACCAAAGCCTGGCCTTTCCTACTTGTTTTTCAAAAGACCTTCAAGAAGCTGCACTTGGCATTCACAAAAGAGCACACTCTCTGTGATAACGCTATTTCTCTCTTTAGTCTTAAATTAACTGTGTCATTCATAATTTAATCTCTACACTAACCAATGGTATATCAGAAAAATTGACTTGGAGTAAGCACTTTCTTCCTTGATTTAAGCTGCAAAAGAACAAAGAATTCAAATAAAGCCATCAGAAACGTTTATCTCTTTTTAATAGTGTTTTTTACACTCGACTTTCTCTGCAAGTATCCAACTAGATGATGTAACAAAAACAGAAGAAAAACTTTCGTCATTTTTAAGCCCTATTTAACTTATATGTTCTTAATGCTATTTTCTCACCATGGCAATCTTGCATGCCATAAAACCAATTTACTATCGACTGAAGGTGATTTTCATTCTAAATTTTGAAATCTTAAAGAATAAAATGAAAAAGCAAATTATCTAATTAACAAGAGCTTGTTAACGAAAATTTGTTTTCACAGCTATGGTTAAATGTATACATCTTTCTAACTGGATATTTAAATCCAAATATTAAAAAAATCTTGTATTAATGGAGCCATCTAAATCATATACTGGCAACTATGCAAATAAAAATTACTACACTAAATACGGCACTTTGCTGATAATGGACATATCTAAAAAGGGTCTTTTTCTATTTTTTTATATAAACATATATACAATGCCTATATAAATTATGTAAAAACTCAGAATCAGAGACAAATGTGATCTAAATTCTAAAAACAAGCTTTTCAAATTCCTCCCACTCTTAACAAAATTAATAATAAGACTTTCCCTCTCAATTTTTTTTTCAATTTGAGGTAGAGCCAGGAACTAAACAGAAAATCTAATGACTAACACTTTAAAGCTAGCTCAGTTGTATGTGCTATTGGCAAAACATCAGACACAGACACACAAACACACAGCTATATTCTTCTGTCTCATCTGTTAGGTTTTGGTTTTTTGTTTGTTTGTTTTTGTCCATCTTCCACTACTTTATTCTACTGGCATTATCATGTATGAAAAGATGGCTTTTAACCTTACTCATTTAAGTACTTTTTATTTTACAACCAAATGAGAAGCAATTTATAACCTCATATTAACATTTTGATCTCCTAATGTGATAATATTCTGAACACAAAATCACTGGTACAATTGATGGATTGTCTAGAAAAAAATAAGGAAATACAAAGTATGCTTAAGATGATATAAGCATCATTTATCATTACTGTTTTCATAGCTGTGCATAGTTATATAAAAATATTTTTCACACACTCTTCTTTATGATTACATTTAACCCTCTCGATCAGCCTACATTTTAGAACGAACAGCTACTACCTTGTTTTGTGGCTGAAGAAACTGAAAGGTGAAGGTCCTGTTACCCAGCAAATCACCTAACAACTTCATATTGGAGTTGAAATTGAGGAGAAAGGGTTGTTTTCCTCCAATCGAGAGCCTGCTACTATCTAACATGCCATAAAACATATATTTCCTGTGTTTGTCACTAGCTGGTGAATCCACTTAACCTTCTGAATACGTTTTTGACACCTTAATTCACATAATTTCAATCTATAAAGGAAGTAATCATTCACAACAGGAGAGCAGCAAAATTACACCACACCAGTAGTCATTTCCTATCAAATAATGAAGCTATTAATTCATCACATCAGGGACAGTATTGTGAAAGAAAAATTTCATGCCTAAAGTCACAGGACTTGAAAATGCCTAAGAGTCCCAATGCTTTCAAACTAACATAAGCAACAGGCCAGCACTTTACTAGAGCCATCAGGAATCTATGAACATATAACTAACTGCCAGAGATAAACACATTAGTGTTTCCGAAGTCTTTGTGAACTTTTATTTTATCATCCAAAATGTTTGGCCACTAATAAAGTTTTCAATATCTGTGGACTGAAAAATTATATAGAAACCTGCCAAAAAATAAAAGTCTTTTATTTTCATATTTAATGATCAGAAAATGACATATATGTGGCTGCCACTCTTTTGTCTATAGCTATTCTTTTTTTCTTTTTTAGAGATTTATTTATTTACGCATACAAGCTGGGGTACAGGCCAGAGGCGTGGGGCAGCGAGAGGGTTCCCCAGAGACAGAGAAGTAGTAGAACAGGCAGATAGATGGAAATACTCTGCTGAGGGGAGCAGAGGGCGAGGCAGGAGAGGTCTGCCACGCCATGTGGGAATCTCCCCGCAGGGCATCAAACTCGCATCGCCACTGCTGACAGCTCCACAGTGCAGAGCTTAACTGCTGTGCCACCAGTGAGGCCCTGTCTATAGCTATTCTATGATGCACATGAGGCACCTGCAACGATTCGGGGCTCATAATCATTTTTTTCTATAGCCTATCTTCTATAATATATTGATCACTGAGAATTTGACATTTAGGAGTCCATAGATATAAACCAATGGCACTCTGTTAAGTTCACACTCAAGGCAAATTGGGAAAGGGCCTTCAATAATTCCAACATAGGTCAAAGTAGTCTCTAACAACCTCAGAGAGTGTAACTATGAGTCATTTTTTTACATGTGTCAAACAGTAAACGCTTATGGGAAAGGCCCTTTCACACAGTTTCTATATTCAACTCTCTCAACATAGGACCTAGGTAATAATAAGTAATTGGAGAATTTTGTTGAACAAATAACCTGCCATTTGTCAACAAAGACCCAGGGGCCAAGGGGCCTTAACAGTGAAAGTTCTTGTTAATGAAAAGTCTCCTTGCTTTTCATGAGGAAAAGTCCCCTAGCCCTCTCAGTTTGCACTCATAGTGTAAATATTTTTTAAAAATCCATGTAACTCATTTAAATGTCCTTTGTAATTACCTGTTATTTTCAAGAAAAATCCCCAAATCTTTAAAAAGCACAATGTGTTGCTACCAATAACAAAGAAGAAAAAGTGACTTCTTTCTTTTGTGGAGTTTCTCTAAAGCCATCAATTCACTTTCTGCTTCCAAAGATGTTTTACTTTCAACATTTCCTACAGTCAGTAGCAATACGACTCTCTCTCTCAACCTGGCACATATAGCTACTCCTTCCTCTCCACTTGCCAAAATCATGAATGTAATTCAAACAACATTCAAACAAGCCATATACTTACATCTGTTTGCCAGAAGAGTCTATTGAGTTTGTTCAATGGAGGATTCTTGACACAGACACTTTTTGTATCTTTAGTATCATCATGATGAACATTACACAGTAAACATTCATTAAATTGTTGTTGAACTAGAAAAATATCATTATGTAATATGGCACACAGGGTGACTTTGATAGCCTGATCTTTGTGGACAGCAATGTAGTCTTAAATTTCTTATATTAAGAGCTATATATTCAATTGAATAAATAAAACAGCAATGTAATAGCATATTTATAATATATTCTATATGTAGTATGTGTTATAGAACATATAATAGAAATTCTGGTAGTGACTAAATTTATTTTTACAACAGTATTTTGATCAAATACATCTTTTTGCTCTTTTTCTCCCTTCCCCTAACTTCTTTAGAGCAACACATAATTTAGAAGTACTAGTGTATCAAAAAAATAAAGGACAAGTTAGTTAATGTGCAAGAGCTTCTATCTCATCCTCTGTAAAATTGGAATAACATCACTGAATTCATAAGTTAATTGTAATTAGTTAAATCAAGTGATATCACTAAAGCACTAAGCTGTATCCCTTCACCTTCTTTATTCTCTTAATTTATTACAGATAAATTTCAAGAAGACTCAAATTTCATCCTTGATCTAGTAAGTCCTTTGTTTTTAATACAGATCTACACCAACTTTAGAAAATTATTGATTACTTTTTTTTAACTCTTATTGTTAACACTGTATATATATATTTTAAGAGTATAGATTACCACATCAACAATGTATGTTATCACACCAGGCCCACCACCAACACGAAACATACAGGTGTTAAAATCTCAGTTTAGAGGGATGTGTATAGGTGTATTAGTCACCTAGCAGAGTCCATACATCAAAGAATTCTCAAAGAACATCTTTTACTTTATGTTGCTCTATATATCAGTAATTCATCAATTAACTTACTCAAATAAATCTTAAATCACTCTTCACTTAAATTTTATCTAGGGGACCTCCCTGGTGGCACAGTGGTTGAGCGCTGCACTGTGGAGCTGTCGGCAGCACACGATGCGAGTTCGAAGCCCAGCCAGGGAGAATCCCACTTGGTGCGGCAGACCTCTCCTGCCTAGCCTGCTGCTCCCCTCAGCAGTGTATTTCTTTTGTTATTTATGTCTTTTACATTTTGTCTTCCCCTTGGTAGCCCACCACGAATTACCCGTGATCCATCTCCATGGTCCCTTGTATTCTTTTCTATTCCATTTTGTTCCCTTATCTTCCCCTCCCCCCGACCCCTCCGACCCCCCCCAGTGTCTCTCTCCTATTTGGTTTCCCTATAGTCCTGTTCTAAGTGAAACCATTCGATATTTTTCTCTTTCTTTCTGGCTTATTTCACTGAGTATGATCCCCTCTAATTCCATCCATGTCGCTGCAAATTGCATGTGTTCATCTTCTTTGAATGCTGAATAGTATTCCATTGTGTATATGTACCACATTTTCTTGATCCAATCATCTATTTTTGGACATCTGGGTTGCTTCCATACCTTTGCTATTGTGAATAGTGCTGCAATGAACATACGGGTGCATGTATCCTTTCAGATTAGTGTTTTTGTGTCCTTTGGGTAAATTCCCAAAAGTGGTATTGCTGGGTCGTATGGGAGCTCCATGTTTAGCAGTTTGAGGAATCGCCATACAGCTTTCCATAGTGGTTGGATCAGTTCACATTCCCACCAGCAGTGTAGAAGAGTTCCTTTTTCTCCACATCCTTTCCAGCATTTGTTGTTGCCTGTATTTTTAATGTGTGCCATCCTCTCAGGTGTGAGGTGGTATCTCATAGTGGTTTTGATTTGCATTTCCTTGATTATAAGAGATGTTGAGCATTTTTTT
>PVIJ01000569.1:108197-127601 GCA_004024925.1 Scalopus aquaticus
TGAGCTCTTCTGCCCATTTTTTGACTGGGTTATTGGCTTTGTTTTTGTTGAGTTGTGTGAGTTCCTTGTAAATTTTTGTTATCAGTCCTTTATCAGATGTATTGTGTGCAAAAATCTTTTCCCAGTTGGTAGGGTGTCTGTTAGTTTTGGTTAATGTCTCTTTTGCTGTACAGAAGCTTTTTATTTTGATGTAATCCCAGCTGTTTATCTTGTCTTTCACTTCCTTCGCTTTGAGGGATGTGTCTTTCAAGATTTTGCTGAGATGTATGTCGTGTAGAGTTTTGCCTATATTTTCTTCTATACATTTTAAGGTTTCAGGTCTTGCATCCAGGTCTTTTATCCATTTTGAGTTGACTTTTGTGCAGGGTGTGAGGTAGTAGTCTAGCTTCATTTTTTTGCAAGTGGCTGTCCAGTTTTCCCAGCACCATTTATTGAATAGACTGTCCTTGTTCCACTGCATTTTCTTTGCTCCTTTGTCAAAGATTAGTTGTTCACAGATATGTGGCTTTAATTCTGGGTATTCTATTCAGTTCCATTGGTCTTTCTGTCTGTTTTTGTTCCAGTACCATGCTGTCTTAATTATTATGGCTCTG
Source organism: Scalopus aquaticus (assembly GCA_004024925.1). Taxonomy (NCBI): domain Eukaryota; kingdom Metazoa; phylum Chordata; class Mammalia; order Eulipotyphla; family Talpidae; genus Scalopus; species Scalopus aquaticus. The sequence continues at coordinate 108,791 of PVIJ01000569.1, forward strand.
TAGTATAATTTGAAATCAGGGAGTGAAATTCCTCCGTTTTCTTTCTTTTTAGTTAGGAGGGCTTTAGCTATGCGAGTTTTTTTTTTTTTTTTTGTGGTTCCATATGAATTTCATCAGTAGTCGATCTATTTCTTTGAAGAATGTCATTGAGATTTTTATTGGAATAGCATTGAATCTGTAAATTGCTCTTGCTAGGATTGCCATTTTGATAATGTTAATCCTTCCAATCCATGGCAATGCCTTTCCATCTTCTTGTGTCTTCTTCTGTTCCTTTCAACAGAGTTTTGTAGTTTTCTTTGTATAAGTCCTTTATGTCTTTTGTTAGATTTATTCCCAGATATTTGATTTTTTTGGTTTCAGCAGTGTATTTCTGATCTGCCTGTTCTGCTCTACACTCTGTCTCTGGTGAACCCTTTTGCCGCCCCATGCCTCTGGCCTGTACACCAGCTTGTATGCATAAATAAATAAATCTTAAAAAAAATTTATCTAAAAGGTACTTTCAAGGTATTAGCTTAAAAGGAGCTTTTTTTTTTTTTTTAAGATTTATTTATCGGGCCTCCCTGGTGACGCAGCGGTTGAGCGCTGCACTGTGGAGCTGTTGGCAGCGTGGGATGCGAGTTCCACCCCCAGCCAGGGAGAAACCCACATGGTGTGGCAGACCTCTCCTGCCTCACCGCTGCTCCCCTCAGCAGTGTATTTCTGATCTGCCTGTTCTGCTCTCCACTCTGTCTCTGGTGAACCCTCTCGCCACCCCACACCTCTGGCCTGTACCCCAGCTTGTATGTATAAATAAATAAATCTTAAAAAAAAAGAAGTTTAAAGATTTATTTATCTATATACAGGCTGGGGTACAGGCCAGAGGTGTGAGGCAGTGAGAGGGTTCCCCAGAGATAGAGCAGGGAGCAGAACAGGCAGACTGATGGAAACAAACTGCTGAGGGGAACAGTGGGTGAGGCCGGAGAGATCCACTGGGCCATGTGGGAATCTCCCTGGCTGGGCATGGAACCTTCCGTAGCTGCTGCTGGCAGCTTAGCACTTAACCACTGCGCCTTTAGGGAGGTCCCTTAAAAGGAGTTTTAAGAGTGAATTAAAGGTATCCAAAACAGGCCTCCCCAGTGGCGCAGCGTATCCTCTGCACTGTGGAGCTGTCAGCAGCTGTGACACGAGTTCAATGCCCAGCTGGGGAGATTCCCACATGGCTAGGCAGACCTCTCCTGACTCACCGGCTACTCCCCTCAGCAGTGTATTTCCGGCAATCTGCCTGTTCTGCTCCCCGCTCTGTCTCTGGTGAACCCTCTTGCCGCCCAGCACCTCTGGTCTATACCCCAGCTTGTATGCATAAATAAATAAATCTTAAGGGAAAAAAAAAAAGAAGAGTATCCAAACCTAAGCATCTAAACCAGTCCTTAAAATATCTTTTTATTTATCCTCAGGTCTCAGTGTTCCAGTTGTATATTAGAATTGATATAACCCATATGTACACTGAAAATCAATTTTCACATTTTCTTATAATCAGTCATTACCTTATGACTCGGATACTTCACTGATGTTTTAGATTAATAAATTATTTTATTAAAGAAAAACCATATCTTTGTTCTTCAACATTCAACTTTTCTCTTTCTCTATTTTACACTCTACACCATGCTAATAGGAGCTATATTGCACATAATTTAGAGACTTCCAGACCTCCAGGGAACTTCTTTTCAGGCCTACTGAAGGTCAAAGAGCTGAAGAAAAGCCACTATCCCATGACAAAATTTTAAACACCCTGGGGATATTCACTTCAACTCTGTGGGACCAATTTGGGGAGTCATGACAAAAGGGGTCCCAAGAGACCTACTTATCCACCACCATCTCAATCTTCAGATCCTAATCTCCTAATCATTCTAGAATGTGTGAGGAGAGAAAGAGAGCGACTGAGCACATGTGTGCATACTAAGGATGAATAGATGGGAGGGAGGCGGAGACTGCTAATGTTCTCAGAAGGATGAATGCTGGATGTTAGCACACATTTGTGGAATTAATTTCTCTGTTTAGTGTCAATATGGCAATATCACAGTATGAATTTCACATAATGACAAACTAGGTGCAGAAATACATACTAATATCTTTAATTCCCCAAGGTATTAAATTGCCCCAGTATTCACTGTATTGTTCTGTTGGAAATCCTAGTACAAAAGAAAATATAACCATAAGAGCAGAATTACAATGGCAATTGCTCAACAGCTTTTAATCATTCAGATATAAACTTCTAAAATCACTGTCCAAAAATCTTCCACAATTGCTTCATATTTATAAAGAGGATAAAATCTGTCATCCAAAGGTTGCTTATTAGTTGTGAATAAAGCCAAAAAAAAGTGAAAATGTCTAGCATATGTGCACAGCATACGTTAGGGATTAACAAAAATGATGCAAATCTGATTACACTTAAAGTAACAGAAAATGAATTTTATTGCAAAGAGTAAGAAAATAATAATATAGGTTGTCATATAAACTAGACTAAAATAATTAATCATATAAATTGTATAAAACAATTACCAATCTATATATCTAATACATAATCTGAGATATCATCTTCAGCAGATAATATTCTAAGATGTAAAACAAAAAAAATTGTGACACAAAACAATATTAATAGTCTGTGGCTAACACGAGCAGCTCTCATAATGTAAACTACTTGCATCACATTTAAATTTTCTGCTAGGTCACTTTTTGACATATAATGGATTTTATTTTCGGAGTTATTAATTTCTAGCGCATCTTTTCAAATAAAGTCCACTTTTCATGCTCACCCACTAATTGTAGTAAGTCTTTTATAACAGTAACCACCAAAAGAATACACCCCTGTCAAATGCAAAAGATCCCACTCAGCAAATTGAAAAACATAAAAGATATTTTCATTATATAAAATGGAAAGATTCCCTTCTACATATGGACTCATCACATTGATTTTTTTCCTTGATTTGTTTGTTTTGTATTACACATACCCATACATTCCAAATCAATTTTAAGTCAGGCTCATACTTAATTTATTGCAGAAAAAATACACCACAAAAGTAAGACAATATTTTGTTCACATTTTATTAAAATAAAGTGTGTCTTTGAATCATATTTATTATTTATTAATCATATTTATTAGTATGAGTATGACATTGTAGAGATTTATTATATTATGAAAATCCATCTTGCTTGAAAACCAAAAACCCCATTTAATATTTTAAAGTTCTCAAAAATTCTATAATTAACGCTGGATAGTAAGGATACCAAAAACACTTTGGTATATGTGAATAGACATTAGTGTCTTATATCTAGTTAAATTCTTATCAGAACATTTTAAACTGTGCTGTTCTGATCTTTTTATATAATTAAACCAAATCTTTAAATATGATATAGGAAACTAAACAGTTTACTTCTTTTTTTTATAGCAAATCCTCCCCATCTCCACATTCCCCACCATTCCACCTTCCACAGTGTAATTAAAGTATAAGTTTTATTTATAATGCATCTCTTGAAAGAAGAGCAGAAACCTGGCTATTTTATTCTGCAATAGATCCTTGCCTTGATATATTTAAAAGATAGTCTGAAATATAATTGATTCCTAACTTTTCCTGAAATGGGTTAAAATTCCCAACAAGAAGAACAGATTATGCAAATATTTACTTGTTATTGTCAGCAACTACCAAATTATTATTAAAATAGTCAACAGTTACTGTAAACTAGCTTATTTGCCAAGAAATATGATGATGTACATCAATTATCTCTTATAATAACCACAACAAACCCATGAACAAGATGAGGTGATCCAGCTTCAAAGGTGAGAAAGTGGAGGTCCAGGGGTGCTGTTGGGAGCACTGGCATAACCAAGCCAGAGTAACACTTGGCATAACTAAGCCAGTGTGACCCTCCCAAGGGGAGAGCACTTGGTAGTCAGTGTGGCAGCACGGCCCACATGACGATCTTGCTTATGCCAGCTGCAGCTTATGCCTAGAATAACCATAGGCCTGTGCTTACATCTAAGCAAACTGTCAACCAAAACCAGGACACAGAGAATCAGAGACTTCCTCCTTAGTATGTTGCTGGTCGTGCTCTTGTAAACAATGTCTGTATTTTTACTCTTGCTACAAATGCTGCTTCCTTATAGGGAATTTAGAATATCATAACAAAATTGTTATTGTAACAATGGCTTGTGGGTAATTGCTTACATAAGCATAAGTATATAAACGCATGGTTGCTAAATATTGTCAAATCCTTGCTGAGCTGACCCTTCTGTGCCTCTTTAATTGCGCCTCTCCCCTCAGGTTCCCGGGATCCCAGATATGGACAGGGTGCCACAGACTTCACCCCCTCACTGCCCCTGTGGGAGCAGCCTGAAGAAAGACCACCGAACCAACCTCCAGATCCCACACCCTTAACCTTTACTCTTTACAGCCTCCAATCATGAAATCACAGATATTTACATTTAGCTCTAGCTTTTGAATTTTTTAAGTGATGGTTTGTAGTTCTTGCATTTAAAGGTCAAATTTTCCATTTTCAAAGGTGACCAGAAATCCCATACTAGCTTCATAAACAGAATAAAGACAAAGTAATTTTTAAAATTTTCTGGGTATGTTCACTATTTCTTCAATGGATTTTAATTTAGAGGTGAAAAGCATTTCCTATTTCACCTTGACTCATATCCTTAAATGAGAGGGAAGAGTTTTCTGTCATTAATTAATATGCACATTAATGAGATAATTTCCGGATTTTATTATTTTTTCAAAGGCATTAAGTTTCTCAAGGGAAAATATTTCATAGAAGCAAAGTGCATTCTTGTTATTAAAAATGGCCATTTTATCTCAATGAATAAATATGCCCCATGTATATTTATTAGAATTTTAATTAGCTTTTAATTTAAATCCTTCATGACACTGTAGGTTGAGGTATCCAAACCCAACTACAAATCCTTTACTTTATCAAAAAGGTTTCTGTACCCTCATAAGAGAAAGGAAGAAAGTGTGTGTGAGGAAGAAAGAAACATAAAATGATGATTAATCATACTTGCATTTTAAAATGTCCTTTACAGACATTGTCTTATGTACAAATTGGACACTCAGGTTTATTTTTCATTTTCTACAGCAGACCAAGAGCCCTAAGCTATGTTACACCAAATCAAGTAATAACTTATAGGAGATATATTTAAAACTCATGAAGAAGTGAATGATCAGATGTTTAGGGATCAGTTGAAGTAAAAGGAAAATTGAACCAAGTAAGAAAAATTTGACAAGTAAGACACAAAATGGTTATGACTAGAAACCGATAACCACAGAAAAACAAGGCTCTATTAAGAGAAATTATTCTCAATAAGAATATAGTTCTGGGCCTCCCTGGTGGCGCAGCAGTTGAGCGCTGCACTGTGGAGCTGTTGGCAGCGCACGATGCGGGTTCAACACACAGCCAGGGAGAATCCCACATGGTGCGGCAGACCTCTCCTATCTCGCCCGCTGCTGCCCTCAGGAGTGTATTTCTGATCTGCCTGTTCTGCGCCCCACTCTGTGAACCCTCTCGCCGCCCCACGCCTCTGGCCTGTACCCCAGCTTGTATGTATAAATAAATAAATCTTTAAAAAAAAAAAAGAATATAGTTCTGCATCCCTTAAGAATTCCTGATGTACACATATAATCAAGGAAATGCAAATCAAAACCACAATGAGATACCACCTCATGCGAGTGAGAATAGCACACATTAAAAAAAACAGGTAACAACAAATTCTGGCGAGGATGTGGGGAAAAAGGAACTCTTCTACACTGCTGGTGGGAATGCAAAGTGGTCCAACCACCATGGAAAGCTGTATGGCAGTTCCTCAAACTGCTAAAAATGGAGTTTCCGTACAATCCAGCAATACCATTTTTGGGAATCTACCCAAAGGACACAAAAACACTAATCCAAAAGGATACATGCACCCATATGTTTATTGCAGCGCTATTTACAATAGCGAAGATATGGAAACAACCCAGATCCCCAAAAATAGATGACTGGATCAAGAAGATGTGGTACATGTATACAGTGGAATACTACTCAGCATTCAAAAAAGATAAACACATGCAATTCGCAGCAACATGGATGGAACTAGAAGGGGTCATGCTCAGCGAAATAAGCCAGAAAGAGAGAGAAAAATATTGAATGGTTTCACTTATAACAGGACTATAGGGAAACCAAACAAGAGAGAGACACTCAGAGAAGGAGGGCGAGGATAAGGGCTCAAATGGGGTAGAGGGGAGCACAAAGGACTATGGTGATGCGTCATGGATAAGCTGGTGGTGGGCTACCCATGGGGAATGCACAACGTAAAAGATATAAGTAACAATAATAAAAAAGAATTCCTGGTGTACTTCAGAATTTCAAATTTCCGCCATAGGCACTGAGCGTGAATTTTTTAAAAGCATTATTGGATCTTCCCAAGTGCACTGTGAGCAACTCTCATGTTTCCCTGTGTCATCTCTGAGTATTTTAGACAATGTCTCATGCATAAATGGGAGGCAGAAGCAAGACTAGTCATCGATCACCTTATTAATTTAATGTTTTTTTGGTAGCAGAATTAGCTGTAAAGTGTGTGTGTGTATTAAAATAGAGGTCTGGTTTTTGTCATTATATATCTACTCTTTTATAGAAGACTTTTCTGGGTGTTTTCTCTTCAGAGCCTATCTGTAGATCATCAAATTTTTATTAAGAATCTGGGGGCATAATTAGACAGCTAAATTTAAGTGCTAGAGAAACATAAAACTCAGAAATAAAGGTAATGAAAATGCAAAGCTAGGCAATAGAAAATATTAGTGTACATACATAATTTGTACCTCGGTATAAATAACTTACATAGTTCTTAAATTAGATGAATTTAAACTAAAGACGACAAAGCAATATTTCAGAAGTAGCTAAAAAGTTTTGAAAGATGATTGTCTGGTTCAAAAAAGGAGAACAAAAGTATTTCATGATTTCATCTTCAATAAAGTCCATATACTAACAGTTTGATAAGGCAGACCCTAGAGGTCTGTGTTGAAGTGCAGCTAAAAGATCAAGACACTAATAACTTTGAAAAGATATTTCCACATCTTTTCCTAAGGGTTCCAACTTTCCAACTTTAAAACACTTACATAAGCATAATTAGTAGTTTATTTTAAATGTACAGTTTTAACTAAAGTCTATTTCTACAGACAACTGCAATGTATTTTCTATCAAAATCATATGAATTATACATGTGAAAATATCTTTTTTTGATAAATATTTTACTTATTTACTTTTGTTACTCATATCTTTTACATTATTGTGTGTTCCCCACAGGTTATCCACCACCTGTTCACCCATGAAGCCATCACCATAGTCCCCCGTGCGCCCCTCTTCACCTCTCTTGAGCCCTTACCCTCCCCTCCTCCCCTGCTGAATGTCGCATTCTTATTTGGCTCCCCTATATTCCTGTTATAAGTGAAACCATTCGATATTTTTCTCTTTCTTTCTGGCTTATTTCACTGATCATGATCCCTTCTAGTTCCATCCATCTTGCTGCGAATTGCATGTGTTTGCTATTCCAATAAAAATCTCAATGACATTCTTCAAAGAAATAGAATGGATATTGATGAAATTCATATGGAACCACAAAAAACTTCGAATAGCTAAAGCTCTCCTGACTAAAAATAATATAAATGGAGGGATTACACTCCCTGATTTCAAACTATACTACAAAGCCATAATAATTAGAACAGCATGGTACTGGAGCAAAAACAGACACATAGACCAATGGAATCGAACAGAAAACCCAGAAATAAATCCACATATTTATGGACGACTAATCTTTGACAAAGGAGCAAAGAATATGCAATGGAACAAGGTTAGCTTGTTCAATAAATGGCGCTGGGAAAACTGGACTGCCACATGCAAAAAAATGAAGCTAGACTACTACCTCACACCATACACAAAAACCAACTCAAAATGGATAAAAGACTTGGATATAAGACCTCAAACCATAAAGTTTATAGAAGAAAATATAGGCAAAACTCTAAATGACATATATCTCAGCAAAATTTTTAAAAACACTTCCCTCATAGCAAAGGAAGTAAACAATAAGATAAACAGCTGGGACTAAATCAAACTAAAAAACTTCTGTACAGCAAAAGAGACAATAATCAAAACAAACAGACACCCTACTAACTGGGAGAAGATCTTTGCACACAATACAACCAATAAAGGACTGATAACAAAAATCTACAAAGAGCTCACACAACTCAACAAAAACAAAGTCAACAATCCAGTCAAAAAATGGGCAGAAGAGCTAAAAAGACACTTCTCCAAAGAAGAAAAGCAAATGACCAACAGGTATATGAAAAAATGCTTGACATCACTTATAATCAGGGAAATGCAAATTAAAGCCACAATGAGATACCACCTCACACCAGTGAGAATGGTGCACATTAAAAAAAAAAAGGTAACAACAAATGTTGGTGAGGATGTGGAAAAAAAGGAATTCTCCTACACTGCTGGTGGGAATGCAAATTGATCCAACCACTATGGAAAGCTGTATGGCATTTCCTCAAACTGCTAGAAATGGAGCTTCCATATGACCCGGCAATACCACTTCTGGAAATCTACCCAAAGGACACAAAAACACTAATCCAAAAGGATACAGGCACCCACGTGTTTACTGCAGCACTGTTTACAATAGCTAAGGTATGGAAATAATCCAGATGCCCAAAAATAGATGATTGGATCAAGAAGATGTGGTACATATACACAATGGAATACTATCCAGCATTCAACAAAGAAAATATCTTTTGATAGTTACTGTCCCTCACTCTTGGAAAACATATAGTAAAACTGAATATGTAGCAATAGTACAGAGCTGATTTTCGAACAAAGCAGAAACCACCTTCTAGTGCATCCACTCAAACCTAAGGAGCAGCAGGGATAATAAGCAAGAAACAACAATTCCGTGGCATCCTTCTGCTCGCCACGGAGCATCAGTGTTTCATGGGGTCAGTGATCACTGTCTTCCTCCAATCACCACTGTCACTGGTGAGCAAAACTCTCCAAAATCCCTGTGGACTTACAGCTTGCTCAGCTCCACAATGATGCATAATTTGTTTTTGTCTTGAATAAATCCCTGGATACTTCTCTGTTCAGGCAAAAGTCTCCCCTATACGATTGAAATTCACCTTTAATGGCTTCCAAGGGGAGCTGATTTCTTCGGGTGGTGTTTCCCAAGTTGGAAGAAAACTCTAGTAATGGAATAGTTAGAAACTATATTCACTAAAAGTGGTGAGAATACTTGTTTTCTAAGTAAGAATGGAACCCCAAGTTTTATTAGAAGACAAACATCTTAAAATATTCAGAAATTCAAGAAGTTGCAATTTTTTGGTAAAGATAAACAGAGGAGGGGTTCTAAGAATTTCGAACCATAACTATGAACATCTGATAAGGACACAGTTATTCCAATTTTAGAGGAATGAAACTAGGACGGAATGAAAATGTGTGAAAAGGTGCAAGTACAAGCAACAGGAGCGAAGCAGCTTAATAGCAGCCAAGGTAACATCTTGAAAGCACTGAGTAAGCCAAGCAAAGCATGGCTCCAGCTAACACACAGGGTCTACTTTCAAATCCAAGACACCATCAGTCATGACTCTGTGTATTAATAATAATAGTAACCACCATAAAGCGACAATGATAAAGCACTCATGAATAAGGTTAATGACGACCATTCAGTAGACAGGCAGTCACTTTTAATGTTTTTTCTCATTAGTTGACAGATTTTCATAGATCTGTATGTCTCCCAAGATAGTTCTCTTCCCTAATGACCCTTCTTTTTGGAAGACTGATAATTGGGGACAGGGACACTTCTGGTGACCTGGGAAGAAAAGGATGCTCTCTAGGCCAAAAAGGCACTAAGCACAGGTATGAGCCTATCTGAATTGTGCTATTTACTTTCCCAAGCACTTTGCTCTCACAGTCATTTCAAACAGCGTAATGATGATCACAAAATTGGGAAAGGTAACATTAGAATCCATGTTTTCTTATTCACAGGCTAAAACACTTGAAATACTCAAGCAATTTGTCTTCAAATAATTGAAGGTGAGACCAAATTAATAATATTTTTTGTACCAGATCACATCTGAAGATTGCTAATTTTAACCAGTTTCATATATTGGGAAGAATATCAGGATGCAGCTACAATGCAACTGTATTTTAAAAAAATAGCACGGAATTATATCAAAATTCTGATACATGGCAATCCAGCATGGCGGTGGTCCTTTGGGAACAATAATTTAAAAAAATATGTATCCTAAAGATACTCTGGTGAAAGAGAGGTCAAGTCACCCTGTGGAAAGTTCAATGCAGAGGCTTGTCCTGGGAGCACAGAGGACACAAGACTAGTTGAGCAACAGGCACAAAAAGATACTAAGATAAATGCATAAAAGAATACATTTAAAATAAACTAATAACTAAACTAAATAACTATGCCTAATTACACAGTATTTTTTCATTTATACACACACATACGTACATATATATGTATACGTATGTGAAGGTGTGAAGGTGTGTCTGTGTGTGTGTGTGTGTGTGTTACTGAATGCCCAATGTACTCATACAGAGCTTCTGGACTCAAGGAACACTGATATTGGTTTGTCTGAAAAGTCATGATGTATTTTTTCTGCTTTCTATGCAAAAATGCATCATGACTTTCTGATAGCCCGACAGCAACCACAGAACTAGAAAATGTCAATGCACTGTGATAAAAACTAAACTGTTCAGGGCCTCCCCAGTGGCGCAGCGGTTAAGTGCTGCGCTGTGGAGCTGTTGGCAGCGGCGACGTGAGTTTGATGCCCGGCTGGGGAGATTCCCACATGGCGCGGCAGACCTCTCCTGCCTTGCCCGCTGCTTCCCTCAGCAGTGTATTTCTGATCTGCCTGTTCTGCTCCCCGCTCTGTCTCTGGTGAACCCTCTCGCTGCCCCACGCCTTTGGTCTGTACCCCAACTTGTATGTATAAATAAAAAATAAATCTTAAAAAAAAAAAACTAAACTGTTCAAACAAATGAAGAAACAATTAACTCAAATATAAACTCAGGTAGCTGTAGGGGGTGAACAGGGGGGCATATAAGGGAGACAAAATCCAGAAAACCTTTGTAGGAAATCCCACATTCAAAAATGGAAACTTGCCAGCTGTATAAAATGAAGGATGTTCAGAGATCAGGATACAGTTTGTGGCATATAGGAACAGGAAGTGGGAGGAGCTATAGAGAGGAGTGAAGAGAAGGCTGGAGAAGAAGGGATTAAGCTAGAGTGTAGGCTCTGGTTGACTTTCAAAATAATTTGGATTACATCCTGAAGGAAATGAGAAATGGGTAGAGAATGATGAGTAGAAAAATAAAATTGTAAGATTTAATTTGAAAGGGGTAACTGACTATAATGCAGAAAAAGAATCAAATGAAAAAGCAGTGAAAATATACAGCAGGAAAATACAAATAGTATTCAAAAATGAAAAAAAGCAAGAACTGAGGCGGGGCAACAGCCTTGGTGCAATATCTTAAATTTGCTTAAAAGGGGAATCGGCAGAGACAGGAGCTTTGTAACTAAGGTATTGTTATATTTCATGTACAATATAATATCCAAGAACAATAATCAAGGGGAATTATCATTACCATAAAAATTATCAGCTCTGAAAGATTGTTTCATGGAAATCTGAAAAATACTGCTTTATATTTTAATATAACTAATACAACCAAAAAGAATCTGTTAAGACATAATACACTGGCTTAAAAATGTATGTTAATGTTTTCTTTAAAGATTTATTTATTTATGCACACAAGCTGGGGTGTAGGCCAGAGGTCTAGTTGTAGTGCGAGCATTCACCAGAGACAGAGCGGGGAGCAGAACAGGCAGATTGACTGAAGTACACTGCTGAGGGGAATAGCAGGTGAGGCAGGAGAGGCCTGCTGCGACATGTGGGAATCTCCCTGGCTGGGTAACAAACTCGTGCTGCAGTGGCTCACGAGAGCATTATAGTGCTGAGCTTAACCCGTTGTGCCACCAGCGAGGCCCAATGTATGTTAATGTTAATGGTGTTCATGTTGAATCCTTCTCCTATTTTTTTATTTAATAAATTTCATAATCCCATATAATTTTTATTATGATTTGTACATGAGAAAAATATATACTTATTCCCCCAGAAATTGCAAGATTTAAAAAAGAGTCCCTGAAGCTATTGAACCTTGAATTTAGTATGTTCCCATATGGCTAAGAAACATGAGGTTAAAATATGTTTTAAGTGATAGTTTATTTTGGAAAGGATTGCTTTTCTTCCCTGACAACTAAATCTTATGAGTAGCTTCACTCGCCCCCTCACTCAGTGCTTGGGAATATTTCTAGTCTGACTTGAAAACAAAACAACATCAAAAATTGATGCCACCAATAGATTCATCTAATCTTTATTTTAATTTACCAAAAAGAAACACAAATTATATTCCTGCTTTACTACACACTAAATAAGAGGCCATTAAAAAGTGAATTATAAATCACTAAGAGCTTGAAAAGATCACATTCTCCCTCCTCTAACTTCATTCTAACTTAGCAATTTAATTCATCAATTCTCATTCCATTCTTCAAAAAATTAAAAATAAAACAAACAGATTAACATTCAACATAAATCTCTTCGATATCCTGTGTTTTCCAGAAAAGAAAAGTGGGAAAACATGGTATTATTTGTATATATTTGTGTAAAGAAACATAAGTGATTACTTGTTTCAAATGTTTGTTATTTGTTCATTTTTCTTTTAATTTTCATTTGTTTCACCCTATTATTTTGCTCGTAATTTTTCATGTTCCTATTTGGTAGAGACTCCTAGTGGAGGGAGGGAAAATTTTTTCCCTGCTTGAAAACCTGTCTTCTTCTTTGTTAAATAAATGTTTCTAGTTCAAAGGTCACTCTGTGGCAAGCCTCTAAAGTATTCCTTCCCTCTCCCCCTAGTTAGATGAACATGCTCATTTCCTTCATGTTTTTTTTCCCTCAATGTGAATACATCTTGTCTGTCTCACTATTCCAGAATATAAGCTTTTTAAAGACAAGCTACTTGCCATTTGTTCATTGACGTAAACCTAGAGTAACAAATAAAGCTTATTCCATTGGTGAATCCTTAATAAATATTTTATGAAATTAAAAAATTAATCCAATTTACACTTTGGTATTATAATAAACAGTCTTTTATGAGAAATGTACTTTTCTGTAAATTTCTGTAACAGGATATCCAAAAGATTTATGTTGAATGTTAATTTGTTTTGTTTGATTTTCACTGGTTTTGAAAGATGGAATAATTAACTGAATTAAATTGCAGAGTTAGAATCAAGTGAGAGGAGAGAGAAGGTGATCTTTCAATCACATTCTCTGTAATTACAGGTTATGATTGCTATAACCTATATATAATCTATATATATATTATTTCACTTGAAAAGCTAAGTAATAAACAGCACTTGAGCGTGGGGTTAGCATTAGGATCCTTATATGAATGAAATAGTTAACATAAATGATTAGAACATATTGCTGCATCCAAGGACAGCCGTTCAATAATACTTACATATCAGTGAACAATGGCTAAATGTTTCTCTACAGAGGCAATGCTTGATTATTATCTGCCAAAGATTTTTCTCTATGATCTCCCTTCTTTCTTTACTTGAACTACTTACTAACCAGCCACTTAGTACTTTGATTCTTTAAATAAATGAATAATTCAATCAAATTGCTAGAGCATTCATTCTGGATTACTAAAACTTGTTTCAGCCTTTTGTATATAAATGCCTATGCATATGAATTAGAATTCAGTACAAGGGTTTGATATTTCCAATTTGTGGTATGCGTCAACCCTAGCTTTCAAGTGCTGACAAGAACGACAAGAACTAATTTATTCTCACCTGGTAAAATTACTGGGTGTAATTTCTATATATTTTACTGGAAATCACATTAAGTTGGGTTATAGAGCAATACTGATTATGCACCGTATGTAAACATCATTTGTTGACATGGGTACAAAAAATACAGACATACAATTTCCAAATATAGCATGTGTGTGCATGTGTGCATACACACATATGTATATATACATATATATGAGAATAAATTGTTGTGTTATAGACTTACGAAAACTCTTTAAAGTACATTCGAACATTTAACATTGGGTTTCTTGTCCTATTAAGAAACTTTTGTTAGTTACCACCTAAATTATAAATTAAAGCTTAAGGATAAAGTCCTCAGTCAAACCATTCACTAGGAGATAGTATGATAATATTACTTGACAAAAGAAAAGCACAAACAACTGAAATAACATGAATCTCTAAGTCACTGAAAATTTGATCAAAATATTTAAATAAGATATATTTCATTAAAAAAATGGTGACCTTACAACTAAGTCTGATTATACAACCATCACTGAAAATAACATATACAGGGCCTCCCCGGTGGCGCAGCGGTTAAGCCCTGCGCTGTGCAGCTGTCGGCAGTGGCGACGCGAGTTCGAAGCCCAGCCGGGGAGATTCCCACATGGCGCTGCAGACCTCTCCTGCCTCGCCCGCTGCTCCCCTCAGCAGTGTATTTCTGATCTGCCTGTTCTGCTCCCCGCTCTGTCTCTGGTGAACCCTCTCGCCGCCCCACGCCTCTGGCCTGTACCCCAGCTTGTATGTAAAAATAAAAAATAAATCTTTAAAAAAAAAAAGAAAGAAAATAACATATACAACCAACAAATTTCAAGAATATGATTATCTTATCCATAATTTGTGCAGAAAAATATACTAGGGATCATATTCAATGATGAAGGTAGTGACAACAAATCTTACTTGAATCAGTGTTTTGGCAGCATTTTGTTTTTCTCTTAATACTACTCATATTGTACTATATTTTCCTTTGTTTTTTTTTTTAAGATTTATTTTTTATTTTTATACATACAAGCTGGGGTACAGGCCAGAGGCGTGGGGCGGCGAGAGGGTTCACCAGAGACAGAGCGGGGAGCAGAACAGGCAGATCAGAAATACACTGCTGAGGGGAGCAGCGGGCGAGGCAGGAGAGGTCTGCCACACCATGTGGGATTCTCCCTGGCCGGGCATCGAACTCGCGTCGCCGCTGCCGACAGCTCCACAGCACAGCGCTTAACCGCTGCGCCACCGGGGAGGCCCTATTTTCCTTTGTTATTTATTACAAGTTTCAGTACTCTTCATTAAAAAGAAAATTAAAGATTCTATGAGTTTCAGTAAATAGCTCACTTTCTCTCTTTTATTTACACTCAGTATGGTATCTTATATAAGACATTTTGTGGAGCGAATCAGCTCCAGTAAGTTCTATTCCTTAAAGGGAGTAGCACAGAAAATGAGAGAGATTTTTGGCCCTAAGCCCATAGCAGTCTATATTTTACCACCAATCATATACATTACCCCTGTCTTGACACTGAAAACACACACTCAGTGCCAGTCATCTATTTTCAGGGAAAATGCATATGTATCTTAGGGCAATTTCCATGTACAACTGGAAACTCAATCTACTGAATTAAATTGCATTCATTGTTTGATTCAAAGCCAAAGTGGTAGTATAAATACAGGCACTGAGTTGCAATGATGAGCTCACATTAAAGAAATGAAGGAGTTAATGAGTAAGAATTTTATAATCCAAGACTATAAAAACCCTAAAATAGGTAGGTAGAACAAAAGAAAGATAAATATGTCCTCCCTCCTTGTATGGCGTTATATTATCCTCTCTTTTATGAAATTAAGTTGGCAAGATATAGTAATGGTTAGTAATTTATTTTTTATTTTTTTTTCATATGTGTCTCCAATTTACTAATATGCTTCAATTTTTTCATGTGAAAATGGATCAAATAACAGTCTGTTTTGGAAGAATGTTTTTTTTTTTTATATTTTTATTGTTATTTATGTCTTTTACATTTTGCATTCCCCTTGGGTAGCCCACCACCAATTCATGAGTAATGGTTAGTAATTTAGACTAGTTCTCATATTTAAAAAAATGCTGGTCCATAAAATCTGAAAATCTGGAAAGCTCTGGTATAAGTTTGGCTATACAGTAAAGGAGAGGAGAAGCTTATTAGGCAAACATAACACAGAATTTAAGAATATTTAATTGGTAGTTTGAGCTCATAGATGGGGGATACTAGAGCATGTATAAACTTACATGCTTTGAGGCAGGATTCAGTAAAAAATGGAAAAATCTGAAATTAAAATAGAAACTATGATTGTTAGGGGGCACACCAATGCTGGAAAAGAATGGGAGGCAAATGATATGAATTGATACAAATAAAGTTTGAAATTATTAAGGTTGAAAGGGGAAGGAATCCCACCCTTCGCTCTGAGGACTAAGTAGAGTAAATATTCCCCATTTTAAAGAGCATATACTTTCACAATGCTTTTATCCTCTCCCTTTTTCCTTCAAAGATCACAGTCCTTTTTTCCACTTACTCCTTTCTCCTTGTGGAGAAGAAAAATAATGTTTCTGTGAGTTTTAGGAAAAGGTACCTTAATCAACTTGAAAATATATAACTATCAATTCAATGGTTAACAACGGTGTACACTGCTTACCGCAAGGAATTTCTACTCTTGGACATTCCTGCTACTGCTAGGTCTACTTTACTTTGTCAGCAGGGTTTAAAGAAATAAGAGTCCCAATCCAATTCATTACCATCAATATGACAAACTATGAATGTCTAGTCTAAAACCAACACAGACACTTTAGACAATTTAGATTGGTGAGATGAACACATCACCAAGAACCCTCTTTTAAAAGTATTTAAATACCACTAATATTCCTGTTTTCCAAACAAAAAGTTCTCTTTCACTCAATTATCACTCACCTGACCTAACAGAGGAAAATATAAGCAAACACTTTCATAAGAGTGTTTTCTGCTTATTAAAAAAATATAATGTGTTATGCAAATCAAATATTTTATCTCATTCCTGAACAAATATTGGGATAGATATGGATACATACGCAGATGACCATAATTGATAGAATACAGAGAGACGGACACAAAAGCAGATACACATCTAGAGAATTGATTGATCATTTGATAGATGTATTGATCAGTAGAGACTAACCAGACATGCTTGGAATATGGTAGGCCCTTTTGAGATAGAGATCATCTTCCACCAAAAAAAGGGTACTATGGGGGACTCTTGAAGAACTAGAATTCAGAAAGGTTAGTAACTTGTCAAAGAATGCTCAGATTGCTAGAGGCAGACTTTGTTCTAGGATGTTCAATTACCAAATCTGATTTTAAAGCCAACACCAGTACCTCTGATTGTTTCAAAGTATATCCAAGGAACATCAGTTCTAAATTATATCTTATTTATACCTGTATAAACAAACATAATTCACATGCATGAATACATTCATGAATAATTCAACAAACTTCACAAATGTATACATATATGTATTTATAATTAAAATTGTATCATACATACATATATACATATATAATACCCAAAAACTGATATAAACTCACATATGCATCATTTGAATATAAGTATTGGATTAAAACAAAAATAAACTTCCTGAATGCAGGACCTTACCATGTCTTTTTTAAGTGCAAGGGTTTAGTGAGTTTATGAGGAGAGAGATATAATATGAAGCATGTCCAAAATTTAGTGAACTGTGGCCCAGTTTTATAGTGTCTCTCAGATCCTGGATGCAATGGAACGCATTTTCGCAAACCTGCACTGCATCATAACCTTTCCTCTCCTTAGCAGCATAGGTGAATCTAAAAATCCCATTGACTCCAGACTTGTCAGACCACTGATTCTTTTTGCCTTTTTTCTCCTAAGGTCAGATGTGAATGAGGCCGACCCAAAGTGTATCCTGTGCCACAGTATTTCATTCTAGTAAGCCTCCCTTAGGCTGATGAAGTCTTCTTTCAGATACTAACCTGTGAGGGTATCATCACTGCTGAGAAGGAACATCAAGTATTTCAAGTACTTGTTCCTTTCTCGTCAAATGTCTCACAGACATTATAAACGCTGTACATGAAGTAGACATAAAATTTTCATTCTAAGTGGAAAATGGTAAAGTGTGGTGTGTTACTGGTACTTTTTTTTTCAATGACCTTGGCATTTAAACTGATAAAATAAGTCCCTCTTTCCTTGAGATTGACTTATCTGGAGGTAACTGCAATTTCAAATGCTAATGAAGAAAGTGACTAAACTGTTCTGAAAATGACAACACAAGTGATATTCCCATGCTGACAAATAAAAAGTTTTCTTGTTGATGTTGCTAATGAGAATAATGTTATTAGTATTATTTTATCATTTAACACACCCACTGATCCACATATAAATAAATGCAGAAGGAGATTAGAAATTTCATTTAAAAAAGAAAACACAAGAAGAGGGAGAGCTATATCATTTTTTTAACATACATACAGCATGTGTTGGTCATTTGACTACAGGTGGAAAAAAAAAAGTTTTAAACTAATTTTGAACTATAAGTCTGGATGGCCTTATTTTAAAACTTTGCTATCAACTCAAAAAAAAACACTCACTTTGTTATTTTCCCTTTTAAAAATTGCATAAGATTGATTCTACCCAAAGAATTCTGAGATTAAAAATTAAAATGAATGAAAAAATTTCAGTCATTTGTTGGCCAATTTTCATGGAGAAGAGGAGGGAGGAAAAGCAAAAATATATTTACTTTTCTTCTAAATAGTAGGAGTAAAGTTTACATGTATGACAAGCAAAAAAAGAGGGGCTGGACCTCCCTGGTGGTGCAGTGGTTAAGAGCTGTGCTGTGGAGCTGTCAGTAGTGGCAAC
>PVIJ01000569.1:127701-275567 GCA_004024925.1 Scalopus aquaticus
GGCAGACCTCTCCTGCCTCGCCCGCCGCTCCCCTCAGCAGTGTGTTTCCGTCGATCTGCCTGTTCTGCTCCCCACTCTGTCTCTGGTGAAACGTCTCATCGCCCCATGCCTCTGGCCTGTACCCCAGCTTGTATGCATAAATAAAAAAATCTTAAAAAAAAAAAAGAAGGGCTTACCACGATCTCTGTGCAAAATGAAACATATCACAATATGCCTTGTTCCCCCAAGCCTAAGATAAGGCTATAAAGAAACACATCATATGATTTTTTTTTTCTTTCATCAATTTGGAGAATATTTTATTCTAACATTATTATGTAGGCTTCACTGTTTTCACTTGCATTAGGTCCATAAACTCATTCTAATTGGCAGACTAAAAAAATGATGTTTATGTTTACAGATCCTAATGCTTCTGAGAAAACAGACACCCATTTCCATTTCTTTTGCTTCTCAACACATCATGTGAGTGACAGATGTTTCTGAACTGTTTCAAAGTCCCTGTCCAAATATAAAATGCGCACTTAATGATGCCCATGTGAATATATTTCTAGATCCCGACATATCTTTATATATCCACAAAAAAATTTTCCCCTTGATAATTATACTTCTATTCAATATTAATGAATTATTGGCGGAGAAACATCTTTTATGTGCATAGGTACTCACAAAAGATATGTTTTTGCACACGAGGATGATAATACATAACATACTTCTCTTTGGTTCAATGTAAATGGTCACAATATTTTTCTTTTAAAAGCTTTAACTTCATAAGCTTATTTTCAAGGCAGGTAGTGGAGGTATCATTTATTGTGAGAGAGTAAAATAAATGCAGCTTAGTGTCAGCTCCGCTGTCTCTGACTAATCCGCAAGCCACCCACTTTAATGGTTCTTCATAAATAATTCAAATTTTAATTATGCTGCCAGCCTCTGACCTGAAGAGAAATGAAGAAAAGGAAAAGAATGGACAAGGGAATGCATATCAGTTGAATCAAATTTTGCCTCCAGTAAATGACTTGGTGTCTCAAAGCTCTACTTTTTAGTTAAGATGCACCTGCTTCCTCATCTATGATTTTTAAAAATAAACTAGTGTATCCAAGATACGACATTGTTGATGAAGCCACTTACTCTAAAAAGAGGTATTCTTGCCCTGATTTTGAGGAAATTAATACTCCTTTATCATATATATGTACTGAGAGATCAAAATAAAGGCCTGGATTATAGCAGACTTTCAACTAGCTATCTCACCCTTTTCCAATTTCAGTCTCTAGCTTCTCCCATTCACCTATTATCGAGAATGTTCCTATCACTGCAGTAACACATCTGATCTCTGGTATATTAAAAAAAGGAACACGTAAGTCTCCTTCCAAACCCAGGTCTTACAAGTTATTGTTGGAGGCTCTGCTGCCAAATCAATGGCTGACTGAATAGATTTAGAAAAATCTAGCCGCATCTGTCGCACGGAGAGCTGGCCAAGGTAGATCTGACAGGCACTACATGGCTGAATGATCTCCTCCCACCTAAAAACATCTTTTAATTGCATCAGGTCTCTCAATACACAGTTGAGCATCTGCTCATTAGAACAAAAGCACTATTTCTCAAATTGGAATGCAAAATTTCACTGTATAATTTTCTTCTAAATATTGCCTTACAATTTTCTGAAAGCAAAGCAAACTCAGTCAGATTTGATCTACGATCTCTGGGGTCAAATCTAACTCATGCATATTAATGATTTATTCTTTCTTTTCTCTCTGTGTGTGTGTGTGTGTGTGTGTGTGTGTGTATGGTTTTTACTCCACTATTTAACATAGAAAACATCTGAATTCCATTCCAAAAATTCCCTAAATGTCATTTGCAGTAGGTCCTTTTGGCTTCTTTTAGGGACTCACAAACATAACACATATATATTCAATTGTTTATGTAAATATGTAGATACATATTTATCAAGAACTTTATTTAATCTTCTCTGGGTTCTTTTTGTTTTCTGAATATTTACCTTATACTGCAAGCTCTTTAGGAAAAGCTATTGGGATCTACTTAAAAGTATTAAGTAGTTTTCTCAGAAATGAATTTATCTTAAAACATCATGGTCTTCAACCACCTGCCATATTTGAAGCCTATTTTCCATTTTCTCCTACATTAAACTTTTGATTTTTCAATCATTCTCTTTGTTTTCCTGCTCCCTTATCCAGGATTTGATTCTGAGAAACGAGAGTCAATATAGAATTTCATAGATACATTTCTGAGTAGCAAATTTTAATTGTTCTAACTCCTTATCATGATGATGAAATAGACAGAAATATGGTTGAGTTCATTAAATCATCTATTTGGTCTACAAGATGGCATTTTTATTTGTGTGTGTGCATCTAATGCATCATTTCTCATAAAATTACATAAAGACAGTCTTACAGGAGCCATTCAATGAAAAAAGCCACAAAAGCATTTCTATTCAATAGGCCAGTTTGGAAAATGAAAGAGAAACTGTCTGGCCTTCAGTTAATAATAAGGGACATGTCCTTTGTCTACTTGAGATCCAAGTTTTAACTTAAGATTTACAAATGCAGGTGCCACTGGCTATCAGTGCACAGACTCCTTCCTAGGACAATGCTAATAAAATGTGCTTGTATTTGCACCAATTTAAACACGTGTATTCTTCTCCAAATATCCCTATATTTAGAATATCATTTTGTGAAAATAGTTACTATCATTTGCATGGAAAATAAATCATAATGATTCTAGGGATTAATTCACAAGTAGCATCCTGTGAAACCCAGAATGTAACAAGTCAGGTCTTGAAAGCTTTCCATCACAGTTCACTGGTGGAAAAGGTCTCAAGCACTTCCTAACAAAAATATGTATGACTGTTTTCTATGCCCCAAATAAGCTGTAAGAATTACATTACTCTAAAGAAGACTGAATGTAGGAAGTATTTCATTTGTTTTGTATCTAAAATTCAGTCACAGGACAAACCATTGTGAAACACATTTTTATCTAACAAATTCATCAACAAGACGCTCTCAACTAATATATACAGAATCCAGTCTCCATAAAAATGATAGGTTAATTTAGATTCAAATACATTCAAGATAAATATCAAAGCCCCAAAGATTCCTTATTAAAAAAATAACATTTGCTTTTCAGAAGAAAATGCATTTGTGAAAAAAGTCTATGTTCAATGTTTTGATTTGCATTTCTCTAAGAGGATGAGCACTTTCATAGGTTTACCTGTGTGTGTGTGTGTGTGTGTGTGTGTGTGTGTGATGTTTTTTCTTACACATTGCTCCTTTTTCTTTGGACTGTTAATTTTTTGCTTACTGACTTATAGAAAGACTGACTGTCTGATATAAATATTGATGATAAAGTTTTAAATGTTAGAATTAACTATATCCCAGCACCAATAAATGTTATATCCAAGTCAGAAAAACAGATCAGAATAATTTGTTAAGAATTTATCTTTATACATTGAAGGATATTACCTAAACACATAATGTGGTATTACTGGATAACATTACTTGATACTTGTCTGATTCTCCCATAAATTCTCTGACTACAGATACCAAGAGTGTTCTTTTTATAACCATCATCTGCTACTTTTACTCATACACAATATCAATACACAATTTCCTACCGAATTGAGGAAAGTTTTTAAAGCTTAACCTCTTTAAAATCTATATACTCTACAAGCTGCCTATTTGCATAACAAAATCAACAAACTAATAAGAATTATTTCACTACTTTTGGAAAATTAAGGTATTTAAATACTTATAAGGGCAGAGGAAAAAAATCAATATTTGGCATAAAGTTTTGTTTTTAATATTTTTTAAATGTTTGCAAAATATAAACTAAGTATGGAAATATTAAAATTGATCAAATAGTCTTGCACCAAAGTTAAGTGTGTCTTTTAACAAAACTATGACAAATGGCTAAAATTTAATGTTTTAGATATTATCTCTATAAGTACTCAGTAAGCATGAAATAGAGGAAACAGTCAGTGACCCTAACACAGAGTATACCTGAGACATACTATTCAGGGTTTATTTAATTACAAATGATTATGGTCATAACCCAGTATTATGAAAAAAACTCCCTTCTTCCCTACCTCTGGAGAGAGAAACCCAGGTCTTCCCTAATTTGTATCTTTCTGTTTGTCTCCTGGTCAGCTATTGTTTGTAGATTTTTCCCCATACTAAAGCAATTTTCTGTGACACCAAGTTGGTGAAAAAGTAGTTTGGTTACATGGGGCAAGGAGTCTTGCACAATGATTAAAAGGATGAAAAGTTAAGATGATCTTTAGAGAAAATGGAAATGGATAGAAAACTTGAGACTCCTGAAACAAAAAAAAAAAAAAAAAGAAAAAAAATTAAGGATTGTGACTAGAACAGGATGACAAGGAACCTTTCCAAGACTTAAGAAGGAAAAAGACAAGAAGAAAAGGGGTCCAGGAAGAGCTCCTGATTTTTAAGAGCCAGTGGTTAGAGGAGATTGGAAAGACAGTGGTTCCTCAGGCCAGAATCAGCACAGTAGATAAAATGGCATCGCCAATTGCCAGGAAATGTAAGGAGTTTGGACACAAAGTGACTCAATCTCTTGTACATTCTTCTTACTGAAAAGACCAGAGTCCACTTGATTATCTAAATCAAAAGCCTAAATAGATTTTTTTTTGTCTCAATGCTCAAGTTCAGGAATCAGCATTCTTCTTTTCTCTCTCTCCTTTCCCCATTTCCATGAGAACCGTTTCCCTTCAAGCTATCATCCCTGCCCAAAATTTCTGCAGTAAACTACTTACTGGTCATCTTGAACCAAATTTGAAATTCTCTAGCTCCTATGCTAAAGTTGCAAATGTGAATTTAAATATTACCATTTATTATCTTTTTAATACTAATCATAGCTTCCATGCCATCATGGGGCTGCCATCACTAAAATAACAGCAAGGGTGATGTCGGCCTTAAATTCTTATAACCTGCAAAGTGGACACCATTTTTCCCATTTCACAGGCAACACATAACATTCAAATGTAGATCTGTCCACTCTCAAGTGAGGAGGCTTTCTGGACAAAAGCTATACAAGTCCCTTTATTATCTGGCCTCTTCTTAATTCACTATCTCATATGTCACTATGTCCCTTATGCACCATTACCACCTGAAATTCCCCTAGGCAGTCCCTTGACCTCAGGAGTATGAAAACGCTTCTGTGCATTTCCATGGTACTTGTTCAACTATTATAATTGTCTATTTGACAATCATCCACACTGGACTCTTTAAACAAACACATCTTCTTTCAATTGTATAATGTAGTGACTAGCTCAATGTCTAGAATATAAGAAATATCTAGAGTATAAGAAATACTGAGAAAATGACTGACGCATACCAGACATCAGGAAGAAAGTGGCAGAAAGGAATTAATCCCTTCATTCTAGTTTTCCCGTTTCCTAAATCATAGCATTAAACTGAGACTTCTAATACCTAAACAAACAGGAAGCAAGAGAGGTGATTGTATTATTTTGTTATATAGTTAAAGTGGCAAGTAAGTGAGAGCTCCTGTCAGCAGCCATGTGAGCAATGACGGAGAGCACATCATCCACCTCCGGTAAATTCTCCAGATGTCCTTATCCACACAGGAGACCCTAGGAAACACTCACCTAAGGTACTGCTCAATTCCTGGCCTCTGGAAACTTAAACATGAATTTAAACCAGTGTTTGGGGGTAATTTATTATGCAGCCATAGATAACTAATACAACTACAGAATAAACAAACCTAGCCTTGTGTTCTAAATAAAACCACAAAAGAAAATAATAAAATGAGATACAATTTGTTATCTATCCAAGTTAGATATGCACAAAATGATAATACCCAGTTTGCAGAAGAGCTGATTCAGACACACTCATATACTTTTTAATATGTCAAGTGGATAATTTAACATTTTTAAAAACAACATTTAAAAAAATAATATTCTACCTTGGAAATTTAAAGAAAAAAATGATACACATATTTCTGTACACAAGAGTTTATGGGATTGATATTTATATTGATAAAAAAATTGGCACTCTTCTAAATTAGTCACAGATATTAAATATACATATGTTGCCAATATAATTCATTGTTAGGTATTATTACACATTTTACATATTATATAGTATGATTTTTTTTTTAAAGATTTATTTATTTATACATACAAGCTGGGGTACAGGCCAGAGGCATGGGGTGGCGAGAGGGTTCACCAAAGACAGAGCGGGGAGCAAACAGGCAGATCAGAAATACACTGCTGAGGGGAGCAGCGGGCGAGGCAGGAGAGGTCTGCCCCACCATGTGGGATTCTGGGCGTGGAACTTGCATGGCGCGCGCTGCTGACAGCTCCATAGCACAGGCTCAACCGCTGCGCCACCAGGGAGGCCCTATATAGTATGATTTTATGATTGTTTTTTTATTTGGTGATGCATTCTCAGTGTGTTAGTGCAAAAAACTATTTTAAACACAGGCATTGTATAATTCCAGTTTAATAAAAAGTTGCATGTGTGCATACTTGTCTGTACATGTGTATCTGTGCCTGCATTTGTGTGCATGTGGGAGGATAGGGGTAGCAAGAGGAGTAGAAAAAAAAAAGAACTACATGTTAATAATTTTATTTCTGAGTATAGAATTAAGAGTACATTTTATTTTCCTTTCAGCTCATTATTGCTTAACATTGAAAAAGTGATTTTCAAGTGAAGAAAATAACAATATCAGTCATTGCATCCCATCGCCAGTGCTATTGCAGAAGACCAGCTGTCATGTGAGCACTGGCTGTCTCTCTGGGCTCCTCTTAGACACTCTCAAACATGCTCATTAAGGTCCTGTCCTACTGGCCCTTCTGACCCTATGACACAGGAGCTCTTGACCCCCCAACCCGTGCGCCGTCCACACACCTCCTCTTGGAGTGGCCCCTACACACATGCACAAGCTGCTCCTCCACTGCATTTTCCTCTCACATAGGTTTAGAGGGTCTGATTGGCCATCCAATTCAAAGCAGCCCACATGGAAAATAAATTTAAAAATATTTCCCTGGGGTCTCTCCGGTGACGCAGCGGTTAAGCGCTGCGCTGTGGAGCTGTCGGCAGTGGCGACGCGAGTTCGACACCCGGCCGGGGAGATTCCCACATGGCGCGGCAGACCTCTCCTGCCTCGCCCACTGTCCCCTCAGCAGTGTGTTTCCGTCGATCTGCCTGTGCTGCTCCCCACTGTCTTTGGTGAACCCTCTTGCCGCCCCACACCTCTGGCCTGTACCCCAACTTGTATGCATAAATAAATAAATCTTTAAAAAAAAATTCCCTGTAGTTACCAATCTTCAAAGTAGTTTTTACTATACAAAATCTTTCACTGCTTATAGTATATCTCCTTTAATTTCTAAGGCAGAGACATGCACCAGGACACTCGCCTGTCTTGGTAAGTACGATGTCCCTAGTCCCTAGAAAAATACTAAATATCAGGGATCCCAAAAGAAATGTTTCTGAGTGAATGAGTGCTAGAATGACTCATTTAATGTTGATCATCACCTATTTTTCACACCGTCTCCCAACTTGGCTTAAAGGTACTGCACTCCAGCTTTTTCTTCTACGTTTCTAATCAGTACCTTTTCCTCATTCGTGGAGGTCTCACTGCTATCCTTACTAAAGCCTGATAAAAGGTCAAGCAAAATGGACAGTATCATCCCTGCATCATCAAAATTGTGGGGCAGGAGGGCTAATATGAATGCTACAGCACTCAGTAAATACCGGAATACGAGAGTATTGAAAGAGTACTAGAATAAAACTCCATGAAGAAAGCAATCCTTGGTACTCACAAATCAGCACATACATTAAACATTCAAAATATAAATAAATGTGCAATATGTGTATTTATAAATGATTAGAGTAGCTATTCTATTTTGTTCCATGCATCATAAAAATGATAGCAATGGAAAAAAACAAGGCAGTATAATAGCATGCACTGAAACCTAAAGCATGCAGCAATAAAAATAGACAGAATGAAAATCCCAGGCTCATGAACCAATCCACAGGCAAGCATGAACCAATCCACAGGCAAGCATTAAGAAAGTTTGATATGAAATATGTACACAGCTCACAGCTTTTTCCATCAAACAGCTAGCTCTCCGGTGCCACCAATTAAATCACAGTTTAAATTTATTACTTCAATTAAACATCAAAATTTACTTAAAACCTTCAGCAAGAACTTTAGCTCTGTCATGCAGTTTTACCATATTTGAACTTTTTTCCCAACTAATCAAAATTTCAATACCACTCCCTCTTTAAATTCAAATGCATCCCAAAGCCTGTCTCCAACAGTGTTTGCTCATTATTTAACACTTTTTTTTTTTAACTTTCCCGGTCTTCTTCAACACATAGGACAGTTGCTCACTCAAGGTGAAATCAGCACGCCCTATCAGGTTGCTCTCCGACTCTAGCAGTCCAAGATCTGCTCTCTCATTATCTCTGGAAGGGGTCTTTCTGCAGAGTCCACAGTTTATGCAGGCGTCTCCTACAACCTCCAGCAAGACAAATACCATCTAGCTGGCTTTACACTGTCATTTCCATGGAAAACCTGTAATTACTTTCCACAAGCAACACTTCATCCTGCCAAGCTGATTAAAGGCAATATACATTGGAAGGCCAAAGGCAACAGTGCTCACACACCAGAGTGTGTGTCTCGTAAGCAGTAGTGTAGTAGGTTGCACACAGTAAGCACTAAATAATTCTATGAAGATGCTATTATACTTGCCCTTTGAGACAGTATAATTAATGATTTTCTGTTAAACAATCAATTTTTAAAGTGCAAAGTGAACAGACCATAATGTACTTTTGAACTGTCATTTATTAAAAATATTCCACCATAAAGTATATGCCAACCTATGGTCTCTACTCACATCAGCTCATTTACATCCACACCATCTAATTTACACCGACACCATTAATTGTTTCCATACCTTGACAGGCAAACCAAACAGTTTTACTTTATCATATTCTTTAACTCAGTTTAGCTAAACTCAGCTTAACTAAATTAGATTGACTAGGTAAACTTGAAATGTCAAATTATTTTGACAGAAGAGTGTTAGTGATAATATCATCAAAAGGTAATTAACTGCAGTTGACTAAATGTTTTTAGCAGACACTTGTCTCATTTTTTACACCCTTGTTTTTAACCACTGAAACATTTCCCTGTTCAGAGAATTTATCAAGATATAAATTTTGTTGGAAGGGCCTGCCGGGTGGTGCAACGGGTTAAGCGCAGCACTGTGAAGCTATCACCAGCTGCTGCAGCACAAGTTTGATCCTCCACCAGGGATCTTCCCACATGCCACAGCAGACCTCTCCTGCCTTGCCCGCTGCTGCCCTCAGCAGTGTACTTCATCGATCTGCCTGTTCTGCTCCCCACTCGGTCTCTGGTGAATCCTCTCACCACCTCCACACCTCTGACCTACACCCCAGCTTGTATGCATAAATAAATCTTAAAAAAATAAAAATAATAAATTATATTGGGAAACAGTGCCTACATGAAAATACAGAAATCAAAAGCTGGTTTCACCTGCCTTTTCTGCCCTGGAACTTGGCCAACCACTTTGAAACGGGTCTACTCTGGATTTTGAATGAGAAACTGGTGATTCAGAGGAGCAGTGACAGGCCCTTCCTGGCTGTCTCAGCCGTATCCAATTTCAGGGACACACAGCAGCAGCTGGAGCCAGCACTGAGGGTCTCCCTGTGAACCAGGATGCCCATGTTCAAGGGTGATGGCAAAGGTGTCCTTCCCAGCCTGGCTCTGTATGAAATTCTGAATTTAGTTTTTCTGTGAACTACCTGATGCATTATTCTTTCAGTAAATACATATACTATTTGAAACAGGGTGTCAGTCTCTGCTGTTTGAAACTGTAAACTCTTATTAGGACAATTTCTGCATAAAGGCCACCTTGACAAAGTTATATATTGACACCTTTCATTTCTTTTTTTATTATTATTTTTGCTTAGAAGAACTGGGGTGTAAGCCAGGAATCCGGGGGCTGAGAGGATTCACCAGAGACAGAGTGGGGAGCAGAACAGGCGGACTGACTGAAATACACTGCTGAGGGGAGCAGCGGGCAAGACAGGAGAGGGCTGCTGTGCCATGTGGGATAGAACTTAGGCCATAATGGTGACAGCTCTGTGACTTAACCCCTAGGCTACTAGGGAGGCCCTGAGACCTTTGTTTTCAACACTTACTAGGTTTGACCATTTAGCATTGGTTCAAAGTGTTACCTATTCTAGCACTTCTATTCAGGGAAGCCTTGTGGAAAAAATCAGCCCTAAAATGTTTCTCCCTATTCATTGAAAATTTTATTGGATTTTTATGGATCAGTTGGATGATGTCAGTATTTGGAGGGAAAGAAAACATTCGTATTAACCTGTTCGAGGGACTCCCTGCATTTTCAAAAAGGGGCAATAAACAGTATCTAATATATTCTGGAGAAATATGTGAACACAGGGTCTTTTCTGCTCCTCTTTCCTATTTCAGGCTACAATTTATCCATTTTCAGCAATAATGTATATTGTCAATTGAGCCATTTCTGAAAAGCTGCCAATCCAAACTTTCAGGAAATACATATTGTGTAGTCATTTAATAGGTCAGTCACAGAATCTGATTATCAACCGAAGAGTCGCTCTTTCTTAGAAACCGGATTAACCAGTTAATAATGTTCCCTCTAAGAACCGTCTTCATCACTTAACATTAATGCTTCCAAATCTCAAAAACCACCCACAGGTAGAGAGCTCTTCTCCAAGTTTATTCTTATCTGACTTACCTGAATAAGATAAATCTGAATGTAGATCAATCTGAATGAGATCGAACCTAAACAAATTCCTTAAGTGACACCCAATTTTGCTCTTCTCATAGTTGCTGCCTCCTTAGGCTACAAGGTACCCATAGCCTATTGTTCCCTTAACAGCTCTTTTAAGAACTGATGGGTTACCAGACTACAACTATAAGTAAGTTTATGTGGAGTCAAAAGTTATACACAGATTTTCAGCTGCTGAGGTGGCTGCTGTTAACCTATGCTCTTCACACCTCAACTGTATCTTAAGAGTTTTGTTACTTGATGCTACAAATTACACAAAAACCCAGTCTCAAGTGCAGTGATGCCAAAGTTGGTCTCCCTTATTTTTTATCCTTAACAATAATAAAGAACTAACTAGTTTCTGGAGTTTATAATTATTTTATTTATATGATTCACAATGAATTCCATACATTTTAGTAAAAAAATAATTGTTAACTTTTGGAAGAAAAAGTTTACATATTACTGCTTAACTCAAAATGCACTTTTAAGTCACTGAAGTATCTAACCCCATATTTACAAGTAGTTAAACTACAATTACAAGTCACAATCTTAACACCTTCAAAAAAACTGATGTGTTGTTTGGACATGGAAAAAAACTAGGTTTCCATGAATAAATAATTATTATGTGAAATGCTTATTCTTTCTACATTGCAACTTCGTATCTATAAAATAATATAAATTGTTATTAGGCTGTATCTTATGACAAGACTAATTTAGACCTGGTAAATTTCACAAAATCTAGTATCTGTTCACAGCTTCAATGATCAAAAGTAAGTTCTACTTCACTATCCGTAAAAACACTTGTAACATACATGTCATTTTTCATGTCTTCACTTCTAAACAGTGTAAAAAAAGTTAGTGATTAAAAAAAAAAAACAGAAACCTGGCATTCATTTATTAAAATGAAAGTAAGTCTTATGAGTCAAAACAAAGGCAACAATTAAAAAATACTGGTTTTAAAATCTAAAAAAATGTAATTTATCTTGAATTATAAATGAAATGTTTGATTGCTAGGCTTGTATGAGCTTTTACTTCAAGGCATTTATAATATCCAAAAATGCGTGTGTGTGCGTCTGTGATTGTGTATGGGAAAAAAAATTCTGAGTGACAAAAGCTGAGAAATTACTACTTTCAGAATCCGAGGAACAAAAGATTGCAGAGGGACCAAACTCAAGGCTCAAGTAATTAATAAGGGAATTCTGTGGCATATTTTACTCTATTAATATCTTTCCAGAAGAAACTTTGATGTGCACCATCTTAATTTATCCCAAAGGCTTCCCTCTTGTTCTTAGGAGAGCTGCATTACAGATCAGTGGGGAAGAGGGGGTTACAGAGAGCTTAGTGGGATTTATGAGAAAACAATCAGCGATGAGGTGGTCATTTTCTCTCAGTATATCTCACCCAATGATTATCCCATTTTTTTCACTTTTAATTCACATTTAAATAAAAATATCATATTCTATTTTATTAAATAAAATAGAATATAAGTAAAATTATAAGATGGTGAAAATTCAGAGTGGGCTATCTTTAAGGATATCCAAATCAGTAAAAGGTACCCCAAAGTAAGAACACATCTTTTATATTATTTCTTACTTTTTTCCTTTAGTTCAAATCTATTGTGTATGTAAGCTTAAGGAAAGTTGGGGAAGCAACTCAGATGCACCATCTACCCTCTTGCACTACATTATCAATTTAAACACCGCATTTCACCCAATATAAGACTCAGTTGGGTAAAGCTGTCAATGTCATGGCAAAACTGATTATACCTAGTTTCTCATAACAGAAGATTAATTTTAAACATCAGAATCAAGAGATAAATTTTTGTGCCTCACACGTCTCACCAAGTATTGCA
Organism: Scalopus aquaticus; assembly: GCA_004024925.1. NCBI lineage: Eukaryota > Metazoa > Chordata > Mammalia > Eulipotyphla > Talpidae > Scalopus > Scalopus aquaticus. The sequence goes on from PVIJ01000569.1 coordinate 140,382, forward strand.
GGAAACCTGCTCTTTCAAATGTGCTTTGACCATATTAGGCCTTCCCTGAAGAGTACAAATCTACCTGCTGCTATAAAAAAAAAAAAATTGAAAGTAAAAAAATTTCATTTCAGAGAATCAATGAATAGTGTATCAATATTTTTCAAACTATACTCCAGAATTTCACATGACCTTCTTCAAGTTGTTTAATGTTTTATGATGTCTTTTCAAAGCAGCTGTCCCCACAGGTTCCTTACAATAGTAGGAGAAGAACATTCAAGGTTTACTATATATGCAAGGGTAAGGACTGGTGGATTTAAAAAATAAAAAAAGATAAGCCAGGAAAAAGATGCAACATTTAAACAGCTTATGATATTTGCAGAAGTTTAAAATATACATGGAGAGAATTATGTGAAATACATAAAATGAAATGTCCTAAGTGCTAATAGACTTTCTAAGCAATCGGATATGATGGGTACAACTTTTTTTTAAAGATTTATTTATTAAGATTTATTAAGATTTATTTATAAAGATTTATTTATGAAGCTGGGGTACAGGCCAGAGGTGTGGGGCGACAAGAGGGTTCACAAGAGACAGACTTGGGAGTAGAACAGGCATACTGAGGGAAACACACTGCTGAGGGGAGCAGCGGGCGAGGCAGGAGAGGTCTGCCGCACCATGTGGGAATCTCCCCGGCCGGGCTTCGAACTCGCATCTCTGCTGCCAACAGCTTCACCGCTGCACCACCAAGGAGGCCCTATGATGGATACAACTCTAATAGAGACTTTCAAGAGGAAAAAAAATCTATGAATGAAAAGTAAGACTGCAAGTAATTTCTGAGAGTACAGGATGAAGGAAATATTCTGATAAAACTATATTAACAGTTACCATGAAAAATATTAATTTTTTAAAATAAAATGGGTTGTATGTGATTCTCAGATATTAGATTATACAATGAAGCAAAAACAGTATCGATCCATGGTAGAGTACATGCACAAAAAATAATGGAAAAGAACTGAAAGTCTAGAAACACATATATTTCAAATTAGCAGGTTTATATTTTTTTTAAGATTTATTTTATTTATACATACAAGCTTGGGTACAGGCCAGAGGCGTGGGGCGGCGAGAGGGGTCACCAGAGACAGAGTGGGGAGCAGAACAGGCAGATCAAAAATACACTGCTGAGGGGAGCAGCGGGTGAGGCAGGAGAGGTCCACTGTGCAATGCGGGGCTCTCCCCAGCCGGGCGTCGAACTTGCGTCACCACTGCCGACAGCTCCACAGCGCAGCGCCCAACTGCTGCGCCACGGGGAGGCCCAATAATTTTTTAAATAAATAACGACATAATCCTCAAATTTGTACTTAACTCATAGGAAAGAAAAAATAATAAAGTAAGGTGCCCATGCATATTGCATGTGTCAAAACTTCCTAAAATGGGGCCTCCCTGGTGGCGCGGCAGTTGGGCACTGCGCTGTGGAGCTGTCGGCAGCGGCAGTGACGGGAGTTCGACTCCCGGCCAGACAGATTCCCACATGGCGCAGCAGACCTCTCCTGCCTCACCCGCTGCTCCCCTCAGCAGAGTATTTCAGTCTCTCTGCCTGTTCTGCTCCCCGCCCTGTTTCTGGTGGGCCCTCTCATTGCCCCACGCCTATGGCCTGTACCCCAGCTCCTGTGCATGGATAAATAAATCTTTAAGAAAAAAAAAAAAAAACTTCCTAAAATGAATTAAAAGGTTACATGTGAGGGAAAAATATTATGACAAAGTATAAACTAACTAAAAGGAAGGAAGTGTCTTCTGAGTTGCAGAAACTACTAACTGTCTATTATGATGCTCATGCTGACTCCAACCTGCCAATGTCTTTCACTTGTAAATTAGTGTAGTTAGTGGGGCCTCCCTGCTGGCACAGCGGTTGAGCACTGTGCTGTGGAGCTGTAGGCAGTGGCAAGGGGAGTTTGAGGCCCCCAGCTGGGGAGAGTCCCACATGGTGATACAAACCTCTCCTGCCTTGCCCACTGCTCCCCTCAGCAGTGTATTTCTGATCTGCCTGTTCTGCTCCCCACTCTGTCTCTGGTGAACCCTCTCGTCACCCCATAGCTCTGGCCTGTACCCCAGCTTCTATTAAAAAAAAAAGTAGGTAAATTAGTGTAGTCAGTTATAATCTTTATCTTTACAGTTTATTTCTTTGCTGTTTTGCTAGGGAAATACCAAACAACTGCTATAAGAAATCTTAAGACTCACTGGGAAGATGGAGTCCAATAGTTAAAAAATAGCCCAAAGTAATGTTTAATCATTTAGGACCTCCCTCCTGCGCACACCAATTAAGTCCCTATCCCACATATGCAAGCAACAGATAAAACAACCCCCAGGCTGTGAAGACCCCAAGTTGTTGCTGTGAATCATAGCTCTCTGACTGAGCAACTCCCCAGAGTATTGGGGAGCATGCTACCTAGACTTAAAAGTCCTTCCTCAATGCCTTTCATCTCCTACTAACTCCTCTCCCATTCTGGAAGTAGCTGCCTCTTCACAAGCTTCTTGGAAGGTCATAGGTGAGGGGGGGGGGAGCTTCCCACCCATGCAACTCCATCCAATGGCTGGCCAATAAAGTTTGTTTTGAGTTACTGCCTCTCTGATCAAACCCCAAATCTTAGAGAATCATACAGTCCTAAACAAGGTAACTTTATAATTTGTAAAATGTCATGGTTTGTAGCAAGTACTCTTGAAATAGTTATTTCCTTATTTAGTTTTAGTATATAGGGGGCTTAGGGATATTCGCTAACTCTTTGGTCCTTTGATGAACTAAACAACTGTTATAAGAAATCTTAAGATTTACTGGAAGATGGTATCAGAGCATGTTTTCTGTTTTGCTTTGGGAAAATACACTGAGAAGTTCAGATAGGCTTCAAAATCAGAGGATCCCGTGACATAAGGTAGAGTACTTCATGAGCACCAGAGACCCATACTGAGAGCACAACAAAAGAGACTCAGAGTAAATTCAGGGAGGGGGGGGGAGCAGGGTGGGAGGTGGGGAGTGGGAGACAAAACATCTGCTGGCTTGAAACCTTGGTTAACATCTGTGCCAAGGGAGTGCAAAGTTGGCTGCTATGGATCTAGCAACTCCACTCCTAAGTATCTACCAGGCAGTCTCAAAAACACTACTTAGAAGATGCATTTGCACATCTATGTTCAATGCAGCACTATTTACAATAGCCAAGCTATGGAGACAACAAAAGTGCCCGAAGACAGAGGAGCGGATCAGGAAAAAGTGGTGTATATACACAATGGAATACAACTCAGCTAAGAAAAATTGTTGAATCATGATAAGAGGATATAATATTTTGTCAAAATGGCATCATTTGGAGAGCAAAACTGAGTGTTACTTATAAATACATGGGATGACAGTAAAAAACAGGGCTTCCCTGGGTGGAACAGAACATGTAAGTACCATAGTTATTCTGGAAATAACATATTTCCAGAGTCAGGGACTGGAAACCATAGAATTATTTCTAAAGAATAAAGATTAGGAAGAATCTTTCCCAGTTGGAACTATCCTGGGTGAAAAAGGTTATAGGCACAATATACAACATACAGTCAGGAATATATATTTGAATGAATTGTAGATAAAAAGTGAAAAAGCCAGAGTCCACCAAATTGCAATTAGATGAAAAAATGTTCTCTGGTGACACAATAGCAGTATTCGTTACTCCCTTTTCCATCATTTATACCCTCTTCTTTCTGCTCTCCATGTTCTTTATATTCCACCATTGCTTCCCACTAGTTTCTCCACTCCCAGGTCTACTATATAGCATATTTACATCTGTCAATAGCTTCACAGTGGACATTACTTGCCATCCAGTCACCTGGTTATTCAGAGAGCAATGTGAAGCTATGTGCAGGCAAAGGGTTGGGATGATGGAGAACTACCCTTCTGAGGGAGGAAGTTGAATGAAAGCTTCTGAAAGTCTTTGATCTTTCTACTTCAGCCCTGCCCCTGTCTGCTATTCCTCTGCACCCTTATTCTGCCACTCCTCATACTCTTTGGTCTTATACTTGTAATGAATTGGATGTCTAAACACCCATTGTAAGTTGTGATCCTCAAGTATTTACTGAAACACACCACATACACAAATGTCTAAAAAACTAACAGCCATGGGCCTCCCTGGTGGCACAGCGGTTAAGCGCTGCGCTGTGGAGCTGTTGGCAGCAGCGATGCGAGTTCAAAGCCCGGCCGTGGAGAATCCCACATGGTGCGGCAGACCTCTCCTGCCTCACCAGCTGCTCCCCTCAGCAGTGTATTTCTGATCTGCCTGTTCTGCTCCCCGCTCTGTTCCTGGTGAACCCTCTCGCCACCCCACACCTCTGGCCTGTACCCCAGCTTGTATGTATAAATAAATAAAATCTTTAAAAAAAAAAAAAACAACCAAAAAAAAAAAAAAACCTCACTGAATTGGATATGTTTTGCTCTAAATAAAAAAAAAAAGGATGCAGATATTTTAGAATCTTTTACAATCTAAGGTTAAAAAAAAATACAAAGTTACAGCAACACCCCAAAAAGCTTTTCTCAATGTCTTTAATTGTGTGGTTTTCTCTTTTCCATAGTTTGCCTACTTTCATATTCTGAGTAAGCAGCTCTGATTATTGCTGTAGCACAGCCTGGTCATGGAAGGCAGATTACATCATGTCTGGATAATTCATCTGGCCTTAAAGCAACTTTAGTTTGTTCTGATAAGAAAGGAAAAAGGAAGCCAAAAGGAAAATGTTTTATTAAAAAAAAAAAATTTCCCCAATGGGATTTTACTGCCCTGATCAATTTATTCTGTCTTTTTGCCTATTTAAGTATGTGTGAGCTCTACTTTTCCCCCCACCATTTATAAAACTGACATAGACTCCATGGGCTCAAACATACTGACATTTCTAAGTTTCAAAAGCACAGCAGGTCCAGGGCACAAAAAAGGCAGGCAGGTAGTCTCTGTATCCTACACCATTTAGCAACTAAGTATTTAAAAGTAGTTTTTTTTCTTTTTTTAACATTACCTGATCTAATTTACAGTTCATTTACTATTTATTTCTGAGCTTTGAACACCTTTTAAATAATATATGCCTTCAACTCAGGGTACTGACAATTAGCACAAATGTATTTTCATTTCCTTTTTATGGATTTCCAGAAAGCAGTTTCATGGCCAATTGTCTTAGTTACTGACATACAAATCAACACATGGTAAGTCTGGTATTTTTGCTTTCCTTTTTGCACACTAGTGAGTGCCTTGTTTAATTTTAAAAAACAATTTTGTATTAGCTTAAATTTTATTTAGGCAGGCAAGTTAGGTAATAAACTCAATGCTCCTAAGAATACATGCTACACTTGGTTGGGATGTTCTAGAGCTGTAACCAAATTTAATTATATTACAATTCCCAGTCACATCCCATTGCACAGCTATGTTTATTTTCAGTTTTCTTTCTCAAACACAACATCTGTCCTATATGCTTCACTGCCCTGTCTTTTCAGTGTAAAAAAAAAAAAAAAAAAAAAAAAACCATAGCTGAGAAAGGAAATGAATATCAGATTCAGAGCTCCCAGGAGAGTTGACCCAAATTCTCAAATGCTATAACATTAAAATGCACTTTCTACTTTCAAATCCAGAATATCATAAAGTGATTCCTTAATAATTTCAATGTCATGAACATTGGCAACCTGTATTTGATACGCCTTTAAAAATAATGCAGATAATTAAAATAATGAGAAAGTAAACTATGAACTCTTTAATGGCAGAAATATAAAAGGGGAACCCTCTGAGAGGCCCAAGGACAAAAAAAGAACCAGTTTATACTTTTACTTTTACCTGGTTCAGCCTCTCCAAGGACATGTTTTCCTCAGCTCCTCTGTGGAGCAGTGTCAGATGCTGGATACAGACAGGTAGTGATGCTACCTGTCTGCAACGTGAAATGTTATGAATGCTTGAGGAACAATCTCCATAAGTATTTTATATATAGGTCTTCCAAGTGTCACAGAAAAAACATTCCTGCAGTAGTCTTTTGACATTTATTCCAGTATTAGAACTTGTTTTTGCCATTTAGCATTTCCTTTAAAAAAACTTACTCCCCCCGCCCCCTTTTTGTCCTATCCTTGTCTTCCAAAGTTACCCTATGAATGATTTTAACAAAACTGAAGGGAAGAAGGGACTTTGGGGTTAAGGACCCTGAGGGAGGAGGAGGAGGTGGAGGGTGGACTTCCATCAAAAGAAGGTGTCTTTGGCTTCTCTATTACCTAACACAAGCATGCGCGCGCGCACACACACGCACGCACACACACCCTGATTCCTTAGCTTCTTTATTAATCAACTTTATTAACAACTACTGAATTGATATGTTTTGGTAAGAACTCTAAGAAGATTAAAAATTATCACTGATTAAACATTTGTATCTTACAAATGCGTACTTGTCTCTTACAGACACTAGTTTAATATCTTATCTCTGTAAGGAATCTGATGCTAATTGAGCAGGTTTTCTTCCAGTATTAATTTTAATTATTTAGAGTAGCATGAAGCTCTTCGTAATGTCCCACCTGACAACTGGGACCCAAAAGAACAGCTGCCTATGGTTCTTTGCTCCTGTGATCACGCTGGATATCAGAGAGTCAATAAGCTTAGACACGATTTTCTGTGTGTTCCATTGAGGAAATGAAAATTAACCCTTTTGGAGTTCAGAGGGAGCCTGCAACTGAGAATGATGTCCAAGCCACTGTGCAAAGTATTATGACAGTCATAGATCTCAAAGGAGCTGCAGGAAGAGAGACTCCCTGCTGAAATGAACACAGTCCATAGTTAAATAATAAATCACAGGCATGTAGCCAGCCTGCAACAGCCACTACCTATCAGAAAGGCGCCATGACCACATGGTGCAAATATTTAGTTTGACACAGTTGTATATCTTGATGGATCCAACTGAAGTAATTATCTATGTCTCCTTTCTAAAGGAGATGAATGCCATTTATTTATAAGGAATTGAGTTAAAATGATGTTATATGAATTTATTCAGTACAAATACAATGAAACCTAGTTATGGATCCCCATATTTAAAAATACCCTCAAGCATGGCTGTAAGCAGTAGGTGCCCAACATATACATAATTTAGCACAAACATCCTTTGACACCTCACATTTTTTTTTCTGCTTTTGCAAAAGAACAAAAGGCTTCCTGTATGAACACACAGTATTATATTTGCTCTCAGATATGCCAATTCAGGATACAATGAACCCGATGAATTATTCATTTTGAAGTTGCAATTATTTGTGGAGAGAAGAGTGCAGAGGCCTAGAATAAAAAGGTAAGAAGAAACGAGAATAGAAATGGATGCAGAAAAAGTGGGGTCCAAAGAATATAACCAGCTATGCAATTAATTTCTAATTTTGAAATAGTATAAATGAACAGCTCTGATTTAAAAAAATAAGTATTATTCTCAGTAACATTATCTCTTTTATTTTAAAAAATAAATATTATGCTCAGAGAAAGTGATATTATCTCTCAATAGAAACATTAAGGGGTGGAGGGGAAACACCAGTTAATCTAACATAGCTGAACTACAGTTAACTGGTCTCCATGTCTCTTGATACTTGGCCAGCTATTAGCTCTGAATCTCTAGCCATCTCTTTGAGAACACTAATATTTACAGCCTATCTGCTAACATAACTTAAAAGAAAAGGACTTGTTTTTCTAATCATTATAAACCGAGTAGCTAATAGAGAGTCTGCATAAATCGGTGATCAGTAAATACTGTTGTTTAAATAATCCTAACAATGGCACCAGGAATAGTGATCTAACATGCTGTCCCCAAGAAATTATGTTCCATTGAAAAGAATTTGCCCCATCTTCACCTTAACTCTTCTGTTCACTGAAAGTAGCACTCACATTATTGGGAAATTAATCTAAAAGAACAGTGTAGAAAGAAGCAAAGAATAAAGAGACTAGGAGCGGGACTATCATCTCAGAAACTGTTAGTATATATATGCCAGGTGAGCTTTAGTGAACTTTGCGACTAGGCTTGTGTCTATGAAAGGAAGGACAGAAGACTGGGGTCAGCATAACTTAGGAAGAATCAAAAGGATGCCTCAGATATTTACATGGTGAGGCACAGAAGGAGTATTCATAAATTGTTGCTATCTTGATCTTATTAAAAGCAAAATATAGACTAAAAGAAGAAAACAGTTACACATTTCAGCAGCATTGTACTGGGAACCAACATAGAAAAGATGCAAGAGTCCAAATTAATTTAAGAGATGCCCCATGATTGCACGCAAGCAATACAAATGCAGTATATTTCTCTTCCAAGTGGGAAGTGCACACAATATATTCATGTTATTGTTAATGAAACTTTGTTTTCCAACAAATACAGATGTTTAATTTAAAAGTCAATTAGTATTACAAATCTTAGAAGAATATAAACTATGAATTTTAAAAATCCTACCACACCTACCCCAGTAGATCGCCAGAGCCACATATTTTCAATCACATTATCCTTCTTTCCCTGTACACCTGGATTTTTTAAAAAATTAGATAATTTCCATAATGCACTGGGTATATAATCTAGTTTAGAAATTATCATCCCTAAGAATTTTGAAAGCACTCATTATTGCCTAGCTTTTAGTATCATTCTCAAAAGTCTACTGCCTTTTTGACAAAGTATTACTATTTTTATTCCACAGTAGTATTATTTTTCTCTCTGAAGTTGTAATATCATCTCTGTAATATTCTCATACTTCTTAGCAATGTCTTTTCTTTCTTGTACTTTAAACTTAGAGATTGATACCAATTTGGGCTTCCTGTCCTTTCGGCAAAATTACAGACATATAAATAATTAAAATATGAAGTATTTATATGAATACTGAATATGATTCATAATGTAAATGAAAATCACATATATACATAAATATGCATATCATTTCCTCCCATCCATTTTCTTTCTTTTTGGCACTCATTTTATTTGGGATCTCTAGACAGATGTCCTAATTTTCTAAGACTTTGTTGTCTATTCTTTTGCATTTTTTTCGAGGAGAGCATCTTCAACTTTTTGTTTCCCTCCATCTACTTAATATTTTCATTTCTGTTATCAAATTTATATATTCCATGAATATTCCTTTTATATAGTGCTCTAATATATTTTATAAGTGAAAGATCTCTTACTTAACTATATTTATTATAGCTTTTGAAAGATTGATTCTTTTTTCCTGCACTGTGCTGCCTCTGTTTGTGTCATTTTCTTCTTTTTATCTTGCTTGCCACTTTAACCTTTTCATTTCATTCAGTTTTCTTAGGTATATGTAGTATTTGTCTATTCACATAAGAGTGAGGGAAAATGCTGACTGGAAATTCTCTCTGCGTGGACACATCCCCCGACATGTTTACCACAGGGTGAGCAACAGGTGGCTTGATCAGTTTGTTGAAGAATCCAAAATGTCATTCTCCTCAGATGTCATTTCTTGGGCTAATATCTCCAAAAATTGAGCCTCTAAACCTCTTTCTGGTTATGGTATTCAGAGGGAAGGAAACTGGGAATCTTTTAGAATGATGGTACTTCTCTTATCTCCTAGTATCTCTGAGTGTAGAGACTCTTGGATTCAATCCAGGGCTGAGTTCAGTGAGAAGGGATGTGGGAAAGTAACTTCTTTCAATCAGTCTCATCAATCTTTAAGTTTTCAGTCCTACCTCAAAACCAACATTTCAAAGTCACTTTGGAACTCCAATTTCTAAACTCTTTCAGAGTTCTGCTGTACAAATGAGATTATTTTTCAGTGCAGGATGGATTTATAATATATTACCAAAATGCAGGCAGTTAGCTTTTCGTTCTTTCTGGTTTCTAAGTCAATGGTTATTTTTCCGGCACTAACTCTGTGAGCATTGCTATGTGACCTCCTCTTCTATGATCTTTGTCCTCAGACTTTAACTCCCTATATTTCTTAATTTTATTTTTAGTGGCGTTTTAGGAAGAAACAGAGATAAGCAAACTTGTTTAAACCACTATGCTTAATTATGACTTTAACAAACATTTAAATTATTTTGTTTATAAGGTTAAATATCCTAGTAAATGTACTTGTTCTCATTAGAAAGTACTTAAAGTTACTAATGAAACATCTTTGTTTGTATTATAAAAAAATTCAAAGATTATTTTGTTTGATGTGCAAGTCAGCTATACCACGCTAAAAATTTTAACTTTATGAGGCCCCTTTATCACAAGTCTCCTTCTCAGCGATCGAGGAATTCAGAATTATTCTCTCTTTAAATTTCCATATGGTAGCATGACTCATGACTTACTTTTACTATAATTGGATTTTCTGCTGCAGCAGAAATATGACTATTAGTACTTTGGAAGGAACTATTTTATTCTTAGGAGAGAAATATGCTTAAAAGTAAAAAGGCTGATTAAAGGATAATAGATAATAATAAGTTGTATCATGAACTACCTTCCATGGTTAAAAACCTACTTCAGAAGTCAGGAATCTACCATGCTTAAAATAATGACAGAGGAATCCCTTGTAACAAAACAGATACCCAGATTTAGAGCAGTTCTATCACTGAGGCCCTATCACGTGCAGCAAAATTTAAACCAACAGCCCAAAAAGCATTAATACTATCTTTCTGAAACTTTTAAGGATTATATTAGTACATTTAATAGCTGAGTTTTTTGTTTATATTTTCTACCTACATTTTATTTTGTTAGAATGTTTTGTTTTCATAGGATGATTTTTTTTCACTTAATAAAAAGCCAAACAGTGCTTCCCCGGTGGCGCAGCGGTTGAGCGCTGCGCTGTGGAGCTGTCGGCAGCGGCAACGCAAGTTCGATGCCTGGCCGGGGAGAATCCCACATGGTGGGGCAGACCTCCCCTGCCTCGCCTGCTGCTCCCCTCAGTAGTGTACTTCTGATCTTCCTGTTCTGCTCCCCACCCTGTCTCTGGTGAACCCTCTCGCCACCCCACGCCTCTGGCCTGTACCCCAGCTTGTATGTATAAAAAAAAAAAAAAGCCAAACATTAACAAAAGAAGAAAGTAAAAAGTTAAATGACACCAGAACACATATCTGAACATAAACTGAAGATAAAAAGTATGCAAAAACCTATACATATCAATATTTTTACATGCTAAATTAAGCTGCAATAGATGGAAGACTTGCCCCGAAATTACTTGTACAATATCTTTCAGGAAAGGAAGTAAAAGTGTGAGACATTGGGGGGGAGGAGAGTAGAAGAAAACAGTTATATTTAAAACTCTATCTTACCTATTTCCTCAAATATAAAGGAAAACAACTCTTAAAGTTATATAAAATGGTCCTTGTAGTAGTAAACTAACAAATATCAGAGGAGAAAATATTGAAATGTTAAATCTCAGTAATAAAAGCACCTAGCCTTCCAAGCAAGTCTAGAAAAAAGGTATCTCTCAACTGTACTCTGAATAAGACATATTACCAAGACAGATACTTAAGTGTTTGTAGGATATGAACAAAGTGAGTCACTATTGTTATGCCACAGGATAACTTTGTGACAGCATGTGAAGCTATTAGGTTAACATGAATATATTGAATGGGAGAAGATGTTTCTATAAGTGACCCCTTTTTAAATAGGGTTAACATCTCAGAGCATTTCTGATACTGAAATGAGTCTGTATATAAAATCTACAAAGAACACAAACAACTCAGTGAGAAAGCAAATAACCCAACCAAGAAATTGATTTGAGTAAAAGAGCTATAAAGAAACTTCTCCAAAGAAGACATACAGATGTCTAACAAGCATATGAAAAGAATATATATAAAACAAAACTGTATTTTAATCATTAAGTAACTTACTCAAATCAGTAAATATTTACTGAACATTCACTTCTACTATTCCAGACACTGCAGACATCAAAAGGAATAAGAACTGAAATGGGCCCTTAGGGACAGTAATTCTTAGGGAGACAATGAAATAATCATAGAGACAAAAAATTTTATGGTTACCAATTTGTGATCATGGCTCGAAAAGTAATAAAAGGACTCCAATTCAGAATAGCAAGTGTTGGCGGGGTGTCAGATTTAAACAGTATTGTCACTATGATCTTTAAATCTAAGGGATAAAGACAAAGTGAGCTGGGAAAAAGAAAGGAGCATGCAAATACTCCTAAGTAAGACTGACCTCAAAGAAGGCCCATGAACTGAAGTACTATGAGGAGCAAAGAGGAATGAAAATAGGTCCAAGAAGACAAATCTGATCATATAAGGGTTTACAGACTTTGATAAGAATGCAGAGTTTATTTTAATGAACAATATTTTATATGTGAATGAGTGGGAATTTGAAAAGCTGTTCTACGATTTAATATACATATCATGTTGCCCTGAGTAATCCATTAAATTAGTAATCCATAAAATTAGAGTTTTATCTAGAATATGTATAAAAACTCTTAGTGTTTTGCTATAGCTTTCTCTCATGAGTATACAAGAAAGATCCTTTATTATCAGTGATTATGTTTTTATCTCCTTAAGTATGAACACTCTCAACCATATTTTTCAACAAAGGACCATTATTAAGTGATGGTTAACCAAAAGAAAGCCTCTTAAGAGTCAATATTTAGAATACTGAGGTTAATGCACCCAGAATACTGAGTTGTACCCAGATATATGAATTCTTCATCAAAAAAAGATAAAATATAAAATTGAACTAAATACACTATACATTTCTTAAAATTAAAATATTCATTATATACACATACACACAGAGTCTAAATCTTTCAAAATAGTGTTAAGAAACTAACATCTGCATTACAGTGTTAGTAAATATAAAGAAAGTTTTTGGCAACTTCCAAATTTAACTTTTACACAGGAAGAATGAGCTGATAAACAACATCCAAATTTGATAGCTGCAATTTAATTCACATCATAATTGCATTAAAATTGAGTAAAAGTTGAGATAGTAGGGAGGTAAAAGAATAAAGGAAAGTTTGTTATCCTAACAGAGTGACCTTACGTGATTAGTTTGATGAATATATTACCTTCATAAATGAAATGAATCCAAATACAGAAATATTTTATATGTAGTTCAAAATGTTACTTGCAACCCTAATCAGATATAATGAAATAATAGTTTCTTTTTATATTCATCAACTTATTAGATGGCAAAAAACTGATACCTAATATTAAGATATTTCAAATTCTAGTTCTTTTTTCATAAGGTTTTTGATATAAATGAGGACAGTTTGTTTTAACATATATTGCTGATAAATGACATACTTTATATTGTACTTGGAGAAAATATTTAAAATTTCTCGAAAGAAGAATGGTCCATGAACATAAAAACTATCAAAAAAAAAAGTTCCAATGTTTCCATTATAAGAACTCTAGATTTTCAGGGTTTTTTTAATTTGTTTCATCATAGAGAACATTTTATTTATGCAGTTGATGCATATATTTTTAAATGATAAACCCCAATGTAGTAAAGCATGGGAAAATGGGTACACCAATATAGTGACAAACTTTGAAAGAATACAGACCTTTCTAAAAGAATAAGATTAATAAATAATGCTTAAAATGTTATATTTTCAATCTTAATAATATTTGGTTTCTTTTACATCTGAATCTCAAAGGATCAAAGGTTGCCAAGGCAGACAGGTAAATACTTTGGTTTGCTTGATTTTATTTTTTTATTGGTTATATTTGCCATCTTCATGTAGTTAAAAATTGAAGGGAAAAATGTTATATTTGTCTTCATTAATTTTTTACAGACACTAAAGGCACTGTACTTGTTTTCAAATGCTGAAAGCATTTATTCTTCCAGTCAGCTGTATGTCCTGGTCATTAAAGAATGTGAGAAAGTAGAGAACACTGTTTTCATCCAATTCTTCCAAATACAAAGATAATGAGACTTCTGGCAAAAAAACAGTATTCTTATTTGTTCCAGTAGACAGCATAACAAATGAAAGCAGTGAATATCAACAAATACAGTTAAGAACTGCAAGATATATAATATTAGTGAGGTATACTCATTATTGGCAAACTTCCAGCTCCTGAGAGAAAGATTTTGCTCAAATCCTTGGTTGATACTTGGTTAAAAAAATAGTCATCTATCCCAATAATGTTTAAACAGCAGTCATTCATGACACCAAAGATGTCCAATCAACCTAGCAGCAACAATAACATTTTAATGGCACAGAAATGCATGAGGTTACCTTATCCACTGCTATATCATGATAATGTGATGATTAATTCAAACATGACTGATGTTAGCAATGGCTTTAGCAGCCTCTATTTTTTTTTAATATTTATTTATTTATGCCTACAAGCTGGGGTACATATAGGCCAGAGGTGTGGAGCGGTGAGAGGGTTCACCAGAGACAGAGTGGGGAGCAGCACAGGCAGATCGACGGAAATACACTGCTGACGGGAGCAGTGGGCGAGGCAGGGGAGGTCTGCAGTGCCATGTAAGAATCTCCCCGGCCGGGCATTGAACTTGATCGCCGCTGCTGACAGCTCCACAGCGCAGCGCTTAACTGCTGTACCGCCAGGGAGGCCCAGCCTGTGTTTTACCATCCTATTTCATATTGTGTTATAGGAGAAAAGAAAAAGACAACTTTGTATCTCCTGCTCTGGATTTTTAAGCATATAACCATAATCAATAAGGAAAGAAATATAGAGGGAATCCAAAAATACATTTGAACAGAAATTTATATTTCCTACAGGATGTTTTCAATGTTATCAAAAAAACCCAAAACTATCATATTTGTATTTTCCCTAAATTTACTTTTAAATAATGTTCTCCTACTGATTGACATGACTAGAATTTTGTATCACTTATAACTAAAATTTCCTAAAATACATAGTTATAATTGAAAAGCAAGATAAATTAATTTTTTCACTTATGAGAATGCAAATATTTATATTCTTAATATTTTTCATACGGTTGGAATTAAGAATAATAAATGCATTATTTTTCATATAACAAACAGAATTTCACTTGATACATGATTCGCAATTCATGTATCAGATAAGGAATTAACATCCAAAAAACATAAGGAACTAAAACTCATCAACAACAAAACCCAACTTAAGAAAATGTAGAGGATATAACGACACACTTCCCAAAAAAAGTTAAATAGATGGCCAACAGACACGTGAAAAGAAAAAGAGCTTCAGCATATCTTACTGTTAGGGAAATGCAAATCAAAACCGCAATGAGATCTCACTTTACCTGTGAGAACGGCTAATATCAAAAATAGAAAAAAACAAGTGTTAGCATAGATACGGAGAAAAGGAAGCCCTCATACACTGCTGGTATGGATTTAAATAGGTGCAATCACTATGGCAAATGGTACCAGTACAGATATGTCTCAAAATATTAAGGATGCAAACATGCATTCAGGTATCTCACTTCTAGGCATTAATCCAAAGACTCTAAAAATATCATTCCATGATCTATATGTTGCCCCATGCTCATCAGAGCATTATTTACAATAGCCAAAAACTGGAAACCACCTAAGTATCCAATGACAAATGAGAGGATGAAAAAGATTTGGTATATATACACACAATGGAATATTACTCAGCTGTTAAAAAATGAGATCCCACCATTTGCAGCAACATGAATGGAACCTAAGGGGATTATGCTAAGTGAAATGTCAAGTGAGAGAGGCAAAAGCACTGTATGGTTGCACTC
The DNA here is from genome assembly GCA_004024925.1 of Scalopus aquaticus. Classification (NCBI taxonomy): domain Eukaryota; kingdom Metazoa; phylum Chordata; class Mammalia; order Eulipotyphla; family Talpidae; genus Scalopus; species Scalopus aquaticus. Next base: position 156,021 of record PVIJ01000569.1, read on the forward strand.
ATAAGTGGCAAGAAAAGAAACAAAATAAATGAACAAACAAAACAAAATAAAAAAAGACTCTTAAATTTTAAGAGCAAAATTGTGCTTACCAGAAAGAGATGGGAAGGTGGAGTGGTTAAATTGGGTAAAAAGCATCAAATGTATCCTCACGAACAGAAACGATCATTTTGGCAACAAGCATAATGTAATATATACAGAGGTAGATTTACAAGGCTGTACATCTAAAATCTATATAATGCTATAAAACAACATTTTAATAAAAACAAACAGGTAGTGGAAGGGGGCAGGGATATTGACCCAGGGGGGTCTCCCTAGACCTTGGTCATAACCTTCTTCCATTTACCACCATTGTCTGTTCCTCTCCACACTCAATGCCATTTATCCCTTGTTTAAATTGTTAGATGTAATAAAACAAATGTTTCCCCTTCAAAAACAGAGTAGATAGACAGAATTTCTTTGGTGGGAGAGATATGGGTAGCAAGATAATCTGAATATAGCTCTTTTCCCCTCTGTCTCCATCTCTTTATTAATTCTGAATCAACAGATCAAACTATTTGCCTCTGCTCAATCAATAACCTATAGAATCAGCAGAACTGGGCCTATTGAGATGTGTACTATTTTTATCACACTGCCATAATAAAGTATCACAGGCTGGGGGTCTTAATCAACAGAAACTTGCTTGCCATTATTCTGAATGCTGTAAGTTTGAGTTCAAATTAGCAGCAAAATTGGATTCTTTGGAGGCCTCTGTCCATGGTTTCCTAGATGGCCACCCTCTCCCTGTGCCTTCACAAGACCTTTCCTCTATGCTCATCTGTTCTAATTTCTTTAAAGGACATCAGTCATGTCAGATGAGAGTCCAGCCTAATGACCTCATCTAACTTAATTACTTCTTTCAAGACTATCTACAAATAGTCACAATCTGAGTACTGGGGGTTAGGTCTCCCACAAAAGGACTTGAAGAGGAACACAATTCAGCCCACAATACAATCCAAGAGGAAAGAAATAATATAAATATTATTTACTCAGTGGAGTTGAACTTTTACTGGAACTTACACAGAAACCCACTATCAAGAACAAAAAGTAGAAAGGTATAGAAAAGAACTTGAACAGGGCAGAGAAAAAAAATAAGGGGCAGCAACTTGTAAAATAAACAGTAACATGGAATAAAAAAACTGATTTTTTAAAGGCATTAAGTTAAATATTAAGAACCAGATTTTCACAATTAAAAAATTATATTAGATGAAAAATTTAAAACAAGTTATGTTTTTAAAAAGAACCATCACTAAAAAAAGTTTGAAAGCTTTGCAAATAAAGAAATAAACCAAAAACGGTTGAGTCAATATTACAAGACAATGTAGAATTTTAAAAATTCATCTGTTTAGGGCCTCCCTGGTGGCGCAAGGGGTTGGGTCTCAGCACTGTGATGCTATTGCAGCCATTGTGGCACGAGTTTGATCCCCGGCCAGGGAGCTGATCTACGTAGCATAGCAGCTCTCCTATCTTGCCCCCTGTTCCCCTCAGCCGTGTATTTCAGTCAATGCACTTGTTCTGCTCCCCACTCTGTCTCTGGTGAATCTTCTCACAACCACCTCCAACCTCTGGCCTACACACAAGCTCTTGTACACATAAACAAATCCTTAAAAAACTTTCAACTGTTTAATTCCAAATAAAATGTTATCCTCTGTTGCTAACAGGAAGAAGATGAGGAAATTAAGATCCTAGAAAATCAAATCCTGAATAGGAGATAATATAATCATTATTGTATTTCACCATAGTTAATTTCATATGTAAATCAACTAATATTCCACAAATAGTAGAATTTATGAAAATGTAACTTGATTCTCTCATTTTTTCCCTTATTAAGCTTTAGTTATCACAGATTATACTTTGCAAATACTAGCTAGTAATTTTAATTAACTCCTTAGATAAATGTCACCACATGGGAGACATTTCTAATATTTGCTTTGTGTATGGAAATAACAGGTAAAAAAAATTGAAAAAAGAAACCCTGAAAAATAAAAAAATCTAAGATATTTTATTTGACAAGTGATCATCTTGTTTATATTTTAATATTTGTCAATTTTAAATAAAATCATAAAGCATTATTAAAGGAACTAGATCATGAATAAGATTGATTTTATTATTTTATATATTAACAACCTAACTCAACAATTTAAAATAACTAAGCACACTCTCTAATCACAGATAGGGCAGAACTGTTCTGCAACTTCTCTCACTGTATACTACTTGTTTTGTTTTTGGGTGCCTGTCCTTGATAACTCTATTTCCTTTAATTACTAACTGCCATTAGAAGCCTTAATCAAACTATTTCTTCTCTCGTTAAAACTAAAAAAAAAATAATACCATAAATTAATTCCCCCATCCCCCACTAGCAATTTCTTATTAAGAGCAAATTCTGGTTCCTTAAAAGGACATATGCCCTTTTTCCCCCTCTCTCTGATAATGAGATTAATTTTTCTGTGGAACAGAAAACAAACAATTGAATCAAGATTTAATATATTAAGCAAATTAGCTTCCTGAGTAATACTTGAACAAACACCGCCACAAAGTGAATCAGAGAAGGCTGTACCAATGTTACTGAGGGCACATTAGTCAGACCTCAGTCTTTCTTGGTTAACATTAGATTATTTTCTAACTTCTAAACACTGGCTGTATCCTACATACATTTCTCCATTTATATAAGCCACTAAGAGTGTTTTGGAGCTCAATGAGTATACTGTCACTAAATAGAGAAGTAGGAAATTACTATTGTCACACAAACACAACAAAAATGTACACTGCCAGCTCCTCTGTAATGGATGCCTACTTATGTGGAGATAAAACACTGGCAGATCACAGGGATAATTTCCCTGTGTATGTGTGGCTGAGAGGAAAAGTATGGCCTGCCTTGACAGGAACTGCCTTTAAGTCTTTAAACTGTCCTCCTTCCAGTATTTAATCAGTGTGTCTTCTATGCAGCTGAGAAATGCAGTTTCAAATCAGTGGGCATGTCTGAAATACTTCAGGGAGAACAGCTGAGCATTTTCACTGCAACTGAAATGTGGTAACTTTTCTCAAGATAGGCATTAGATGCCACTTGCTGCTGCTTAATATGCTGAGTTAGCTTCCAGAAGCAAAGGGGCAATTGGTGTGAAAAGTCAACTGAGGACTAGAGACTATCATTTAGGGAAGAGAAATGTGACCCAGAAGTGTAGCAACATTAAGCAACCCTGATCAGCAGGCTAGATGACTGGCAGACATTTGACATCACTGAAATTAAAGAAAGAACTAGCACTCACCTCCAAACTCCCAACAGAAATATTTTCAAAACTATAATGTTCCAGTGAACTAATTAATTGGGGGGGAGCCAAACGAATGAGGGTGGATACATTAAACATCTATAAATTTATGAAGAATGAAAATTCTAAGGGAGTTTTCACAAGTACTTTGGGTTGCACTAAACAAACTCAGCTGGCCTCCGTATATGACATCTGCCACTCCCGTGAGGGTCCTCTCTCCCTTAATGGAATAGGAGGGCTTATCCTTTAACTGTATACTATATCCTGCATATATCCTGCATTTCGCCTATTTGTAATTAAAAGTGGGTTAATTTATGCATTCCTTACGTTTAGAAATGCAAATGATCCTCTTACTTCTACATCTATAACTAATGCTCTGGTACCTAGTAATATTAACTTTGTGATATACCAACCAAGAAGCACGATCTCAAGAAGTCATTAAATTGGTTATAATAAGAGAGTGAATATATGCATGGTATTTAAGCTCAAATTTAGAAACAGAAAACCACTCTAATTTTGATCTTTATATGAACATTGCACATGTTATACTATCTAGTCTAGCATTTAACTAAAATAGTCCCAAAATATAATCATATAGAGATTTAAGAGTCCCATTACAAGGTAAGTCCAATAGATTCTCTAAAATCCATGGTTTTCATATAAAAACCTAAATAATTATACTGAGCAAAATTAAAACTTCTGGATTTTATGAAATCTGTTTCCATCACTAGACAATCACACATTTTTATGTAAGAACTTAACACATTACCAATAATAGTGAGGCTAAAGAATAGAAAGGTCAGATCCTCTCCTCTTTATTCTATTTCTTCTCTTTCAGTTTTTCTCTCCTTTTATATACATTATAATTAAAATTAAAATAAGCTATCATTACCACTTCTTACGTACAGCACATCTTATATGAAATAAAACATGATAATATATAATTTCCTTTGAAACAAAAATATCATCTGCAATGCTATGAACTTGGAAAATATACATAAAACATTTTAATTCTGTACATCATCACTCTATGACAGGAGCTGGAGCAAATGGAAGAAAAAGAAGAGAAGAAAGGGGAGAGAAAGAGAGAAGACATTAGAGCAATTAAAAAGGAATATAAAAGAAATTTTAATAAATTATTAAATACATAAAAAAATACTCTGCAGTGAACATGACACATTATAAGTGTAAGGCAGAGTGAGGATAAATGCAGTTAAAGGCTTGAAAATTAAACAGATTTAGATTCAAATCATTAGACAAAATAACTGGAAAACAAAGCTAAAAAACAATGTGTGGAAACGTGTTGTGAGGATTATATAAATGCGAATAAAGTCTTTAGCAAAGAAACTAGTATATTATAAGCACTTGATAAATTACTTTTATTACCACTATCCTTCTAGGTAAGGTATCATGTAGGTTATTTATTATTACTTATATTTTTTAATATCTTAATTGAAGACATCATCACTCTAATGAGAAATTGTAAGTACTAATTTCATTTCAATGACTAGTTAGCAAGTCAAGAGTTACTAAAAAAGGCAACTTATTATTTAGAACGTATATACTTTATTAATCTATTTGATTTCAAGTTTAAAAAATGCTTATTTAGGAGGAAAAAAATTGTATGCAAAGTAATTTAACAAAAATTTACATTTCTGCATGAGTCAAATTCATTACTCTAAACTGCAATAAAAAATAGCTATTGAACATCCACACTTTAAAGAAAGGTTCTGAGCAAATAAATATCATATTGGATGATTTATTTAATTCTTTTCCTTTTTAAGAGGTCATATTATGTTGTTGTGCTGGGGAAAATGGCATAGGCAGTAATATATGGAGCAATAAATTCTCTGTCCGCCCTCTTGTAGAAAATGAGTCATTATTATTTAATATTGAACTTTTAAGTCGGTTGACCTAGAATTTCTAATAAAAGTGTAAATCATCACGTGAATAGTTTGTCAGGCTATAGCAGAGCAACATTTATAGGGTAGCTATAATTGCAGAGTAATGAGTTGGATACTAAATGAATAAATTAACCAGAGACAGAGAAGACCATCTTTTGTAACTAATGCCTCTGCTGTCAAGACAACGTGGTTTTTGCACTTATCAGGCCTTGATGGAGTCAGTTGTCCTGGAATAAGAGGTCTGCCGACAGCGGGATCACTCATCCCAGTGCAGCTTGCTGGCTCGCTGCCCGGGGCTGGGTAATACATGCAAGAGAGAGCATATGAGCTGGAGTGTGTGATTGGTAACTGCAAATCTTAGGCTGAATATTTTTCAAAGTAAATCTGGAAGACAGATGTTTGCCCCAACCAGCCTGTTAATTTTGAACTAATTGTGTTGTGAATAACAAAGGCACTAATCTGCAGAGAACAGTATGAGTTTTTGACATTACTATAATAATGAAAAATATATCTACCATTTAAAATTAAGTCTTTTTACAGAACCATATTTAACTTCTTATTATGGACCAAATGCAATCTGGTCACTCCTATCTAAGTTTATCAAAGACCTGTTATTTAAAAGCAAGTTAAGAAAAGGGAAAGGAATTAGTGGAAAGATTGAAGGTTATTATTTTCTGAAAAGAAAAACATAAGTAATACCCTACATGCTTTTTCACTCAACCATTTTATATATATGACTTGGTTCTCATAAAGTAACAAAAGTTGTCCTGTATGTAAAGATGTGCTACAAACAATGTAAGTGTTGCCTTTGTAAAGCCTAGAGAAACAAACTAAAAATCTGGCAATAGGAGACTACATAAACAATGCATTCATGAAATGGTATACTTCAAATTCATTAAAATAATTATATATGCATATTAATATGCAGTGATATAAAAATCTCCAAGAAATATTGGTAAATAACACAAACTCCCATTCTCTCTCTTTCTCTCTCACACACGCACATACACACGTACACATACAGACAAGAATGTACATACGCACACACAAATACAAAATGAGTCATTCTCATAAAGAAAATACCAATCAAACTTTAACACACATGGAGAGTAGAAAATAACATAAGGTTAAGGACATGGATATTACAAATAATTCCTTGAAAACCAAACTAAGCAACAGGACCGCGGTATTATATTCGTGGAAGTTTTGTCTTTAAAAATATTTGAGGGCCTCCCCGGTGGCACAGCGGTTAAGCGCTGCTGCGCTGTGAAGCTGTTGGCAATGGCCACGTGAGTTCGACGCCCGGCCAGGGAGAATCCCACATGGCGCGGCAGACCTCTCCTGCCTTGCCCGCTGCTCCCCTCAGCAGTGTATTTCTAATCTGCCTGTTCTGCTCCCCGCTCTGTCTCTGGTGAACCCTCTCGCCGCCCCACGCCTCTGGCCTGTACCCCAACTTGTATGTATAAATAAAAAAGAAAATCTTTAAAAAATAAAAATAAAAATAAATAAATAAAAATATTTGAGAAAAGGGGCCTCCCCAGTGGTGCAATGGTTAAGTGCTGCGCTGTGGAGCTGTCAACAGCAGCGATGCGAGTTCAACACCCAGCTGGGGAGATTCCCACATGGCATTGCAGACCTCTCCTGCCTCGCCCACTGCTCCCCTCAGCAGTGTATTTCCGCTGATCTACCTGTTCTGCTCCCCATTCTGTCTCTGGTGAACCCCCTCACTGCCCCACGCCTCTGGCCTGTACCCCAGCTTGTATGCATAAATAAATAAATCAAAAAAAATTGAGAAAAGGACAGCTAACTCTTTAACCTTCTTAGGCATTCTGTGTCTGAAAAAAGGCCATAAAATGGATTCCCAAAATTCTTTCAAGATTTATGATTCTATAATATTGTAATTTAATTAACATGGCATCCATCATTTTAACGGTGAACTGTGTGAGGAGATTTAAAGAAAGTACAGACAGCTTATTTGTAAATGCTGTTCTTGAGTTTACAAGCTCAAAAAATATGAAAAATCAAGTCAATAGAACTCTTGTGTACACAGAAAAATATAGGATATGGTTGGGTACTGCACAAAGGATTTCTCCTGGTATGTTACTCAGCAGAAGCCATAAATTGAATTCACAGAAGGTTGAGTTTTTGCAATTCTAGGGACTGTTAATAGGGATTAATGAGAAAAAAAGAAAACAACACCAACAGGTTAAAAAAAAAAAAAAGCAGAACATCTAGTAATCAGACTACCACTTGAAATGCAACTCTAAATGGCCAAATGGTGTAAACACAACTTGATATAATTATGTGTTGGTACTCTCTGAGATAGGCTGATGTTCAAGATTGTTCTGTTCCTCTTTTGAGTGCTTTCATGCACTGGCTGGAACTATCTGGGACATCCAGCTACACTGTCCCAGTTCTGGCAGCTATTTACGCTTCTGCCCCTCAGTTGTCCTCAGATGGTGTGCTTCCACCCTCTTTCTGTTGAACTGGCTTTGCTCCAGCAGCAATCCCTGTTGGATCGCTCTCAAACTAGCTCTGTCACATAAGGCGCATCCACTACTGCTCAGATCTGTGTATAAGAGTGCACCCTATGAGGCCACCATGAAGGCATCTTCAGTCTCAGCACACCATGTTTAGCATCCACAGATCCAAATACATGAAAGTTATCTCAATCTTGCAAAACAAAGAGTGGATTGCCTAGATCTGTTAGCCCTCAGACTCAAAGGGAAATACATCAGATATCTCAGTAATCCTCTCAAAGACATTGGGACTAAGATTAAAGAGAAGGATAAGCATACTTTCTTTCCCCAGGAAAAAGCAGCACAATATTCCACACTTTTTCTAACATAATTTTTCTCTAGTTCTTCTTATCTTGGATAAGTTTATACCTTCAAGAGAGATTTAGACTAATTGTCAAGAAACACACACACACACACACACACACACACACACACACACACAATTTTCAGTAGCCCTTTCAACCTCACTTTCAGAACATGAAAGAACTGTATACCTTTAGGGTTATTTTCAATGTTAGGGAGAACTTAGATTTTATTCATCAGGCATGTACTTGCCTATAATAAACTCTTTTTACTTTTCCTTACTTTGTTCCCCTAAACAGTCACATTGTCCCTCAAGACTCGTATGGCCCTTTCATTCCTTGCATATAATATCAACTTCTACTTTACCAAGAGAAAAGTGATCAACCAGTGTGACTGTAAAGTGTTTTGTACCTGCAAGCTTAATTGTTTTTATTCATATTTAATATCCCTCTGTCAGTGAAAGATACCACCCTCTTTTCAAACATTAATTGCATGAATCTGATCCTGTACCTGATTTTTTAATCAACCTTCAACATTTTTCTCATATGTTAAAATTTCATAGCCTCTTTCCCTTCTGTTTATAAGAATGCTTATATGACCTCCATTCTCAAAAACAAACGAAAAAAGAAAAATGATCTTTAGCAGTACTGCTTATGTCTTTCACTAGTCTACCAAACTTAATGAAAATACAGGGAAAATTTTTGCCAGTCTCTCACTTCCCAATCACTTTAACACTAAACTCTTTATTCTATTTTAATACATTCTACTAAGTCTGTTTTCACAAAAAGTTAATATTGATTACTAATACCCAAATACAATATATGTTTAATGTATTCTTTGAGTCCTGAAGAATTTCACATTTATTTTCTGAATCTCTTATCACATATTTGGAGCTCAATTTCTGAACTTTCTTCCTATATTTCTTGGCCAACATCTATAGGAATGAAGATCAGAAATGTGCATTTTCAGCAAATTGTATAGACATAATAAACATAAACAATATAATTCCTGAATTCTATGAAAATAATTCAGTAAGACAATAATCATCTAGTTCTTCCAGAAAAAAAAATCATTTTAATAGTCACTTGAAAAATGCATGTCCTTTATTTTTTATTATCTAATCATAAGCTGAATATCAAGACTGAATTAAGATTGAGGCATATTATAAAATTCAAAGTTTCATAATAGATTAGAGCAGCTTTAATTAAAATTATCAGAACAACTGGAGTGAGATAGGATATGCCATAATTGGAAATGTGTCACTAGAAAATTTGTTTATTATAACCTTGATCCCATTTTCTTTGAGCAAAATGTATAGAAACCTTCATTTACTCAGCAGATGCCCTTGACTGCATTTCTTGGTGAACAATGAAGCCCCTCATTCTATTTACCTTCTTCATCTTTCAGGAGGTATCATTAGAGACTGGATCGTTTTATTGAAAAGTTTCTTTCCCTGTGAATTGTTCATTAACACTTGCAGATTTTTCAGCCTAATTCAGACTGAAATAAAAGTTAATAGGGATGTTAAATGATTATTTTCTTTTTGTTTCTAAATATTTTTTTATTTGAGATTTCTTAAGAATAATTCAACGCTAGCTGGATAATTATATTAAGTCAGTTTCTGAGATTTAGCAAGAGTCAGGAAAATCTTAATTCAGGAAATATATCTTAGGAATAAAATGACTGAAATTATCAGTAAGATTTAGAGGTAAAAATGAATTTGAAAACAGATACCTGTTTTCAGGCATCACTATATCGTGTTATCTATACAAGAACCCTGGTCCTCTCTAAATTTCCTCGTTTATAAAGCAAGAAGGAACAGATGTTTAATGTGCCTATGTCTTAAGATTTCTGTAAGAACCTAACGCATATGAATCACTATAATCATAACATTTTTAGTGGTCACAAAAGCAAAACAAAACTATTGAAGTGTTTTGCTCAAGAGATAATTTTTAAAGCAAAAGTAACTAATATTTTTTTCACTGATTTCTCTTTAGCTCTTCCTAATGGTTGAAAGAGCAAATCAAAGACTCTAACACAAAGTGAATATGAATAAAGAGTCAAAATAAATCCTGAAATGGAAAAAAGAAAAACTGGTGGAAATGGTCTAGAGTTAAACATAAAATAAATGTAATAAAAGCATAATAAATATAGCAAAAAATAAGTAATTTTAGTTTTAAATCAACAAGCTATAAAGATAAAATTAAAAATTTAATGTTCAAATACATAATAAAATCTGTGTGGTGGCATGCACAATAAACTTTATTGCAACTATTGAAAAGTAACCATTCCACTATGAAAAAATCTCCAGTTGTTTATTTCTGTTAAAAAACTAAATGAGGGACTCCCCGGTGGTGCAGGGGTTAAAGTCTCAGCACTATCAAGTTATCCCCAGCCACAGAAGCATGAGGTTGACCCCCGCCAAGGAGTTAACTCACATGGCACAGCAGACCTCTGCTGCCCCCACTGCTCCCCCTCAGCAGTGTGTTTCAGTAGATCTGCCTGTTCTGCTCCCTACTGTCTCTGCTGAATCCTCTTACCCCTCCACCCCACACACCTCTGGCCTAGACCCCTGTTCTTGTATGCATAAATAAATAAAAATAAAATTTAAAAAGAAACAGTAAATTATCAAATATAAACTGACAGGCAATTAAAAAATATATATATAAGAAAATAAACAGTTCAATTCACTTTTCTTTCACAGATTTTACAGCTATAATATATTTTCAAAGGTATCCTATGTTAACTTGACAGTAAAGAATAAGACTTCAAGTTTTGCATTCAAATAAAAAAGATTTTTTAATTTTGCATAATTTCAATTTTATTGACTCATTTTTGGAAACTGGTTAATATACATAATATTCATTGAAAAATTCCATAGTCTTCCAGAATATCCTACTAATAGGGACATCCATTTTTCAATCAGTCTGAATGTATAGTAGTTTATTGGATACCATGTAGCACTCATTTCATTCATGCTATGATTATATACTTCTTTAGGCCAAGTGATATATTTGTGTAATAAATAAGAATGAGATTTTAAATTTAGACACACCTGAATTGGAATACTCACATTCTTGCTACTCAAAGTATATATAGTCTTTGTACCATAAGCATCAACTTCACCTAGGAGCTTATAAGAAATGGAGTATCTCTGGTCTCAGGTCAGAGTTAGCGAATAAAAAACTGCATTTTAACAAGAGCTGCGGGTGATTGATATGCACATTAATGTTTGAGAAGCACTGGTATATACCGCTTATTAATTATGTTTCCCTGGGCAATTTAAAGCCTCAAAAATCTAGTCTCCTTATTGAAAAATGAGGCTAATAATGGTGTCTAGAGCATAGTACTATCGTAAGAAATAATCAGATAATGCTACTTAGCAAATTATAGGATCTTACTGGTATTATGTTTTATCATCTATCTTAAAGGTGTATATATATGATTTTTTGCCAATATATTTATTTATAGTTACAACACACTGATACCCCAGACAGATAAACTGAAGTTCCTTTAACCGAGAACTCTCCCTGACTATAAAGCTACAATAAAAATAGAAGGGAATTAATAATTTCTTCATTTACAGTACAATGTAACATGTGTTTTTCAATAAGCCTCAAGATATTTCTCTTCTAAATAATCTGTCTTTTATTTTTGTGGAATCAAAAAAAGGTAATAAAGAATATTGTTTGAAAACAAACATGAATTTTTTCCCTGGCATAAAAATCTAATTCCATATTCATTTAATCTTCTATATGGACATCATACATTTTAGCTATCACTAATCCCACACAGCACTCAAATAATATACCAGGTTTCCTAAGCTTCAATTCAAAATAATTGAGTCTCAAGAGATTCCCATTTAATCCAATTAAGAATATATCTATATATAACCCAATTAAGTATATATATTAAAAATTTCATTCTACGATCCTTTTCCAAGGGACCTTGATATCCAGATTACCTGCTTCCTCCAGCTGAAGGAAAAATGTAAGCTGATAAAAATCAATATAAGTGGAATAATTTTCAGTTATCAATAATTAAATAAAAAACACTTTTGTAGAAACTATTTTACTTTTATTAGATATACTTTTATTGAAAACACACTTTCCATCTGTAAATGGACTTTAAAAAGGTACCCACACACTCAAAGTTAATGTTTGGATCATCCTGTCATGAAAGCTTATCTTATTATGGGTTATTAATTCATATATTTTTTGGAAGTTAAGTGTTTGAACGTCTGGGAGTATGGCATACCAAATATTCCAAAGGACCTTCCAGTTACATTGCAACATGATTCTAATGATTCAAGATACTTAAGAAACATAATATAAAGGAAAATACTTGCCAAGAAGCATGGAAGACTCTGAGCACTACAAGATGTATAGATAGATAACGATAGATATCTATCTACACATATATATATATATATAAAGCTAAAAAGATGTATGTGATGAGTAGACTGAAAATACAGAGTTGTTCTGGGACAACTATCAAAGGAGCACTGATATCTGTAGAGTCAGAGGAATGAAATTTAACTACTGACATTATATCTAAGGACATACAAGAACTTAACAAAGACATTTTAAAACTTTTTAAAAAGACATATGCACCTTCATGTTCACTGTGGCACCATTTACAAAAATCAAAGTACTGAAACAACCCAAGTGTCCAATAAGATGAGTGGATAAAGAAGATATGGTATATATGCAACACAGCACATTACTCAAATATTTTAAAAAAGGAAAAAAATCTTGCAAATTGTGAAAACATGGATAGAGGTTGCAGGGATTATGCTTACAGGATTAAATCAAAGAAGAAAGATAAATATTGGGTGATTTCATTCATATGTAGAATATTAAAGAAACAAAGCAGATTAAGAGACAAAACAAAATGAAAACAGGCCCTGGATTCTGACAGTTCAACTGAGGTTACCGGAAGGGAAGAGGGTGGGACAAAAGGTAGAGGGGTCCAATGGGCTGTCGTGAAACAACATTATTACTTAGTTGATGGGCACAGAGGGACATCACACTAACACAGCACTAAAATACACATCCCTCTCTGCCTGGACGAGAGAAAATCCCTTCCCCCCAGGTTTAACAAATCTTGATTAATAAGTTTAACCTCTTGCTTTTTCCTTGCCTTTTAGAAGCAAAGGGCTTTGCTGCAGAGAAACTTCAAAACAGAGCCAGGGTCAAAACCTGAAAAGACATGAGAACAGCTGACCACAGACAGTGAGGAAAACAAGGTGACATCAACAAAGTCACCAGGTCTTAGGTTAGACGAAGGGGCATGCGGGCCTCCCTGGTGGCGCAGCAGTTGGGCGCTGAGCTGTGATCTGTCGGCAGTGGCAATGCGAGTTCAATGCCCGGCCGGTGAGATCCCAGCATGTCGTGGCAGACCTCTCCTGCCTCGCCTGCTGCTCCCCTCAGCAGTGTATTTCCGTTGATCTGCCTGTTCTGCTCCCCACTCTGTCTCTGGTGAACCCTCTCACCACTCCACGCCTCTGGCCTGTACCCTAGCTTGTATGCATAAATAAATAAATTGTTTAAAAGAGGCATGTTGACCTTAACCCACCCCCCTCTATCATGTCTTTATGACTCCAGCTAAACACCGCTGTGCTCTGCTAGTAAGAAGGGGGTAGTTTTACAGACTCTCATCTACTGCCCTCATTTGTCAACAAATAAATGAAATGACTTTGCTTCTCCTCAAAAGTCTATTCTTCTGATTGGTGAAGGGGAACCAAGACCAGGAATTTTGGTATGTGTATATTTGAAGAAATCCACACTCCTAAAACATACTGTATTGTAAAATAATGTCACTTCAATCAAAGAAGAAAAAGAAACTTAAATACTTTTGAATGATGTTAAAAAATCGCTTAGGATATTATGTTTGTATATAGAAAAACAAAATATAAAGATTATCAATTCTTCCCAATTTCATCTGCATCAATGAGATACCAATCAAAATATTCCCAGTCAAAATTTTCATTCAGATGAAATTGGGAAGAACTCAAGAATACTTAAGATACTTCTGAAGAATAATATGCTGAGACACTGGGTCTGCGAGACACTTAGTTTGATAATTTGAGATTACTGAGAAAAGACAAGGCAAAAATGACCCTGGGAAAATTGGTTGGTAAAATGTTACTTTGGGTTGATAGCTTAAAATTATTTATTGATATTAGCTATAGGTAAGTAAATCAGTATGCTAAATATAGGACCTATCAATATAAAGTATATTTGTATTTGTAACTTTAAGGTAGGAAAGGATTGCTTAAAAACATGTACACCAAAATATAAAAAAAAATTTAATTAACTTTGACTACATTAAAATTAATGACTTATTTTACCAAAAGACACCATTAAGAAAATGAAAAGACAACTCACAAACTGGAAAAAAATATTTGCAGCATATATAGGTGAATTATTATCAAATATGTGTAAGCTGAAAATCAATTTAAAAAAATTAAAATATACAATATGAATAGATAATTTCTTAAAGAAGAGACAAGAATGGTGGGCATAAAACAAGATGTTTGCTCATTTGTAATAATCAGAGGTACATTTTATACCAATTTGATTGCCTATAAATATAAAACCTAACATTGCCACTACTGGCCAGAAAATAGACCAATGGATTTATGTCCTTGTCTTGTGACTCAAGTCTTATGAGAGGTCAAAATTGATACAACCACTTAGGAAAACAACTACTACCATACTTTTGTAAAGCTGACTTTGTGACTATCTACTAGCATAATCTTACAGATATTCTTGAAAATTCTTATTCATGAAAATTTAGTAGCATTACTCAGAGTAGTGTTCTTCTGGAAATAATCCAAATTATATTTACCAACAGAGAATAAATGAGTACAATGAGATATATCCTCATAATATTTAATTGTAAAAAATGAATTTAGCTAATACGAATAAGCAGGTAAATCATACAAAAAAGTTGTGGATGGAATAAAGAAAGGGCTTTTAATGAAGCTGATAAACAACCCTAAACTGAAAAATATCTTGCTTAGCAAAACATTTACATAAGGAACAACTAATTTTAAGAAGCAACAAAACAATTAATTGAATAACCAGAGTACTGGCTACTCTGGCTGGGAGGCAAGTTGTTGGGATAGGAGACTGTTACAAGAGCCATTTTAAGGGTGCTAGAAATATCTCGGAGTTCTATGCTATATGATAGATTTAAATACGTTTTATTATTATGCATCATAACTTACTCATGCATAAATTGATATACATATCAATCACATATACTGTGCCTATGTATCAAATTGCTTAATAATATTTAAAAATTAATTAATGATAGAAATAAGCTAATTACTGTGGGTAACCATTACTCATCTTCATAAACATATCAGATGAAAACAGGTTTGAAGGTAAAGAAGACATACTAAAGAAAACTTCTAAATACAGCAGGAAAGTAAATAATAAGTAATAGGAAAAAAACTAAGCAGATCCAATTTAAACTCACCACCAAGGCTTTAGATCGGTTGCTTAGAAGTTTCTCAATATCCCTGGCTGCAATTTCCACCAACTGGCGTGCATTATTTGGTTCCACAGTATACAAATCTTGGTATTTCTCATAAATCTGTGCAAAGGGAAAAGAAAATTAATAAACACATTTATTGCTAACTTGACTCCTAAATTCACATTAGAATAAGATCACCAGCTCACTGAAATAGCATTATCATGTTAACAGTTTGTGAAACATCTTGAACCACCAAGATTTTTATATGCAATTTTGTGATTTGATGTGGTACCCTGAAGCCACAAAACCATCAGCATTTTAAAGAAAAAGAAAGACCAGTCTAGAAATGGAGAGCTGATGCATGGGAGATCAAAGATGTTTGCAGTGATAAGAGCAGAGGTAAAAAGAGAATGTGAAAACATGCTGAGAGACACTTCTCTCTGTTTTCCTTCCCAACAGCCTCTGTCGTTAAAGTGTATGCTCTAAACCTTATGAAGAGAGAATGAGGCTCTCAAGGCCCTGCTCAGGTTCATCTACACAGTGAGTTTCACAGAGAAGGTGAAGGTCACTGAGGTCTACATTAAAGTTTGGTTAAAACAGAAAGAGTGTAAATATTTTTTTATATCAACTTGTATTTTTTTAAACCACTCAGTCAAACTATTAAGAAGAAGCTCTGCAGCACAAGCAGAACTCAACTACATTTCTGGCTCGCATCAGTGTCTATGGAAGGATTTCCCCAGAGTAGCATAGAGACACTTGGTTTAGAGAGTCTGCACACTCCTGGCAGGAGAAGAACTAAAGAAAAGGGGAGAATATGACCATGTTTGTGGCTGGAGGGCTGAGCTGAGAAGGAAATCCCTTATGCATCCAACAGATGGGTTGCACATGCATGACTAAACCATCTTTGAAAGCCAGAGCCTGGCAGGATTTTACCATCTTATGGGAAGTGAATGCAGGAACCAGCTCAACCCTGTATTTTTCTGGCACAAGCCCAGCATTCAGCACTATCACCAACAGGTTCTACACCCTGGTCCCAGCTGAGCACAGAGGCCATAGTGAACACTGCTTTCAAATGGACACAAACAAAGAAGCTAACCTCCAAAACACAGCATGTTAGCTTCATGGAGTTATAATTTTTTACTTAAGTCATTAAAAGTAACCAAGTTTAAACATTTAAATACAATTTCACTCCCAAAGTTATTTGACATTCAAACTATGAAATTTTTCCCATACAAAATTATTTGAATATGGTTTTCATTCCAATGTTTTAAGGCATTAATTTACACACAAACTTAGTCAACAGAAATATTTTGTTTCATTCAAAATTTTTACATGGGCTTCCCTGATGGTACGGGGTTAAAGACACAGACCTGCCAAGCTATCACCAGCCACTGCTACATGAGTTCGATCCCGGGCCAGGGCGCTAACCTACAAGGCATAGCAGACCTCTCCTGTCTTGCCCATGGCTCCCCCAGCAGTGTATTTCAGTAGATCTGCCTGTTCCGCTCCCCACTGTTTCTGGTAAATCTTCCCACCCCCTACACCTCTGACCTACACCCCCATTCTTGTACGCATAAGTAAGTAAATCTTTAAAAATAATTTTTGTTGTACAATGCTTTACTTAAGTTTTCTGCTGAGGGCAGATTACTGAATGCTATTTTAAAGGCACAGATTATCCATGAAAAATGCCATACAATCTGAAGCACTCTTTCATTTCAGCCTAAAATGAAGTCCAGCAACATGAACTCCTGAATAGGTTAATTGACTTGGGGTACAAGTAGATACACCGCAACATCACCTTCACTGATTCAGTATATTTAGTTCTCCATGGTAAAACCAATATAACTAATGTGTGTGAAAGGCAGTTGTGTTTTGTACCATTTATATCTTATTCATTTCTGTCTGAAGTCTAGCCTGCTTCCTGTGGATAGAGAGTATAATGGAATTCAGAGTTGGTGGAGATTAGTTCAGGATGTACAATCTGTACTTTGCATTATATGGTACCGACAGTGTCCATAATTGTCACTATACTACACTGTAAGTAGTTTAAATAATGAATAGATTATAAATCAGGAAAATAGTTTAATTCAATTACATACTTTTTTTTCTCAAACATTTTCTCAATTCTGTGCCTAGAATAATTTTAAATGCTTAAAATATAAAAAAGACCTCATTTACAAATAAACATTAGTTAAATGAAGTCAAGGAATATTAAGTCTATAGATCCAATGTAAATATACTACTTTTTTATGTATAAAACCACATTTGAAATATTTTCTTGGTAACAAAAATTAATTAAAACCATAAAATTCCCCACAAAAATAAAAAGCTACCTCTTGCTTCTGTTTTTTTTTTTTTTTTAAAGGTTTATTTTTTATTTTTACATACAAGCTGGGGTACAGGCCAGAGGCGTGGGGCGGCGAGAGGGTTCACCAAAGCCAGAGCAGGGAGCAGAACAGGCAGATCAGAAATACACTGCTGAGGGGAGCAGCGGGCGAGGCAGAAGACGTCTGCCGTGCCATGTGGGATTCTCCCCGGCCAGGCGTCGAACTCGCGTCACTGCTGCCGACAGCTCCACAGCGCAGCGCCTAACCGCTGCGCCACCGGGAAGGCCCCCTTGCTTCTGTTTTTATAGAATACACCATAGTTTGATTTTGCCTAAGACATGGCAAAGTGCTCTTAAAAAGCCTCCCGGTATATGTTTAATAAGCAGTTCTGACAGTAGAAAGTTCACATGGATTTTTATACATTTTATTTTCATAATAAATCTATATTCATAATCCTACTGTTAAAAGAAACCACATTTCTACAATTAGCATGTTAATATGAGAATATTTCAAACAGAATCTTAAGTATCTTTTCCACTTATCTATCCTTTTCTTTAAAAAATTTTTTTTTCATTATTACCATCTTATCCAATACCTTTCCTCAAAGAAAAACCACACGTTAGAAATAATACTAGTTTTGGCACCAGGTAAAGAGTTCCATTCAAATCACAAAGTCACTGCCTCATATGCTATGCCACATTGGTCTCCTTTTCTCCTACTACAAAGACTGCAGCAAAGAGAATTCAAGTCAGGGTGCTTTTCTTCCCGAGTGATACACCAATATGCTTTAACTTTTCGGATGTTCAAGTCTCCTCACTGCCATTCTTGACAAAGTTTTGAAAAAAAAAAATACTTGTCACATGTACATTCTTCCTTTCTTACAACCTCTGTTGAATGCCTTTAATGTGCTTTCACTGCTACAGTCACACACCATGTTCTGCTGTAATGATAAAATAGATTATGGTTTTCCTACCTTTTTCACTGAAAACTTCTAAAAGTCTCTTTTCTCTAATTAAGTTTATAGATTAAAGATAACCTGGAGTTTATCTTCAGAATAATACATTCTTAAATATCCTCAAATGTAGTATCTAAAAAGTAACACCATTCAGTGCTATAAGTGTTTAATAAACATACCTATTCAACCCTAAGACAGTATAGATACCTGCAGAGATAACTACAGAAAGACAGATATGCCCCCAAGTTTTAGATAACTAGAAGATTCTATTAGCAACCACTTTTAAACAGATATTTTAACCAATCTTAAGTGTTTCACATATATTATATCATTTACTCACTTAAGAATTCTAAAGAAACATAATTAATTAACCAACGCATTAATGAGAACATTGGGATTCAGGTTTTAAAACATCCAGTGAAGAGACTATGAGTTCCATTCACCTCATAAAGGAGCAAAAGTACTGCCCAAAGCAGCGAAGTGTTAGAGCAATGTGGGAAAGGGAGTCTGCATTGCCACTCTGTCCCAAGGGCTTCACCGGGACGGGGATACAGGAACACCCGTGGGATGAACAAGAAAGGTGCCTGGAACTACCAGGTGTTTCAACTAGGAAACTGCCTTAGTGAAGGATCAAGGAGATCCAGAAAGAGGATCCTGATGTAGAGAGTGTGAATGGATAGTGGGAGGCAGAAGTCCAGTTGAGGGTGATGGTAAAAACTACCAAAGACTGAGGGGTCCTCTGCAAGATGAGGAGGTGGGACAAATTCTTAAAAGAGAGCAAATACACTAACCAAATTAACAAACGTTTCTCCTTACACCCAGATGCCAAGGAACAAAGAACATTAGACAAATGTTCTTATTGAAATCTGTAATCGACTGCAAAAGGCTTTGAACTGAAAAACACCCTAAAATTGGGGGGGTTAATTTTTTTTACCTGAGATAGAATGGCAGCTCATGATTAACTTAAAATCCCTAAAGAGAAACTCAAATTTCCACATATTAAAATTAAGCATGAAAAATTTGACAACCACTTCCTTCAACACTTACATATTTACTTCTCACCCCAGGAATTTATTCTAGAGAAGCAAACAAGCTCTGTCTTATCCACAGTCATCTTTCTGAGAGAAGTTCCCCCTTTGACAGTTCTTGATGAAAGAAGAGCCCCAGGAGTTTACTTGCACATGAGTGGCAATATTGTGATCTGTCATCTTGCCCTGAACCCCTGACTAAATGCACAAAGATAGACCAGATCTAGAAGAAGTTAACTTCTGAACCAATAACTGTGAGGAGTCAGATACAAAAGATCTACCTACACAATGATAATACCCTGAAACAATAAGATTCTTTCACTACAGGATGACAGTTGGATAATCAAGGGCAAAAGTAGAAACGGAAGTGAAAAGAGTAGAGGGAGAAAAACAGTACTGAGTGACAGAAGTGAAGGCTGTGGTAGGCAGAATAATGGACTCCCCAAATCCCACATCCTAATCCCCACAATCTGCGAATATGTTGTTACGCGGCAAAGGGGAATTGAGTCTGCAGGCAGAATTAAGTTTTGCTAATCAACTGAACTTAAAATAAGGAGATTATCCTGGATTGTTTGATGAGCCCAGTGTAATCACAAGGGTCCTTAAAAGTGGAAGAGTAAGATGTGAGTATGCAAGAGAAAACCAAAATAATGGAAGTGTGAGAAGAAACTAGCCCAAAGTTACTGAATTTGAAAATGGTGAAAAAGGCCCATGAGCCAAGACAGGACTCCTGACCAACTGAACTGTAACATAAAAAATCATTGCTTTAGGCCAGTAGGTTAAAACTTGACACATAATGGGCCTCCCCGGCGGCGCAGGGGTTAAAGTCTCAGCACTATCAAGCTATGACCAGACACTGCGACATGAGTTCGATCCCTGGACAGGAAGCTAACCCACATGGTGCAGCAAACCTCTCCTGTCTAGCCCCCTGTTCCCCTCAGCAGTGTATTTCAGTAGATCCACCTACCCTGCTCCCCACTTTGTCTCTGGTGAATCCTTTCACTACCCGCATATCTGGCCTACACCTCAGTTCTTCTATACATAAATAAACAAAATAAATCTTAAAAAAAAAATGACACATGAACAATGAAAAGCTAACATAATTCATTGTGAAGAGCTCCCAACTGAGAGGCAAAAATATCCATCAGCCTTGAGAATGACTAAGCACTGGGACAGGCTTTTTGCTAACAAAACTACCCTCTGAATACCACCATGAGTTCTCACAGAAACCTAGACCTTTCCTGACTTCTCTTAAATTTTTATGAGTAGCTATGAGTACAATAAACTCCCTAAGTGATTCACTATTCCAAAAATAAAAAGCTAAGACAGACCATGTTTTAAAAGTTCTGATTAATGGTATTTATTAATTACTGCTTTGCACTTTCATTTTATTAGGCATTCATTCATAACAAAAATTAGCTCTATTGTGAGAAGTGTAGTTTTCACACACTTTATAAAGTAGTGATCTCAGGAGTCCCTTCACTATTGCATAGGAATCTGAAAAGAATGTCTAGACAAAAAGGCTAAAAATATCAAAATAGATGGGCACACAATGTATAAATGTATGAATGTACTAGGTGAATGGTGAATATGACTCCACGTCAAATTATGAGGTGGGATTTAAAAAAAAGGTTACATTACAACTCCTACAATCATTTGAACCTCACTACTTTTATTAGCTAAAAGGAATAAATTTATAAATCTTCAAATACAGCAGAAAAATAAATTCATTGTCACCTCAATTACATTAGTCACAAAATAAATTTCACCTGTGCATTTTGCAATATGAGATCACTTTTTTTTGTTTGTTTGTTTATTAAGTGTATCCTTGGCTTCTGAACTATTTGTTCCCTTGTAACAGAATGATGTCTTTTTTTCTAAAAGCACTATTAACATAAAAGAATAATGTAAGTTCTTTTTTGGTCACTTTTGAACATTAAATTTCCCTTAGGAAATTTTACAATGATTAAAAAATAATGTTTTTCTTTTCATTTATCATAAGTCTCATCACCATCTAATTATCCAACCTAGAAGATGTTGAGATATGTGAAGAATTCTTCCCCTAAGGTAAAGTGTAACTAGTGGCACTAGATAAGAATTGATTTTAGAACGTACTTTCCCAACAATAAAGGCAATAAAAACAAAACCTACTATTCCCCTGTGAATTAAAAAGTGAATTCTGCCATAAAAAATATGCAATGGTCCCTACCTGTTACAAGGCAGCCCCAATATAAAAGGGGGTGTCTGACTGTGAGCTTAAAAGAGACTTATAATAAGACTCAATTGCAGGCACACACTATAAAATTAATAAAGGGTTTATTTACAAAAGGAGAGGAAATAAAAAAAAAACTCATGAAAAAAAAAAAGAAAGAATAAATTGGTGAATGTGTCCTACCAGTTCCACTGAGCTAGAATCCCAATGGTGCATCAAAACCTGGTGAACAGCCAAGAGGCCCCCAAAGCCCACGTCTGGTTATGTACCAAACATAGCTGCTTAACTCCACCCTCAGTTCTCAGCAATCCTCCCTTTGGTGCTGATGGCATTATGGGATTTGTAGTCTTAGGTGTCTTGGATAGCTCTAAGTCAGGGGTATATGGTCCATAAAAACCTATCTGTGGAATTTTTTCAGGCCATCCTTTCTCCCCCCATCATAACTACTGGTCTTTTCCTTTCAAACTCTCTCCCCTCCTACTTTGATTATAATAGTAATGATGCAATCTCTTAAAGGAATGTCAAGCTTTTAAAACATTTTTAAGTGCTCATTAATATGTAATGAATTGTAGTTAACACAGCTGGTAAAGAACTAATACCAACATCAACTGTTAAGATGTATTAATCCCAATGTAGTTTGAATAAATTGATGAAGATACAAGCAGTCATAAAATGAATGGTATTGTATTAATAACTTTGAAAGAATTACGTGTGAATCTCTCCATCTTCATATTAAGCAAATTATAGACCCCTTATTAGGTTCCTATATAACCAGGTTTTTTGAGAGAGGAGACTTCCTTTGAAATTTCTGTGGCTTGAGATTTCATTTTGTTACATTTAAGCAGATGCAAACATAATCTTACATAATTTATTTAAATATCAAGTTTATTATGCATTTTCTATATTCTAAACAAGAATTAAGTTTCAAGAGGGAAGGTAAAATTTTTGTCTGTTTGGCTTGTTACCATCCAGCAAGTAGAAAGTGTTGGCACAAAGTAGGCACTCAATGAACACTGACTGCATGACTGGAGGGATGCTGATTCTGGTTACTGTGTCAGGCTGGCTGGGAATTTGAATACTAATGTAAGTGCTTCCTTGTATTTTAAAATCAATATTTATTTTGAACCTAAAAAATAACAGCTATGTAAGTAAGTTGCTGTGTAGTTATGTAATTGAATATAAATATAACATCACAAAGATAATACAGAAAAATAAGGTAATGGTCAATTTGAAGAAAAGTATTAGTGTCCCAATGAAGATAAACAGAAAATTATGATGTGAGAATGCAGAAGAAAGTAAAATCTCATGGGTTATAATAATAATAAAGATGGGAATACAATCATGCTTTGGAGGTGATGGGTGCTTTAATAAGGGAGGAAAGAAAGCAGAATGTGCATGACACAGGGAATTAATGAAAAACAAAAATCAAAGGCAAATTGGGAGACTATGCTGGAGAGCTATAAAAAGTCAGGATATTGGTTTATACCTTATTATACAGTCAACTCCAAGCTATTTTAGACTGATACTATATAACTCAGAATTTCTTGTTACTATCACAGCAATCGGTACATAGAAAGAATTCTAATTATAACAAATGTCTTTATTATGAACATCCAAATATATGTACAAATATATCTCCACACATGCAACAGTATACATATCCCCACATACACACATACACATATAGAACACCTCCCTGCACAGAAACAATTAGCCATGTTCTCAGATCATGTGCATACTATTCTAATAGTAACTACATAAAACTGGAATTTTAGTATCAAAGAAAAGTTTGATAATACTGTTCCTAATAATTCCATTATTTCTCTTTAATATGACACAACTTCTTAGCAGGAATGGTATCATGTTTCAAATGGGACATTATCTTTAGGAAGAATATTTAGGGACAATGAAAGAAGAACTGGTGAGCATTCCATTACACACACTGCTACTTGTCCTGGTTTCCACTAACAAGAATTTGATTAAGCCATTTTTGAACAATATGTTAAAGGTTTGAGAAGGTACAGAACAAGCAAAATCCATAAACATACCTCTTCACTTTCTCCATACATAGGAACAGGTGATCACATTTAACAAGAAATACAAGTGAACTACCAGAAGTCCTTCCTGGAATTGAGAAATTAAACTAGAACAAAAGCTAAGGTGTGTAAGAAGCTCACAGCAAAATGCTTCAGATTGGAGACATTTCACAACTAAAGTAAATTATAAACTCATCTTCAAGAGCATTTAGTTTTAAAACACAGACAAAATTAGGATACATATAATAAGCTATCGTTGTTTTTTTTAATTCCAGAGATAAGTTAATAACCTAACTTCATTCATTTTTCATATCTGTAGCTCTAGAAGAATTGTGAGCTAAGTACGTATTTTGACCAGAAAATTCACATGTAATTAAAAGGGAAAAGATCATATTAAGTTCCATTAAAAATAAATTTAAAAATAATTAAACATAGGCTGAGTGAGCTGTTTATTTAATGTTCCTAAGCTCCAGTGACCTAAATTCATTTCAATGCCGACAAAAGAATTTTTAAAAGCAACAGTTTAACGTGCCCTTTAATTGTCAATGACTTTTCTAAAGCAAATGCTCTACCTATAAAATACTGATAAACAATTTTTAAAAATGTATATTCATTTAAAGAACTTCATGCATTGATTCTGGCCTTAATTCTTCTAGAGTACATTTTCAGTTTCATTGCTATTGACAGATAATGCTTTGGTGTGAGGCAATATCCTGTGCATTTTAGAATGTTAAGCAGCCTCCCTGGTCTCTACATACTAGATGCTAATAGTACTGCCAACATCCAATGTGACGATCACAAATATTTCCAGACATTGAGAAATGTCTGGAAAATAAAATCATCCCTGACTGAGACCACAGCTTCAGATGCAAGTACATCAAAGGTGTCTTTAGGAAGAGGGGAGGGAGTATATTGTATATTGACAGTCTGCAGTAACAAATAATGGTCTTTCACGTCATCTGTCTTTATTCTAGACAAGTTAAAGCTTGGCTACATCACTTAGGAGTTTTCAGCATGCCTCTCTATCATGCAATAAATCTCTCTGTGTGTACTTACTATTACCAAATCATTAGATTGTTATTTGGAGAAACAACAAATAATACTTTATCTATCAAGTTCTAGCATAACTTCAGAAAGTGTCAATTATGGATTGATAATGGAACAGAAGAGCAAAGTAAAAAAAAAATCTTAACTAGAGTATTACCATTAATGTTTATGAACCCAGAGCGCATCACTTAAAAACCTGTCAATGAATATTGGAAGTTACCACAAGACAAGAAATCCTCTTAAGAGTCTATTCTGTATCCTTCAAAATGAGTTTAATTAACTATCGCTTGTTTAAAAAATTAGTTTATTATTTTAAAATCTCCAATAGGTGGGTAAAGGGAGCTGATGCTCTCTATTGACAGTAAATTTGGCAAATAGTGTTCTTTCCACTTAGAGGAAAATTGCTTTTCTATAAAATGATAATGAGCTAGGCAACATATAATCACTGAGATAAGAACTCTGAGTAAAACCAAAACTTGTCAAATGATAATAAAGTGCTAAATTTCAAAAGTGATTGTTATTTTTGTAAAGTAGTAATATTATTTTGATAAATACATTAATTTTATAAAGTAATGTAAGTCTCAAGGTACATTTTAAAAAGTAATGAGCTTTAAAGTTTTTCATAGCATCTATTATTACTTTCACATTTCATGTTATATTCCTTTTTATCCTTATAACTTTCCTGTGCAGAGGGAGACCGTTACACCCTATCTCACTTGACAAACAGGTAAAGGGCCACTACTATGACCCAACTACACAGCAGCGATCTCCAGAATAGAGGATTCCCAGTTCTTGTTGTTGCTTGAGCAAATTGCTGATTTCATAGTCAAAATCAGCAGTGATTAATTATCTTCTGCTTTAGAGTATCTTCTGTTATAAATAGATTAACACATTAAACTCTTCACCACCTAGAAAATGAATATTCTATTTACATAAGAAGACATGACCACAATGTCAAAGAAAAAGCTTCAGTCTGAGTTACTAATGAAAGAAAATTCTTCACCTAGAACACTTATGTAAATACTAATTTAATTAAGAGTTCTGAAAGCTCAATATTTAGACATGTCATATTTACATCTCTGAGAGCATAGTGAAATATGAAAGTATTGGTTTTAACATGACTTATGAGAAGCATAATGGCAAATCAAAAGCCAGGAAGGCCTATGATGCTGCTGATGGAAAGTCATCCTACCTTCAATAATAAATAAACTGCCAGGAAAAAAAAAAACATAAATTTTCTTAAATATATTTGTATGTGCAAGTGTAAAATGTTGGAAGTTCAAAGAGTATACATTTAAGAAGAAAGCCTTATGCTGCCTGTACCCCAGGTTCTGAACCATGGACATGCTCTGTGGCCAGACAGACAGCAGGTGCTATACTATAAATTTCTGTCTCTCCCAGCTGTCCCTTTTCTCACTCCCCATAAATAAACCCTATTTCTATTGTTAAAAAGAGAGAGAGAGAGAGAGAGAGAGAGAGAGAGAGAGAGAGAGAGAGAGAGAGAGAGAGAGAATAAGAAAGACTTACAACAACAAGGTGCATGCTAACTTCAATTCCCTTCGATAATAGAAACCTATGATAATCTGTTAACAAAATAGTTTCTATTCCCCTAATGCCCTTCATTATCAAAAGATATAAGACAACATTAGAATTAAAATAGAAGAGAAATGGGGAGCAATGTAAGATAACATGGGTGGAGATTTCAAAATGAATTTATTGTTAACACTATATGAATATCCACTATGTCTTTTTTTTTAAGATTTATTTATTTATGCATAGAAGCTGGAGTACAGGTACAGACCAGACTTGTGGGGCGGCGAGAGGGTTCACCAGAGACAGTGAGGAGCAGAATAGGCAGATCGACGGAAATATACTGCTGAGGGGAGCAGCGGGCGAGGCAGGAGAGGTCTGCCGCACCCTGGCCAGGCGTCGAACTCGCGTCGCCAGTGCCAACAGCTCCACAGAGAAGCACCCAACCACTGCGCCACCAAGGAGGCCCTATATGTCTTGTAATAGACAAAAGATGGGTATGGGAGGCTTATAAAAAATCAGGAAAAGCTGTACTAGAGGCCAGACATTTTGCATAGATAGAGAACAGAAAAGGAAAAATGGGGGAAAAATGTGGGTGAGAAGCCTGGAAGTAGTTTGATGTCCAAAGAATGCATTGTCCAAACTGCCAGCCACAGAGAGAAGAAGATACAGAGCAATTGAGTCTTTTGCCATCTGCAGCCTGGAGCTAGGACTGGGGCTAGACAAGTGAGCATGTGAGACCCTCACTCAGAGGGTGGGGCAGATCACGGCCCGCAGAGAGCGTACCTCCTTAAATGCTACACATTCCGTGCACCTCTGGTTTCAACTCAGTCCTCAGATTCTGCTGGACTCCCAGCCCCAACCATCCCCTGCCAAAAACAGTAGCCGCACTAGGGTGGGGCAGAAATCCTGTCTCTTTTAAAATATTTTCACACCTGCTTTGTCATATCAAACGTGATCCAATTAGAGATAAAAGACTTACTGAAAAGTGAAATGACAGTTATTAAAGTTTGTCTTAGTAACAAAGAGGAGGCTGTAAGAAGGCCTTGGATTCCTACCAGGAAAGGAAGAGGTGTGAAGAAAAAAAGACAACAGAACTCCCTGATGACTGTCACCTGCTAGTTGCTGCAGTTTGCTGTCCCCAGAAGCAAGTAGCTCCAGGAGCCACTGAGGATGTGACACATTTGCATACTGCTTACCTTCAATGTATCTTCTTGCAGATTCAGAAAAGCACCTAGTACAAAAGAAAATCTGTAGTTCCTTCATCAATTTATATTTAGAAAACTTTTGCATAGGGCAAATTCCCATTATTGTATATTCCATTAATTTACAATATCTGGTAATTTGGATATTGATCAAAATTTAGATATACCTTTATCATGAAATACTTTGTCCACATATTAGCTGAAAGTGGTTTCTAGTAAATGTTTCATGAACTTAAAGCATCATTCCCAACAATATTAAGATCACTTTAATTTTTTAAGTTATCTATTTATATTTGATGAGCAACCTCTCCATTTGCCATCATGCTAGCTAAAGTAATGTGTGTGTGCATGTGAGTAAATGTAATAAAATGTTTTTTAAAACATTCTATAATTCAGATTGTTTCAAAACATAAGTACATTTCCAAATCCAGAAGTTTTTTTCCTATTTTCTCCTTGAATTATATTACAATACAGCTTGAATTTTGTGTAGCTCTCTTTAATACACTTTTAGACATGGTTCTTATCAAGATCATATTCTAATAATACATATCGTCGATGTGTTGTCCTCTACTGTTTGTTGTTCTTCCTTCCACTGTGACAGAGCGAGCACATGGCTACTCAACTAAATGCTCCACTCTCTAATTAGCTGTGGCCATGTGAGTAAGTTTTGGCCACTGGGGTGTGCATGAAATGTCTCATCCTTAAAGTGACTGGATATCTGCTCCCCTAGTCTCTTTCCCTGCAGCCAGTGCCTGGGAAATAGGGCAGTAAAGAATTATGAAGCGCCCAGGAATGAAAGCCACCTGCTCAGGATGGCAAACCTCCCTGCCGGCCCTAAACTGCTCATGTTGCATGAGAAAACTGCACGGTTACCTTACCTGTTACTTGGGTTCAGTCTGTACCCCAATGAATGCAAAAACAATGCTGTCCACTTATATAAAAAATCACACAACAAATCAGAAAATATTTATTGAGTTCTGACTATGGATCAATAAATATTTTACAAGGACTATATAATCAATCTCAACAACTCCATTAGGGAACTCTCTTGGTCAGACCACAAGCTACCAACTGAAAGAACCATAACAATCTTAAATATTTTCAAAAAGTGTATGTAAAGATATTCCATAGAAAGTGTATTTTCTTCACATGGAAGGATATGAAGAAAAAATCAGGAACAATTTACATTCTGTGCCATTCTAAACAATTCTTTCAGTGGATATACACAGAAAGCCATTTTGTACTACCAACAATACTGGAAAGTTTTGAATTCGGAATCTAAATTTACATTTTAGAATGTCTTTCTACATTTTTCTCTTCAAAAGTAATTCAAGTGGAAATGTTCATGAATGGATACCTGGTGGTGAAAAAGTGGATTTTTCTAATTTATGCATAAATTATATTAGTTATAATATACTTATAACTAAATACATTAAGCTTGTACCAACCTGGGGATCTGCTAATCTTCTCAACATACAAGTATATATTCTAAAGCAATAGTATTATTTTATTTTTAATTTTAGAATTACATTCAATTTAGTAGCTGTGTATCTTAAAACAGAAATTTAACTTTGCAAACAATTTCTTCACTCTTAGTAAAGCTGAAAATGTTCACTTAACAAGATGTGCTAAGGGTTAGTAAGATAACGCACTCAAAGGCTTATTAATACTAATAACTAATGAAAAAAGATGAACTATTTCAGTTGTATTTAAAAGGCTCTAACATATTAAATATACTAAGAATAATTATATGCATTATCTCTTTTCTCTAATTTTATTTTTTCTTCTTTTAATTATTTAATTCACTTTGTTGATGAGCATATGCAATCGATGGACACATGTATTTGCCCAACACAAGATTAGATAATGGAATAATTAAATAGGAGATAGCCTAAATCTCAAATGCAGTAGGGGTATATAGTAATACTTATACCTACGTACTCCTGATCTTTAACACAAATTAGGCAGGTGAACTGAGCAAAACCTCTCACTTGTAAAATTAAAATACTGAATTTATTTAATAATATCTATCAAATTTCACTGGACTCATGTTTTATGAGGCCATAAAAAACTTACAACAAATTCCAACGATATCTCATTTTAGCTATGTTGTTACACCGCAGCTCCTACTAAGTCTTCAGGTAAAATGCTAGTTGTACACTATGAAGTTAGTAAAAATAATGAAATTAAATAATTTGGGCAAAATCATCATCTCCACATTATTGAATTTTGACACAAGAACCTGTTTTTTCTCTATTCAACTTTTGGTCCTTACCAAGCATCCAACACCCCCAATCTCAGCTCAGTTTACTCTGAACTCTGGCACCCTTCAGTTAGTCTGCACTTTGGGTTTCTATGAACAAAAAGAAGTGCACTCACTGGTCCCCATTGTGGATTTCTTTCTAGGCAAGAGGAGAGAGGAATATGCAATCATTTCACTAGATCCAATGGCACTCTTCATGTGTCCAAATAACTAATTCATTTTTTTTTTTGCAACAATGAGTTCTGCTCTCTCTCTCTCCCTCCCTTGGTACATAATATTAAACTCCTTTACTTATATTTTTTCCATCACTATAATTAGATATGTGTCTCACAAACATAAAATTGTAGGCATTTTCTTTCATCATGCCTGTTCTCTTTTGTCATCCTAATTGAGACAGTCGTTTATTCATTAACCAATATCTATATTTGTCTTGGTATTCTATCCATCACAAAGTATAAAGGATATCAGGCAAGATATTTTTTGCTTAATGTTTCAATTGAAAAAGCTGATTCAGCCAGAGAAGGTTCACATATTAACACCAAAAGTAAAAATGAGGTCAGCCAAGGAAATGGTTCTGAGGCTGTAGAGACCCTGAAGGAGTGAAGAGCTCCGAAGAACAGTCTGTTTTGAATCTGAATCTGCAGAGTCACATAACATCTACCCACAATGTGTCAACTCTCATTTCCTTTTTCTCCAATTCTATAACCCTATCACTTTCATAGAGCACCACTTATTACCCTAAACACTTCATTGCAGAAACCAAGCAACAGCTTACACGAGTTTGCAGGCCTCTCTGCACGCCCCGTGATGGAGATTTGGAGTAAGTACAACGTCAGTCTCTGAGGGGAGGATGGTGTTTCTGGCTCTCTCTGCACAGTGCGTGGGGCACATCACGTGCTCAAAAAGTGTTGGCCGGAATTGAATTTAATCTTTGGTACTCACAAGGAACACCTTTCATTTCCAAATATATACCCTTATCTCACAGATATTTAGTTTTATTCAACACACTCCTGGTTTGAAACCTACAATTGTTTTGAAGTTTCTGTATATGTTAAAGGGATATAGGTGCTTTGTTGGTGGGTGTGGTATGGTGATAAACATCTGAGGAGGTGTGAACCTAGTCCCCTAAAACATATATAAAATATTACCTCAATAATAAAAAAAGAAAAAATAATAATCTAATTTCTGGAATAAATGTTTTCAAGTATTTGCTTAGTTAGGGTTCTTTGTGAATGTCTATTAAATACATGAGGTAACCACGCATTCCAGTTTCTCCCAGAAAGGAATATTCACATTATGAACATTAAAAAAATATCCATATGTCATGCACGAAATTGCTTTTATACTATTTCACTTCACTGACCCATTACATTTTTGGAAAATAAGAGGCCTTGTTGATTCACTAAGGGCACAGATGAAATTACTTTCAAATCGTTACATCACTTACATTGAAATGGAAGTAGTTAGACTCTAAAGAATTGACATACAATTCTTAATAAATCTTAAAATAACTATACATACAAATGATCTTACTCAAAGAAAATTAATTTAAGATGCTATATATTTTACATATTACTATTTTTCTTAAGCTATTTTAGAGTGACTAATAGTTATTTCATAAATCTTAAGAAAAAATATATTTTGTAGTGTCTCTTTTTCTTGCACCCAAATCTTTATAACTTATCTCAATGACTCACTCTGGTCTCAAGATACAGCTGTAAACACTTTTCACTTATTTTTGAAAATAAAATCTACACTCAAACAATGAAAATGGGTTCCTACTGAAGATATGCAAGAGTACTCTTCACCAACTTATAATCACTTCTATGTGAAAGATTCTAAAATACTCCCTGAAAAATGGAAACCTCACAACCCATTTTGAATTTTAGGGTAGTCTATGCATCACAAGGACACATCAAGTGAGGACCATAAATAAACTGTAAAGTGTAGCGAGAAAGCTTCATTGATTGCTAGGGGCGACATTTCTTGTTTACAAAAACTAGCCATGCCAATAGTTTCTCTCAGTAATTCGCCACCATTTTCAGATAAGAAATTATATCTTATTGCTATTTATAATATAGAAACACAGTTTTCCCTAGCACACAGAACAGCATTCAAATTTTCAAAAAGATTAACAAGTTTCTCTGGCTTTTACTCACATCAACAAGTTGATTGACTCCACTTGCTGTTTTTGCCAGCGTGACAAGGTCTTCCTGCATCTTATCCACCCATGACTTGATACTGTAGAAAACAAAGAAAATATTCTATCAGCTCTCTGACAACTAAAGGGCACAGACTACCATCCTATATCCATGCTGCAAAAAAATGTATTCCATTAAATAGAAATCTTTCTTCTTCCTGCCAGCTCCCACTATTGCCCACTTTCCCATCTCACCTTCAAATTACAGAACCAATGACCTTTTAGCATACAACCCCTTAGATGTAGAAATATCCCCAAATCAAACAGAGAAAAAGGACAGAGATGTGCTTGGCCAATATAACAGTAACTGTTTTGTTAACTTCTTTGAAAATCTAACTCAATAAACAGTAAGTAGAAGATTCTAAATTTTATCCTTTAGCTTGTAAGACTTGAAAATATAATATTAAGGGTGTGCTACGTATAGACTCTTTGGAAAAAGGCAAGAAAAATTAGAAATATTTTAAATGTCTCCTACTTCCATTATCTAGGGATAACCACTCTCAACATTTTGATGTATCCCCCTTTAGTCTTTAAAAATCCTTTCACCTTAAGTCATATGATAAATTCTCTCTTATGCCATTACAAACATTTTATAAACATCTTATTTTAATGGCCACTTAATATTCCATTATCTCTACATCCCATAATATACTTGCACATCCTCCTTTTTAAAAAGATAGTTAGGGTATCATCAACTTTTATTTATTTGCAAATTATACTGCAACAAATATCTTAGGGCATAAAGTCTAAAATCATTTAATTTTCTTAGCTAGACTCTTAGATTTGTAATTACTGAATCAAATCATAAGTTTAAAAGGAAAGGTTCTGAGCATTAAAATTATGATTGAAGGATGTGTTCAAATCTTTTTCAGGTATGCACACAATTTAGATGAACAGCATAAAATATGAGCTATGGATGTTAGGACATTTTAGAAACACCTAAATCAATGGTCTCTCTTACCTTTGCCTGGCATTAGAGACATTACCAAATACCACACAATTTTCTCCCTTTGAATCAATATGATTTGCAATCCCTTCATATATTTTATTTATTCATCTTCATGTTACATAAGACATAAAGTGTGTATTCCTTTTGCCCATGCATATATAACAAAACACTAGTGAGAATGATAGATGATCCATACTTGAATATGAAATTATCTCTACATACATATGCATATTATTCTTATTCTTTATATTTTATTAGTACTAAATTTTATTAGCACTGAAAGTTTAGTACTATATTTTTTTCGTACTAAAAGTTTTCCCTCCTTTAATGATTACTTCTGAGAGTATTATAGAAAAGTGCTGTTTGATAAAGGATAATGAACTGTACATTTCATAAATACGTCTACTTAACCATGTTTGTGTTCTTTTCCTTACATAAATAAGAACTGCAGTAGTACTTACAAGGTCATCATATTTTTTTCAGATAAATTTAAATGCAACAAAATCAAAAATAAATGTTGGAAAAAAGTATAATATGGAAAAGGAATTTAAATGAGGTATGAGTGAATAAATACATATTTTTAAGTGAGCTGATAAATGAAGAGTAAGAAAGAAAACTGAAAGTAGTCACAAAAAGGATAAAACATCATAGAGGAAAACACAGAAGTCTTACTTATGAGACAATTAGTAAATGAAAAGCATTATTTTGGGGGTACTTGTCACACAAAAGGAAATTACAAATAAAAACCAGGAAGAATATGTATCTTTGAAGTGTCCTGAATATAATTTTAAAGAGGTAAATGAGGGTCAAAACAAAATATAAATAAACTGGGAAAAGGGTACAAAGCAGAGAGAAATCTGTAGAACCATTAAAAATGATGTGCACCACGTTATTCAAATATTATACTTTGTGCTGCTTATGGGATAGTGCATGTTCTTAAAATATAAGTACTAATATTCTTATTGCTACTATTAGAGAAATATAATAGTGCTTCATTTTTACATTAAGAACAATAAATTACAGCAGAGGATGATTAAGAGCAAAAAATCACTGGTGCCACTTTCTAATTCAGATCAAACTATCCCATTTCTCAAAGCAGTTACTGAACAAGCCTGAAAACCCAAATAAAATAAATCATCTCTTCTCAAATATAATTTCCAACATTGACAAATAGTAAGAAATGTGATACATTCCTTTACTTGAGAAATTGAGAGACAAAAAAGATGTGTAAAAAAATGAACTTAACTCATGCCTGAATTCTGATTTATGTTAAACTGATCCAAAGTGTGCATTTTAACTTGACACCTTAGTGTACTGTCACTGCCAATGTTCATTGAGGTGAACCTGTTTTGGCTGAAAAGCAATTCAGAACCCGTCTAGTCTTCTCTGTCCCACTGACAAGCTGTCAAGAACACTCTATAGGAGCAAGGATTATTTTTCACAGATATGAGGTGTCACTTGGTTTTCCTATAATGTATGAGTACTTTGCCATTCAGTCTCAGAATTATAAGATTATAGTGGGTAGAAAATAAGCAAAGACCTTACCATTAAAGTGAAAATTTACACAAGGAAGAATACTCGTGCAAATTCCTTATCAATCATTCTCTTCCTAGTAATTATCATGCACATACAAGCTTCTTCCTTTATCCAAAAGAACATTCTTATTTGGTATGATTTGGTAGTTTATTTTTTGGATTAGGGAACACTAAGAAAATGTTCCATATAAATTAATGGTAATTAATCCAAAAACTAATATTCCTACATCCAAAACTAACCAAATCATACAAACAGAAATGTTCTACTTTCAGATAGCAGAAGCAGCTTGTATTATATTCACAAGCACTATCTTACTAAGTATCTCTAGACGACATTACAAAATTTGGAAAAAGTTACAAAACTTATAGCCTTTTCATGTAATAAAAAACTTCTATAGCACTGTACAAGAAAGAATATGTTGGTTTTTTTTTCTAATATATATTTTTATTGTTATTTATATCTTTTACATTTTGTATTCCCCTTGGGTTGTTTGCTCTTTGTTAATCCACTCAACAAAAACTAGTATCTACTAGAGAAGATACTAAAAGCTGAAGATGACAAAATGAAAGGTAGAGATCTAACAGTCTGGATAAAACTCAGCCTGGCAGAGGACAGTGACAAGAATGCCACCACTGTAAATGGTGGTACAGGGGAGAAAAATCTTTCTCTTCTACCCTTCTAAGTTCTTGAATGAAACCCCTTTAACAAAAGACACATTAACATGCGAAAATCATACGAATTTAATTTTCACATGATGCAGGAGGCTTCATGAAATGAAGGAAATGAAATCCCAAAGAATCAGTTAAATGAGAGTGCTCTGTGCCTCCCAGCGGTTGAGCGCTGTGGAGCTGTCGCAGCGCACGATGCAAGTTCAATGCCCAGCCAGGTAGAATCCCACATGGTGCAGTGGAACTCTCCTGCCTCGCCCGCTGCTCCCCTCAGCAGTTTATTTCTGATCTGCCTGTTCTGCTCCCCACGCTGTCTCTGATGAACCCTCTCTCCGCCCCACGCCTCTGGCCTGTACCCCAGCTTGTATGTATAAGTAAATAAATCTTTAAAAAAAAATGAGAGTGCTCTCATGTTCGATTTGATAAAGAGCAGAAAGTCAGGAAAGGCACAATAGGACAAAGAGTATGAGCTGCACGTAGTGAAGCAGGGAAAACTTAAACCCTGCTCATTCAGATTCCTAGTCCGTCCCATGTGTTTGGAGATTAGATGCTCCTTTCCTCTGTGTATAAGGCAGCAAATGCTCATGTGAAGAGGTTAGAAAGCCCTTCCTGTACATATCATTTCTTAGACTCCTTTAGCTTAAAGTACGCAATTTGGCCATATTTTGCAGTAACCTGTCCTGAATCACATCAGTAAGATATATTTCAGGACAGTTAACATGCAAGGAAATGTGAGAGGCTGGTAAAAGTAAAGATATTAGAAAATAATAAGAAGGCCAGTTTGTTTGACTTCTCTAAACTCTGAATTTTTCTCATTTGGCACTACACCCCATAATTCACATCAAAAAAAGATGCATGCTAGACCCATGCATCTATAAACAACATCCACTTTTCAACTAGCAGAAAATTTTGAAAATGTGGACTTAACACCTTAAAGGAATTATTAAATCTCCACAGCGCATGCCTTATAGTTCCAAATCTTTCAAGTGAACATTGAAGGTCACATGAGAAAAATTAATCCTGTAATCCTCTGCCCCTAAAATAACTCACTTTAAGAGTCAACTGAAAGTATATGCTGCTATGTTTCCAATTGTTTGATGGTATCCACAGAGATTGGAGAATTCACTATGGGATTTCTGAGAGTTAAGGCAAATACTTTAATGAATAACTGAGATGCTATCTTACATATCCTACGTCACTTTATGTACAGAAACAGACTGCATTCTAAAAGAAAAATATCAAGTTTTCACAAAATTTTTCATAAAAACACTTCCCATTCAATTAATATTGTTCCTTTTGAGGTTGGACTTGCAAATAACATGGCTTGCAAAAGAGTAATGCATAGTTGAGGAAACGATTTGAAGAAAGAAATATGATAATCTATTTCATTTTGCATCCATTGAGGGAGATCAAACTCAGAACAGTACAGATTACATCCATTCAACATCCATTTTTTTTACCCCCCCTTTTTTTATTTACCCCCCCTCACATTCAACATCCATTTAATGGACTGTACAGTGTAACAGTTGAGCACAAAGTGTCAGATCTGCATGGTTATCCAGGAAATTGTTTGAAATGCTACAGAGAATTTGTCTTTTTACTGGTTGGAACAATGGAGTCAAAGCCAAGAATTATTATAATAGTTCCTACCAAAACGAACTGTCCCTCTTTCCTGTATAAGGGGAGAGTATTAAAACAGGCATCTTTCTTCCACAGTCTTCAAGAATCATTGCACTTGCAACTGCCATACAGACTACACACAAAAGGAAAAGCAGAGGGTTGATCGAGTAAAGGATTTAAAGGACGGGTGGGAGAGGACAGCAATCTGTACTCTTTGGAGTCCTTGTCCTAAGGCAATTCTAGGCTTATGCCAATATTTTTGAGAAATAATTTCATTTTTTTAACGAAAGAAAATAAGAGACATAGTTATGCCCTGTGGGTCTGGGAATTAATTAAAATGTTAGATCTAACAAGCTGTAACAAACTAACCATTTCAATTGTGTTGATATACAAATAGGTTATTCATATATTTGAAGTAATAAGACACTACCTTTCAAGTTTTCTACTTGCTATAAATGTGCCACCAATGCCAAAGTGTCCCTATTTTTTGTTACATAATAAACCATTCACTGTGTTCCTGTAGTTGGGTAAAAATAACGTGAGTCAAAGATTTAAGATAACCTAGGCACACTATTTTGCTAAATATACATTTCTTAAAACATGGATAACTGCCATAATCCTATCACAAAACACATTTTTTGGTGTAAAAGGAGTGCTTGTTATCTACATAGAATTGGGATTGTTTGTGAGATGGTTGTCACACCAAGGGACTTCGTTCCTGAAATGGTTCTCAATTTAAGCCATTTTCAATAAACTGTTGATCTGTTTCAACAAGTTGCTGCAACTTGAGAAATGTTTTAGTATTTCATTTTTTTGTCTACAGTCAACCCTGTAAGACATACAGAAAGGAATGTGATGGTGCTAGTCAGAGAGGAAAGATAAAGTACTTGAGAGCAGGAAAAAAATGTTTTCTCATTGAATCTGAGTCTTACACTGTTCATTCTCCTCTGCTTTCACTTCCTGTTGGCCTTCTCTCTCTCTCTCTCTCTCTCTCTCACACACACACACACACACACACACACACACACACCATTTACACACCTGTGTGCACATGGTTAATCTACTTACAGGTATATATACTCATAATTCCCAAAGACTAAAAATGTTTCATGATTTCTATTTTTCTAACCATGTTAAATTGATTTTTGTTTTATTCAAGCATTTCATCATTGCTTCTTTATTTAGTTAATCTCGTTTGTCTCAGCTGCAGCAATCTGCTTTCAGCTTCCAAGACAACAAATGAGCAATACACTTTAGGGTAGGTATTAATATCGTTCCATGGATTAGCTGGAGGGGGAGGGTCCTCATACAAGGGATTTAGTCCCTTGAGGCTCTACGAGCTTTGTTTTTGATCCTTCCATATCACAGTTAGTTACAACCTCCAGCAAAGTCCCCCTGCAGCCAGTGCCAACGGACGTGTCCCACATGGCCACACAATCTGCTGCTGGTGTTTCTATGAATCAAATGAACTGAATGTCTAATTGCTCATTACAAAATCTCCATTCATTTTATTAAAAAATCTTCCCTTTATATTTTTTTCTTAGTCACTGCAGATTGTTAATAAAATTTATTTTAGCCTAGTTCAAACGGGTATTACTTAATATCATGATAAAAATTCCTTCATTTCCTTTCTTCTCTGAACTAGCAACTGGGCTTTCATAACATTTTCAACACTGCAACATATTAAAAATCTTACTATATTTGGATTCTGACCTAGATGGCCATGCCCTTTCCCATACACGTCAGGCTGCAGACAAGCCAGTTTAACTGTCTCACAAAACGTGTCAGTTTGTCACATCATTTAATCATGTTTCCTAGTAGCCTGAATTACCTCTTTAAGCCTCGTCACTCCTGAAAATCATCCTTCCAGTCTGCACTTCAGGTCCCTCTTCTTCTGGGCGATCCAAGGACTTAAAAGCAGAGAAATATTCTTTTCTCTACATTCCCAAGATACATACACAGCCTGCCCTACAAAACACCACACATACTGACACACTATTTTATGTAGTATTATTTTTCTCCACAAATACCTGATTTCCTTGAATGAATAGGCCATAGCTTATCGTTCCATAGTCTGAGAATAACTAGCATAATTCTGAACAAACAGTAAATGCTCAATAGAGAACATAAAATATCTACTTCATACCCACATGTCAAGATTTGTTCTAAACATGTCTTGTGAACAAACTCTTTGATTCTCATGAAAAAAAAATTGTTGAGGCAGATACTAACATAAGGACTGTATTACAGATGAGGAAATTGAGGCAAGGAGAGGTTAAGCTACTTGCCTACGTTCACACAGTTAGCAAGTGGCAGACCTGAGCAGTTTGCCCACGGAAGTCAGCAGGATACCTCACTGCGTGCTATCACCAGCTGATCTGACATTAAACCACCCAGCAGTCATCCCCAGATCTACTCTCACGATGTGATCTTTTACAAATGGCTCTAGTTTTCTCTTCCATAGAATGTTTTATCCCTGGCTCTAAGTCTGCTTTGCTGATGGAGAGATAGAAAAGGATAATTACCGAAGTCTGGTTTGTGCATGCCGGGCAAAAAGTTATAGTTAGAAATAAGAACTTATATCATTGAGAAAGTCCAGATATTTTCTTTCTCAAAAAAAAAAAAGCTTTGCATAAATATGCATATGATTATTTCAAAGCTGTAATTTTCCTCAAATTAAATATTTGATTTTTCATCAAGATTATCAAATAAGCACTTTTTATTGTATTTAAAAAACCGTAACTTTTACTGCTTTGATTAGCATAACATGGCATCCTTAGTGTTATCTACACAGCAATTGACTCATATTATTCACAACAAACATACAGGTTTGACATAAAGTAGCAGGTTAGATGTAGAGTGTGCCCTTATATGTTTCTAAATATCAATATTCTAAAAGCAACATTAAATCCTTCAAACGTGAATGGAAAATATGACTGTGTCAGCTGGCCTTGTTTTCACAATGCAGGTTCAGGTACACAAACTAATGCGTGAATATAAAAGGGGCCCAGGCAGACGCGTTTGGTGTCCTGCCAAACACAGTCTATGGTGCAGTTGCGTGACAGGGGATCCAGGATAAAAATTATTTTACAATGAAAAAACCATCAACACAAATTTATTGACTTGCAAATTAGAAACAATAACTCTTTGAAAATCATCAGAAAGGCACATCACAAGAGGAGCACATCTCCAACATTTTTATTCCTGGAGTATCAAAACAGGAGTGTAAAACTAGAGAAATGAAGCCTTCAGCTATGACTGTAAATATCTTTCCAGCTCAGAAAGTAGATGACATATATTTCAACCTTTCTGTCCTCACAGACACGTGGGTCTCTCTGCTTACCTCTGCCCAAGCAGCACATGCACTGCCCTTGTTTGCCCCTCTGAGGGGCTGAGCACCCCAAGCCTTCCAAGCAGAGCATTGCTCTTGGACAAGAATTACAGCCAGGTCCCTTTCCTGACCTGCTCAACATAAATACAAAGCTAGAGTACTTTCATAACAAATTGTTTTCCTCCACTAACACAGCAAAATTAAAAGTTATGTTCAAAATGCACTTACGCTTATCAAATAGCAAAAAAAAAAAAAAAGTTTTCAGCAACATCAAATAATTCCTTGCAAAAAAAGCAAACCATAGATGAGATGTATATAGAAATGGCAAATGAAGGAAAAGTGGCAATTGTTCATTTCTTGGTCACGAATGCAAACACTGTTATTTGAATTTTTAGATTTTTCAAAGTATATAAGATTCGCTAAAGTTTAAACAAGACTATCATGAAATTAGAACCTTTTATGTATTAGGTGTGGAAAAGTAGGTCAAAATCTAGGCAAAAAAGAAAAAGTATATCAGAGGGAGGAAAAATCAGTACTTTAAGAAGTTAATTCAGAAAATTTTTAAAATGTTACAAAGCAGGATTCATGGCTGTACAGTTATTTAGAAAGCATTTTAAAATCCACACTAAAAATACTGATGTAGTTAAAAACAAATCTTTAACATCAGATGCATCACTATACAAAAAAAAAGAAAATTACAGTCTTAGGTATATTTTCCCATATCATGAAGTAAATAACAAGATGACTACTGAGTTGAAATTAATTATATAAAATATGAAATAAACTCTACAGAATACAATAGTCAATTTCACTGAAAGACTCATTTGTGTTAATGTTTATGCTTTTTACATTTACAATAATTCTTCTGCAATCAGAAGGAAAGACTTAGACACTGACGACATTCAGTCATTTTACAAACAGGTAGGAAACATTTCACAAGGCCTAGCAAAAAGAGGACAGTACTTGGCTTGAGGGCCCTGATGTAAATGGCACACCCAATGTAACTCATCATCTTTATGAAACATGAAAGAATCATGAAGCAGCCAGTAACATGAATTAAACATCACCATTCTGGATGAATTGTTGCCGGCTTCTTTTTTTTTTTTTTTCATTAATAGCCATTCTGCCATTCTGTCACTGTTCCTAGTGCTCTGTTTAGAGCACATCCCTATATGGATTTCAACAAGCAGTTTTAAAACAGGCCACCGTGTATTGTAATGTGAAAGTAGCCTAAAGATTTCTGAAGCCAGATCTGTGAATCGTATGTGACTCAGCAGCCTCCCACAGGCCTGACAGCCCATATATTCTCTCTCAAAATATTCCTTCTGTTAAAGAGAGGATGAATGGACTCCCTCATCGCTATTCAGGAAATACAAAAGGATTTGAGTGCAGGCAATCCATTAGAATTCATGCTATCTGTTTTAGGTCACCTATAGCAATAGAAGAAAAAAAGTCTCTGCCATGTCTCTTGCTATCTTCAGACTGTCCTTTCAACTATACACAGTCTATTTCCCCAGAGCTCCAGATCATTCTCTCCTATCTCTTGATCACAGGAGGGGAACAGCAGTCCCATGGGCATTTACATCACCTTTGAACATCTTACAGCTGAATCTTTAACTGAGGTTTCTTCTCCAATTAATGCAGGCAAATAAATATATATATATTATTTTTCCAGTTCTAGAAACTGCAGAGGAAAACAACTTGTTCCTCCAGTCAGTTTCCTATGTAACAGACATACTATATTCCCTTATACATCACCCATAGAAAATTCTAATGCCAAATCTCCCAAATTGTTCCTGTAATAAGCTTCCAAGACCTTTCTGACAACCTCTTCATTTGGAGGAGAAACTGTTACAAAGTTTTAGGTACAAAAGAAATTATTGTATATTTATTTAACCTTCTATGTTTCTAGACAACCTAGTCTAAAATAAGATCTGCTTTTATATACATTTCTATATTATTTTTAAATAATTAATATCACTTTGAAATTTGTAATTAAAATTTATAAAAAATCCAGAAAATAATTACAATTGTCTTCAGACTTTTAGTTCCTAATGCTAGGCAAAAGGACAGGTAAAATACTACATATTTTATCAAGGAAGCAGCTGACTTAGTCAGATATGGCCATCTGACTGCCATATTTTTCTCTGCATATACCTTCCAATTAACCAGGGTAGAAGTAAGTGAATATAATTAAAGGGAAAAGTGCGATTGATATCTTCTACCTGCTATTAAAAGAAAAGCAGCAACCAACAACTAAGGGAAAAACAAGTGATAATAATAATAAAGATCACATGAAAGTTTACAGAAATAGTTTATGATAACCATGCGATACCAGGCAGCCATATACCTATGAAGTTTAAGTTCTGGAACGTGGTTTTGGAGTTTATGAGTAGACTGGGTCTGCCTTCCAGTCCAGGTTCTTATAACCGATGTGCAAAAACAAGTTTGAAGCCCAGAACCAAAGATGTAAACCACAGGAAAAATGGTTCAAAGGGACAGAAAGAGTGACTGGCAAGTAAACAGCAACTGGAGACAATACAGCGAACACCAAAGATGGAACAAGCAACTTCAGAACTGTGGATCAAATGAGTAATCTAAGAATTTCTTAAAGAGGTTAAGGAGCTAATTATGAAATCTCTCTGCTCTTGCCCACCTGTGTTACAAAGAAGATTGCAAAAGTCCTAATTGGTTAAAAGAGATAGTCAGAAAGTTTGCTTTCATGACCTCTCCTGTGTATATAGTTTCTTACTCCAAGATGTCAAAATGCGCCACGTAAAATTCCACTACAATAAGAAATTACTTTGGTCTTTCTATTTCTTTACAGCAACTGAAGGTTAAGAAGTAATATATGTTCCTGTTAATATGGGGACTCAAGGTAGAATCTTGTTCCTACCTCTTTCAATCAAACTCTGCCTGCCAGATTTTTCAGAAAGCCCAAGGAAATCACTTTGGATAAATTCAAGAACAGTGTACATTCTTTCCATCTAAAGCAACATCTCTCTAAGGACTATAGTAAACACACTCTAATTTCTATCCAAGCTTATGCTATTCTCTATGTTCACTCTTCTGAATTGACAGAGGGGGGAGTTTGTGGAATGAATGAGCATACAACAGAATTAGTGAGGAAGAAAATCCACTGTGTCCTGCACAAGGCCCTTCCTCTTCATTAGGGACAACCAGACAGGCACAGAGTGGGGAAGGGCAGGGGACATACCATGTTCTTGATTACCCAACTCTCACTGAAAATTTAACATGGTAACCTGGCAGGACATAAGATTAAACAAAGTAAAATGAAACTGAGAGTCAACAAATCCAAAAGAAATGACCAAGAGAACACATGGAAATGAGGAGGAGGGGGAGGAAAAAGTTACAAAACTAGAAATAAATGCACATTTAGAAAATTGAAGGTGGGCGTCTCTCCTAAAAAGATGAAAATTCACTTCCGTACTTTTGAAAATACTTGCTAGTTACCAAAAACTTTAAGCAATGCACTACGTACTATTATTCAAATAATCACTGCAATTCTTTTTTTTTTTTAAGATTTTATTTTATTTATACATACAAGCTGGGGTACAGGCCAGAGGCGTGGGGCGGCGAGAGGGTTCACCAGAGACAGAGTGGGGGGCAGAACAGGCAGATCAGAAGTGCACTGCTGAGGGGAGCAGCGGGTGAGGCAGGAGAGGTCTGCCGCACCATGTGGGATCTCCCTGGCCGGGCGTCGAACTTGCGTCGCCGCTGCCGACAGATCCACAGCGCAGCGCTCCACCGCTGCGCCACTGGGGAGGCCCTAATCACCGCAATTCTTAAGGCATGCAATTAATTAACAGTCCTACACATAAAAATGATA
Organism: Scalopus aquaticus; assembly: GCA_004024925.1. Lineage (NCBI taxonomy): Eukaryota > Metazoa > Chordata > Mammalia > Eulipotyphla > Talpidae > Scalopus > Scalopus aquaticus. The sequence goes on from PVIJ01000569.1 coordinate 200,291, forward strand.
ATCACCTTTAACTCAATTATGAAAGAACATATGGATATTTTGGCCAAGTTCACACGAAACTGTGAATGTAAATCTCTTATAAAGACAATTTTTATGTATAAGAAAGTATTGTTTTATTTTCAATTTATTGTTAGGAATTGATCTTTCTTGCTCATGCATACATTTTTCAGCATGGACAGGGGATTTGAATAACACTGATTTTTGCTGTGTATCTCAATGACAGATCAATAAATGAATGGTGATTTGTTTAGAGCAGTCATTAGACTGGATCCCTGCAGAGCACTGGAGTTGCCTCTAATTTTAGCTACTATTACATGTGAACATTTCCATGCAAGACACAGTTTTAATCATTTCACTGCACTAAATACTATAATGCCATTGCATACACTGCTTCTCAATTTTAGGCAGCCATCTTTCACCTATTCTATGTGCCAAATAAGGGTAGGTTTAAAGAAGGACTGAGGTGCTCTTTCTTGCAAACACAACATATTATTTTCTATCGAACACTATGGATATAAGAATTGGGCGATCAAGTTACTATGGGAAGAAGGTCTTGATTGTTCTCTATAATTCTACTGCAGGAATATTCAACCCTTATTATTTCAAGTAATGACTTTGAAAAAACTTAGAACTCAGACCCGCATAGAAGAAAATGAACCTGAATGGCAAATATAATCATTCATTGCTTAACAATGGGAATTCAGTCTCAGAAATGCAACTTAGGTAATTGTGCCAATAAATCTAGGTCATAAGAAGTCTCTCCATAGCTAATACAGGTCATTCTCAATTTTTTGTTAGTCTTGCTGCTTCCAGTGAAGCACATACTTTAGATTCCATAACTTTGTTTCTTTTCTTCAAGATTGTGGTTATGGTGAATTGGGACATACCTGAATGGCAAGTAATGACCATCACTGATCTTCCATTTTTGTAGTCCTTAATCACATTCAATTTTGTTTCCAAGTCAATAACTTGAAGCGGCAGCCTCTCACCACCAACATTAGTAGTGAGCAAAACAAGATTAACTCAAGCACAATGAAAAATGGCATTATCCAGAGTTGTAAACATGAAATGAACGAAGGTGCTGGAGTTTAGCATTGTTAATGTCTGCAGCTCCTTAGCCAACCCATCCTACACCATCCATTGTTACAGCACAGATACAAGGGTGCACATACTCACTAACATTTGGGTAAAAGAGATTTAGGTCATGAATTTGCACTTCTATGTACAATCTGACACCATCATTGAATAGTAGGTCCTTGCTCGCTGTTTCTTCTGCCTGCCATGCTTTCCCTCTGTGTCTTCTCATTTCTTTCATTCCTTAAGCCCCAGGGTTCCATATAACCACCACACAAATGCCTTCCTGACCACACTAGCTAACTTCATCATTGCCTCACCTTCTGTCTTCCAAGTCAGGATCTTATGGTTTCTTCATTACGCTCAAAACTTGGCAATTATTACATTTCTGCCAACTATTAGCACAAAGCAAGTCTATTAACTTGCTTTCAGTCTCTTTCTTCTAGTGGAATGTAAACAACATAAGAGAATGTTTTTCTCAGTTGAAATCAAAAGCACTTAGTTTATCACTTGGATAAAATAGCTACTCTATAAAATATATACTGAATAAATAATTACACATTGATAGAAGGCAAGTAGAATAGTCAAATTAGGATATTTGCATTTTGCACAAAGCATGACAAACTTCACTTAGAAAAGTGTGGTCTTAAAAATCAAAATCTTCTCTTTTTTTCTTAACAGAATGGGAAAGAAGGTATAAAAAATATATTGGCTAACACAGAGAAAAAAGTTTCCATTAAAGTCATATGCATACAGGAAATGGGAGGTTAAAAAAACTCATTCATGGGCCTCCCTGGTGGCACAGCAGTTAAGCGCTGGGCAGTGGCGACGTGAGTTCGATGGCCGACCAGGGAGATCCCCACATTGCACAGCAGACCTCTCCTGCCTCGCCTGCTGCTCCCCTCAGCAGTGTATTTCCGTCAGTCTGCCTGTTCTGCTCCCCTCTCTGTCACTGGTGAACCCTCTCGCCGCCTCACGCCTCTGGCCTGTACCCCAGCTTGTATGCATAAATAAATAAATCTTAAAAAAAAAACTCATTCATAAAAATCAGTTGCTTTTCTATATGTAACACTAGAAGAGGAACAAAAAACCAAGAAAACTAAGCCATTTAAAATTGCATCAAAAAAATTAAATACCTAAGAGTTAACCTAATAAAGGAGGACCTGTACAGTGAAAACTATGAGATCTTGTTAAAAGAAACAGAAGACACACAAAAAAGAGAAAAGTATTTCCTGCTCATGATTTGGAAAAATCACCTTTATTAAAACAGTAATCTTACCAAAAGCAATATACAACTTCAATGCCATCCTTAGCAAAGTTTCAATGGCATTCTTCAAAGCAACAGAAAAAATACTAGTAAAATTCACATGTAACCACAAAAGACTCTGGAGAGCCAAAGCAATCCTGACAAAAAGTAATAGTGGTGGTCTCATACTCTCAGACTTCAAACAATGCTATAAGCCATAATGATCAAAACAGAATGATACTGGAATAAAAACAGACAGACACACAGACCTACGGAGAGAACTGAGGGTCCAGAAATAAACCCCCATATGTATGGACAGTTAACCAATGACAAAGGGGCCAAGAGTACACATAGGAGGAAGAAAGTCTTTCCAACAAACTGTTAGGAAACCTGGACAACCACTTGCAAAAGAATGAAACTAGAACACTATCTCACACCATACACAAATTTTAATTCAAAATGGACCAAAGACTTGGACGTAAGACCTGAAACTATAAAGTACATAGAAAAAAAAAAAAACAAAAAACCACAGACAAAAACTCCCTGTCATTAGTTTCAGTAACGTTTTGTGGATTCCTCTCCAGCCAGAGAATACAAACAAATGGACTACATCAAACTAAAAAGCTTCTGCACTGCAAAAGAAACTGTTGTTAAAGATACCCTTCTGAATAAAACAAAATATTTGCATATCATATATCTAACAAGGGGCCAATATTATCTACAAAAAAACCCATGCTACCCAATAACACCACCAACAAAAATAACCCAATCAAAAAAATGGGCAAAAATGATAATTAGATATTTCTCCAAAGAAGACATACAGATGGCCATAGGCACATGAAAATATTCTCATCATCACTTATCATCAGGGAAATGCAAATCAGAAACACAGTGAGATACTACCTCACACTTATGAAAACAACCCACATCAAAATGACCAACAGAACAAATGTTGGTGAGGATTTGGGTGAGGGGACAGAACTCTCTTATACCATTGGTGGAAAAATAGGCTGCTTCAGGCCCTATGGAAAACAGTATGGAGGTCTCTCAAAATATTAAAAATATCTCTTCTATAGGTTTCAGCAATTCTGCTCCTAGGTATCTACCTAAAGAACAAAAATACCAATTTGAAGAGATGCATTGCATCATTATTTCCTATAGTCAAGTTATGGAAACAACCTATGTGCCTAAGGACAGATGAGTGAATTTACAAGGTGTAGTACAGGGCCTCCCTGGTGGCACAACGGGTGAAGCACAGCACTGTGAAGCTATTTGCAGCCACTGCAGCACGAGTTTGATACCCGCCTAGGGAGATTCCCACATGGCACAGCAGACCTCTCCTGCCTTAACTGCTGCTCCCCTCAGTAGTGTACTTCAGTTGATCTACCTGTTCTGCTCCCCATTCTGTCTCTGGTGAATCCTCTCACCACTCTGCACCTTTGGTCTACACCCAGCTTATATGCATAAATAAATAAATCTTTTAAAAAATTATGAAAAAATAAAAGGTGTAGTATATACACACAATGGAATACTACTTCATAAGATGAGTTATTGCCATGGATAGAACTGGAGGGCTATACTAAGGGAAATAAGTCAAAAGGAGAAAGACAAATACCAGATGATTTCACTCACATAACTTGGAAACAGACAAAACATAACCAATAACTATCCCTATACCTCTGAACTGTATGCAGCGCTATCAACCAATGTTACCTCAAAAATAAAAAATAGGGCCTCCCTGGTGGCGCAGCGGTTAAGCGCTGCGCTGTGGAGCTGTCGGCAGTGGCAATGTGAGTTCGACGCCTGGCCAGGGAGAATCCCACATGGCGCGGCAGACCTCTCCTGCCTCACCCGCTGCTCCCCTCAGCAGTGTATTTCTGATCTGCCTGTTCTGCTACCCGCTCTGTCTCTGGTGAACCCTCTCGCCGCCCCACACCTCTGGCCTGTACCCCAGCTTGTATGTATAAATAAAAAATAAATCTTAAAAAATAAATAAATAAATAAATAAATAAATAAATAAATAAATAAATAAATAATAAAAAATAAATAAATAAAACATGAAGTTACTTTCAGATTTCAAAGTCATATTTCAATTGTCTGAATTTTCCTACAAGATGTCCTTGAAATTATCAAGTCAATTTGGAATCAGAAAAATAAAAGTATCATTGCTTCCCTAGAGCAACAATTAGAAGATCCAACAGGGATGAAACCATAGTCAGAGACTAGTGATTTCTAGCTGTAACTGAGGGAAACACACTACTGCCAATGCGCGATGCTACCTATAGACTAGCACCACCAGCTGTTGCTTTGATTATGGGAACACTCCTAGTTACTAGCAACAACTTTGACCCAAGAGACTACAGAGGTATTTCCCTATGAAGGTGAAATATTGGCATACTAGGACAAATATTTAGAATCTTCAAAGAAAAGCAGCTACACAGATTGTGTGGAAATACACCGAGGATACTATTTAACATTGGATGGTTTTGTCAATTGCCAAAATTACTTTAAAAAGCTCATTAAATCCTGTGAAGCAGGAAAGTAATGATACCATAGTTGATTTCTCATTCAAAATCAAAAAGCAGAGTCTGAAAATAAAATGGAAATAGAATATTGTTATTTCTGCACTTTAAGGTTTTTTTAAAAAATCAATGTATTGTTTTATTTTACTTTAAATTGTTAGAGACACTTAATTCCAAGGAATGTCATGTTACATATTGCACATATGCTTTAATCTAACCTCAATTTCCTAGACAGAAGCTAAGGCACTAGCATTCTCTCTACTATTAAATGACAAAAACAAAAAAATTAAATGCCTAAGAATTTGTTACTCAAAATAGTTAATGCCTATAATTGCATTCTCTGTCCAGAATTTTCCAGATACAGCATAGTAAATTACAGTTTTATGTTCTATAAGAAGCCACCGCAGGTTGCATTTCTAATATTTCCAATTTTGTATCAATTTTTCTCTTCTTTTGCTATAATAGCAACAATCCTGGCATCATTCTCAGTCTAGAATAATATAAGTTTATCTTAAGATCATCTTGTATAAAAATTCAGAAATTTGAAATACTTTGCACATAGGACGTTGCTACCACCACACACTCTTCTCTCTCCTAATGCACTCTTTACTTTGTATTTTCGCTGTCGGAAATATCTTTTCCTTGAAATCTTCCTCTAGAAAAGTTCTAAACATCATGTAAACCAAATATTAATATTTGCTCTCATTAAATCTCTCCAGGATTATGGAGAGACTTGTACAATTTACTTGCAGTATTAAAAGGGTATAGCATTTCATAATAATTTCCAAGCTTTCCAATAAACTTCTTGTTTCTTGGGGACAAAGAAAGTGACTAATGTTTGACACAAGTAAGACTTCATTAAAGGTTTAATATCAATTCTGTTAATGAATAACTCTTTGCCATCTCTTCCTCCTTTCATTCTCGCTGCCACTGCGATTAGTGACTGTCCGTGTGACACACGGACCCCTCCAGCAGTCTGCTAACAGGTCCATCTGACTCTAGCTTCCTCTGTCTCCAGGATTTCCATGACTCTTTCTTGGGGAAGTAAATATCAGCGCATGGTCTTTTCAAATAACATTTTAGTTTATTTTCTGATTACAAAATTAATATGTATATATTAATTACTGAGAAATACCAAAAAAGTTATCCTACTACCAACCAAAAAAAGAGAACATAAACTTATCTTATCTATGAATATAAACAAAAATCCCATTTAAAATACTGATAAAACAAAGAGAAAAATATTTAAGAAAGAGTGCACCATAGACACGAAGATTTATTCCAGGAAGAAGCAGCAGTTTCAACATTAAGCTATCCCATTACCTCCACATATTAATTAGTGAACTTGAACAGTATAAATAAGTTCTCTGTGTCTGTTTCTTCATCTCATGGAGTTATAAAGTTAAAATTAAGTAAGATAAAACACACAGAACAAAGCATGGAACATACTAAATAATATTATTTTCAACCTGTAATGCAAATCAGTGAATTAAGAGAATAAAGATGAAAATCACCCTAATTAACTCAATAAATGCCCCCCAGAATATTTAGCTGGTATATATTTTATTTATGCTAAAAAATAATTAGTAAGTTAAGAAGTAAAAGAAAACTACATATTATACATTACCTACCAGATCTATGTGGGGAAAAAATACTTAATGGTGAAATATCTGTAATATCCTACCTAAATCTGGAATTTATTTATTTTTTTAAAAAATATTTATTTATTTATGCATATAAGCTGGGTGTAGGACAGAGGTGTGGGGGGTGAGAAGATTCACCAGAGACAGAGTGGGGAGCAGAACAAGAAGACTGACTGGAATACACTGCTGAGGGGAGCAGCGGCCAAGGCAGGAAAGGTCTGCTGTACCATGTGGGAAGCTCCCTGGCCGGGGATCAAACTCATGCTGCAGTGGCTCTAGATAGCTCCACAGTGCCGTGACTTAACCTGCTGTGCCACCATGGAAGCCCTAAATCTGGAATTTAAAGAAGACTTGTCTATTCTGACTGACATATAAACACTATTACAGAATTCATAGTGAATATACTTGAAAAGAAATAGGGAGTCAAATATTTAACAAAAATTTTAACAAATATTTTAATACAATATTTAACAAAAAAGTTAAATATTGACAAATGTCCATGCACGCACAGGTGTGTGTGTGTGTGTGTGCGCGCGTGTGTGTGTGAATACACATTGAAGTGCACACTCTTTGAAGTATATCATTTTTTGAAGGAACTATCTCCCTATTCCTCTCTAAGGTCTCTATAACAAGAAAATACTCCAAGTTATCCATACAAACAGGTACACACAAACATGTTCAATAGGACATTATTTGGAAAATACAGGGGTTGAACCTAAACATCACCATTTAATATGACTCAATAGTTTGTGGTAAATTCCATTGAAATGCAGCAGTTACAAGATGGAATGGAAAATAAAGGAATGACAGAAATGAGAACAGATTTCAATATCTTCCCTAGAAAAGCAAGCCACAATAATGTACAGCGTGTGACCTTATTCATATGCCTATATAAAAAATTTTAATTCTATAAGCATTCACACAAGGAGTTACAAAAAAAGGAACAGTATTATTACAGAAAGACACAAACCACAATCTTAATAGTGGAGTAGGCAGAGGAATGGAGAGATGGGTTTTAACAGTCAGCCTCATTACTTTATTTTGTATGTAATTTATTACTTGCTTGAATCTTTTACAATTTAATGTATTATAATGTAATAAAAATAGACATTTTAAAGGCCAATTCACATCTCTTCATGGACAGAAATAGTCTACCAATTATCAGGATTCAAAGCATTTCCCTCCCACTTACCGATGTAGCAAGTGATTGGCTAAGTTTGCGGGGGGCAGTTTCTGAGATTGCTTGGATTTTAATTCTTGTTGGGCTGTTTATTAGAACATATAGGACAAATACTTTGATATCTTGAAGTCTAGAAATAGAACATCATTTCTAAGATTCTTGTAAGGATTGAAGATTTTACCTGAAAAGTACTTAGAATAGCACCTTTACATAATAAATCTTCACTAAGTTTTTGTGATTGCTGTACAATCCCTAAGGTTTGTGGTTGAAAAATAAAAGAAAGAACATCTACCTATTTATATTGGAGTAACAATGATAAAAAAAAAACTTCGTTGAAAAGCTTATTATACCTAAGATTAAAATAACTTTTATAATGAAATTCTATGAGATGCTCAATTAATGTGCAATTTTATTATAAGACTGTAGGTCTGGAAAGTTGTACAATTGTCATTTTCATGCTTTTATTAAAATTCTTAGCATTTTTATATATTTAATAACCACTCTATTATTATAAAAAGAAAATGAAATTAACTGATCTTCAAAGTTATGTGCTGAACAAATTAACAAGTAAGAAACTAAAAACTGTGCCTCCCTGGTGGCCTTGGAGTGAAGTCTCAGGCCATCACTGTGACAGCCTGAGTTCAATTCCCAGGCCAGGAACTACCCACATATGGTGCAGCAGACCTCTCCTATCTTGACCACTGATCCCCTCAGCAGTGTATTTCAGTAAAATCTTCCTGTTCTGCTCCCCACTCCATCTCTGGTGAGTCCTGTCACCACCACCAACCCCCACCCACCACACCTCTGGCCTACACCCCAGTTCTTCTATGCAAAAATAAAAAAATCTTTAAAAAGAAAAAAAGAAGAAACATAAAACTACTTTGTGTATTATCTTTAGTATTTTTGTGTAACATAAAAAGTGTGCTCAATCACACCATTAGTTTACATGAAACTTCTATCTTCTATTCAGGGTAATATTTCAAAAATAAAAATATAGCAAATAATATTAACACAAAATAAAATATAAACGTTAAGATATTATGTGACTTCCTTTTAGTATTTCTAAAATTACTGAATAATTTTAGCATAATCATAGACCTAAAACTCTGTCCAGTCTTTTGAATATTAGTATGAGATTCCTCACTACACTTAACATATGCATGAATTATAAGTTCTTTAAGAAATAACAGAATAATATAAAAATATTTTAAAAAGCAGTAAAACAAAACCTCATGATATGTACAATTATGGCAGTATAGCTGAAAGTAGTTTTTGTTTCCTAATCATACATAAAATATAAAAGAATTATTTCTATTTAAATTTACTATATGGTTTGCACACAAGAATCTTAAAAACTGTTTATAAAACCATAAGTGTCTGCCAAAGTTGGGTATGCTCACAAATAATCCAATGGGTGATTAGTATTGCTTTGTCTAGAATCAAGAAAATGGTTTATAGTTTCTTTTAAACATTTCTATATATTACTATTTTAAAGTATTGTTAAACAGAAGAAATATTACCAATATAAACAAGAACAATATCAAATTTATCACCAATCGATATCAGAATTGCCAGGTTGTTTTTAGACTGCCTTATCCTACTTAACTCCTTTCCAGCTGGAATGAGGCGTTACTTAAAGTTACTACAATCAACAACTCTTTATTAAGTTTTTCAATATCATGTTAAGATTCTTCTCTCCCCTATGATAAGGAAAACCGCAGTCCACAGAATCACTTCAGCATTTATAGACTGATGATTAACCAAGAGCAGTCGTCTACTCAAGCAAGTTTCGATCATTATGATTCATTTTTAAGAACTTAATTTTCTGTGCTGTCAATTCTCCCTTTTTAATTGTTATAGGATCTCATACATAATGCGTATTTTTATTAAAGTACATCATACTGCCTTATGACATAGTATGAGTTGTCAAGTAAAACGTAATAATCTTGGCCTCAACCCACTCGCAGACATCAATAAATATTGAAAATTATAACTACAAGCTGGCGAAGACAACTTTTATACTGTGTGGCACTTTTAACTCCCTAGCTAATGTAAAGAATACCTAGACACTCTCCATTCTATTACAAATCTTTTCCTATTCTATTTCCAAGTGTTTCCAAGTGTTGGATTTCTAAATATACACTATTATTCATAGAATATTTCCATGAATCAGTCTCCCTATATTCTACAGATAGGCTCAGTGTCATAATACAATTTGAAAAAGAAAATATGCTATTGGTGTTTCATTTGCTTATGTAAAAAAAGCAAATTTTAGTTTTAAAAATAAAGGCCTCAATTTTGCTCCAGGTAATATTTTCTAAAGAAAATCCTCCCAGAGAAAAGAGGCTATTTTAAAATATCACATTACCCCTGGGAAGCCATCCTTCTGTTACCAGCTAAAGGTTGACAAGGGTCACTCCACACCAAACTGGACATGAGTGACATTCAAGGCAAACGAGTTCCAAGATAGCTCACTTCCCAGAAAACATTACATTTCTTCCCCTAGACAGTACAAATGTTTTAAGGTCAGAACACAATGCCTGTCAAAGTACTCTGTGTATGTTAAAAAGACAGGTAATTTAAGAAGACTCTGACATTTAAAAGGGAATCATGCTTTTGTGGTCTCCCCCTCCTCCAACTTGACACCTAATTAAGCATCAATACAAAACAATATAACTGAACAGATGTACTAGTCATTAACAGGAATTACCCATTCTCCTATCAAATCAGAGCATACAGAGAGGGTTCTATTTGTAATAGGTTGGCTTAATTGCCTGAGAATTCCCCAGAGATATGTACAAATGGATCAAGACATCACACACACACACTCTCTCTCTCTCCCTCTCCCTCTCTCTCTCTCACCCCACACACCACTCATCCCACACAGGCACTCCTTTTAAGCTTTAATACATGCTTTTGTCATGGTTACATGCACCTTTGCAAATGAGAATTTATGGTGGCTGCAATCAGTATTAGAGATCAAATAAGTAAATGAAAAAAGAAATAATAGTAACAAAATTCAGACTTTGCAACACCTGATAAAAATTTTCAATATAGCAAAGCCGTTCACACAATAGTTACTTTTTAAAAATAAATTTTCATAAAACTGAGCACAATAAGCAAACAAAAACACACCCAAAATAATAAAAACAATATAACAGAAAAAAACAGATACACAAAGTATGACAGAACAGTATCTTCTGGCAATATACTGTGAAACAATTGTGAAGCATCACAAGGACCTGATTCACAATTACCACAGGTTCATGGTTTGTTGATCAAACCAGAGTAGCCATTGTTTCAGGGAGCTCAGAAATCCTGAAACTGCCAAGCAATTCTCCCCACATCATTATGCAAGGCAGAAAATTCAGAAAGTTAACAGTGTATGTTTTCCTGTCGCTGTGACTAGCCACTTCCTTAGATATGTATGTGATATCTGCTGACTGGTGTGACTCTGTTTACCCTTATGAAAACCTGTCTCAACAAAAGCACTTAGAAAAGTAGAAAATAAAGCATTTCTGTAAATGATTAAGGCTATAGTTAGATTTTAGAATTTAGAAAACAGATTTCAATTTTCTAAGCCTCAGCATGTTAAGGGCTTAATTAAATTGACATAATATAAAAGATTTATTCCCAAGTATATAACATTAGATCTGAATTTCTGGGGATAATGCAAATGAAAAACTTGTATTCCCTACTGGGATTGGTGCTATAGAAGGAAAAATAAGGAGCAGAAAATACAGAGGAACATAACTTTCAAACAATGCTCCTAGAGCAATCTGTGCATGCTCGCTCACTCATCTACACACACCCAGACGTTAGGTTCACAGCTATTCTATTTGCCCCAGTCCATCATGCATAAGGGACCCGCAGTCATACAGAAAATCTTCCATCTAGTACTCTACACCCCTAAGTCCCATTTCAGACCACTGGGGAATACAAAGGCACCGGTGCCTGCTTGCACTTCAGGTTTTAGACTGACACGGTCAGAGGCTGTTTCTGAGCTTCTTCAGTGACATGGAGATTTCCCAGCTGCATCATAAGACTGTCCCCATTGAAACCGCATGCCCAGATCAAATTTCCAGCCATCCCTACCAAAGAATATGGGACTATGAAGGGGTGGGAGCATCTAGGCCCACTTCAAGCCTCTGCCTCAACAAAATGTGGCCAGTTGGAGGTGCCCCTGCTCCACAGCGCCTCCCCTTCCTCTCTTTTTGGAGCACTTATTATTTATACCAACTACTTATTCAATCACTTAGTCAGGACTGCTTTCAACTCTTATAACTCTTATTCGTTATTTTACATTATATCATTAACAAGCTTTCGTGTGTATTTTCCTCCCCAGAAAGACGCAGATTTTTTGTGGGCAGGGCACGCATGTGTATATCTAGCAGAAAGCTGAATAAATATACTCTATACCCCCATCCCCACCCCCACCCTGCCTCGAATATCAGTGATTTCATCACAGGCTGTCTTAATTGCCTGCAGCCCCAACAGCACATCCAGAGGTCTCAAGGGTGAAAATCAGTTACTGGTGACTGCCTCAGGCCTCTGGGCTGCAGGAACCAACTTAATGACTGAAAACACACTGGCTGCCCTTCAGTGGAACTAGACCACATGCCCCAGCATTTCTGCATCAGTTGAAATTGGGGTACAGAAAATTAGATGTCACAAAGGGAATCTTTGGAATATGGGGAAGTCTGCCTCTTACAAGAACATGTGTGTGTTTTCCTCTACCATACTCCCAAAAAAATATGGCTAGTTTTGTCCAAATCATTAGCTTAGGAGTCTGGTAAGAAATGCAATTGGATACCAAACATTACAAAATTTTGTTTTAAACTCTTTAAAATATATTTTCAAATGACTAGGTGTTTTTAGTGGATATTTTGCCACACTGCTACATGTTGTAAGAAGCTCAATAAATAACTGTCATTCACACACTAGAAATGAGACAAGTGTTAACAATCCATCCTATTGTTACCATAAATATAAAACATCAGGGAATTTGACAATGACAGCATAACATGCATGATTTTCAGAGGAATTTTCCTTGCTTTACTTCCCCATTACAAGGCTAACATTCTCTTCAAAGATAAAATAACAAGATAAAAATTTAAATATGAACTGTATATTCTTGTCACATTAACTAAACAATAGATATTCTAAACCAGCAGGCATTTTATCATTTCAGTAGTGTTAAGCAATGGTTAAACGCTTCTTGTTTGGTAACAACAGTTCCGCACTTCTTTTCTAATATATACCTCTGTAAGAAATTTAGAAGAATTCATGTGGATTAGACTTTTGAATCTGCATGCGCATGGAATTTCCATACAGCACCAAGCCAAATTAAATTCTTCTTTGTGACTAGCCCCCTCAGACACTGACAAGGAAAATGTTTGGCTTCCAACAGCATTTCAACTCACTGTTGATGAAAGTGAGCTGTACTGAGCAATAATCAGGTTTATACTGTTAAGAGAATCTCTCAAGCAATGGAGAAAAACAGAATCGAAACCAACACACCTTTAGAATAAATCCTGAAAAATGAAATTGAGGGTTATTAATTCTCCACCACTTGAAGATTGTTTTCCACCCCTTGGCATGCTGAGATAATTATATACACATGACACTGTATTACGCATGCTGTTTGCCTACTTGAACACTGCTCTCTAATGCAAGTATTATTGATTGAAGCTTCTCGTGCATCATGTTAAAGTCACAAAAAATTACCTAATTTCCACTAGAGCTAATCCATTACTCAAATTTTGTCAAGGAAATTCTGGCTGTATTGTGCAAAACTGCCAGGTTCTATTCCTAATAAAAATTGATTCTTTTTTATTGGGGTCATATAGTCATCTTTAAAAATCTAACATCTCTTCTTTTGCCAAAATCTAACTTTCCAGTTATTGATTAGAGCTTCAAACTTGCTTTGGAAGGTATTAGAGTCTCTTTTCCATTTAGATCACGATCGTTGTATTAGACCAATGCCATTGTGGCCATCTGTCAGATTCAGCTCCCCACACTGGCTTGTATTGGCTCCTATTTTATCTAGAGTTAGCACGGTTTAGAGAAAAATATCAAGAATGCAGAAAAATCCAATGAAGATTGCAACATAGAAAGTATTTTTTTGGCTTTCTTCGTAGCTTGAAATAATTGTGTCCTTCCTCCTGGATAGAAGGTCCCCTCCAGACCCTGCTCTAACTTAAAGAAGGATTTCATAATCTTACTGTGACTGACCTGTGAATATTCAGTATCTCTTGCACATTCTGCTTTTTGCCAAAGTTATTAGACTTCAGACTACAGCATTCATGTTCTCATTCTCTAAGAATCTGGAGACAGAAGAAAGAACAGGTTCCCTCGTGGACCTAGCTTTCACTGTCTGCCTTGGTTTCCATCTCACTGTTGCCACAAATACTGGAGCAGTCTATGCCCAAATTTTAAATACACAAGGAATTACTTGCTGCTAACACATTAGCTCCAAATACTGCGTTAGGCACTTGTGTTTACCACAGTGCTTTGTTCACTGAAGGATGTACCTACAGAAGCAACTCCTCTGAAAAATCCCAAAAACAAGAGCAATATTTGGCAGATACTCATGCATTTCTTGATCCTATGTTGGATTGCAATCTAATAACAACAAAACACGTGTCCTAGCCTCAAAAACACAAAATCTGATGACCACCTGGTGGAAAATAGGATTGGCCTTCCTCTCCTATACCACTAAATACTACAATCACAAGTACTAAGTCATTGAACCTGGATTCATGCAAGAATGAAGAAAATCATGAAGACATGGCTGGCATTCAAAGCAAAACACAACATCAATGAAGGGCATCAGACTCAGACCCTCTTCCAAATGTATACAACCTAAATATATCAAACTTCAGATTGGATCTTCTTACTTGGGAGTTCAAGGCTCAGTCTAAGAAGACTTGGGATTCCGTGTTTTGTACAATCTGTGAGTTATTAGGTGGGATGCTTAGTCTCCTTGAATCCTTATATTTCACCTGTTAAGATGGAGCTATTTAGCAGCATCTTTCTCCTAGGAATGTGAGAAATAAATAAAACGATTCTAAGGACTAAAGAATATTTAGCATACACATGCTTAATAAGTAAAAACTATTCTAATAGTATTGTTAATTATTAGTGATAAGTTCAGTTTCTTAAGTGTTTCATTTTATTTATTTTAATTGAGAGGAGAAGCTTCTTTAAGTTGAACCATACTCAGCCTCCTTATGATTTTCATTTATTAGTCTTGAATTTCTGATTTCTTTATATGTCTACTTTTGTCATGAATACTGTGCGTTTCCTAAAAATATATTATTACAGAGCAAATATTAACAACTATTATTAAATTATTATTATTATTAAATTATTCTTCCTCTAAGAATATGATTCCTACATACTTTTATGTCCTAGTTATAGTCCTTGAAAAAAATCTAAATTTGTCAATAAACAAAACTGGACTCTGAAGCCAACACTCAAGTTTTCATTCTGACCAGGTTAGAGAGTTATGTAGGGAAGGCTTTCTCCTGCTATGCTGCTGTTGCTAGTGAGAGAGAGAGAGATTATCTAAGGAGCTGTATCTGAGTCAATTCTTCTTAACTCTGTACTACAGATTATAAATATAACCTAAAACTTTGTATTTGTGTCTGTTAAACTCTATTGCTTTAAATGCAGGAGAGGAAAAGGACCAGGAAAGAAAGTGGTACTTTTTCACATGAACTATGCACCAGTTACCGGTTTTTGACAGGTTCGCAAATGTTTCCCCAGCCACTTACATTATAATAAAGTACAATAGATGCTTTGAAATTTTACACATTTGCTGATCCAACCCCGTAGTTGTGAAATAATGAATTTCAAAGCATAGGTCAAAAGAATCCATGGAAACATAATTCAAAAAATTTTTTTTCTCATACAACTATTAAAACATTTACTTCTCCCTGGAAAAACACTTCAAAGACAACCTTGAAAAATAACAGAAGTATCTAACACTTTTACCATTTACAATTTGAAAGTACTTTAACAAATGCAAATGTATTCTTTCATGATTACCTTTTTAACAACTCTATGCACTGATTTTACAAAAATGTTTATCTAACTTATTTACATTTATCTGAACTTCCCTGAAAACAGCATTGAGGAACATATATGTGTGTGTGTGTGTATATTTTTATTGTCCTCAGACACATCCAAATGTTATTGACTACTCAGATAATTGCCCAAATTTTCAAATTTAATTTAGCCACTGAATCACTCATTACCTCTTTAAAAGTACATAATACATGATATGAAAAGTAAAAGGTTCCTTTTATTCCATACCCAGTTCTTTTTTTTTTTTTAAAGATTTATGCATACAAGCTGGGGTATAGACCAGAGGGGTGGGGGGCAGTGAGAGGGTTCGCCAGAGACAGAGTGGGGAGCTGAAGAGGCAGATCAATGGAAACACACTGCTGAGGGGAGCAGTGGGTGAGGCAGGAGAAGTCTGCTGCGCCATTTGGGAATCTCCCTGGCTAGGTGTCAAACTTACATCACCACACCAACAGCTCCACAGCGCAGCACCTAACCACTAAACGGTGGAGGAGGCCCCATACCCAGTTCAAATCCATAGAGGTATGACCATTTTTTCCAGTTTTTCTTTACATTTCTTATTAGAACAATATTCAGAAATTGAAACAATCTCTTTTCATCCCCATTTTTTTGAGTATTTATCTGTAAGGAGGAGTTATTCCTTCTATGCAATCCATGGACATCAATTGTAACTCTCCATTCTCCCATACATCCATCCATCCTTCTTTCTGCCTTATTCAACTTTCATTATACTTCATTTTTTTACTTTTTTTATTATTTTCATTTTAAAAATTAAATAATTTATTGGGAGGCCATATTATTTGCAGGCTTTAGGCAATATTCTTACTACCCAATTATAAAATGTGAAAAAAAAGTACCTTGTCACATCCCTTCACTGCCTCTGTACCCCTACAAATCACAGCTTCTCTCCATTACAGCATTACTTCTAAACTGTAAATGTTTATTCTATTTACAATTCTATTTTTTAGCTACAATCACCTCCCATTACATTATTCAAGAAGCAGAAAGCTTCTATTTGTCATTAAAGCATTGTTCATTTCAAAACTCAAATTTTCTCACCTCCAAAGAAGATAGAACCAAAATAAATAATTTTTAAGACTTATTGAGAAAGTACAAAAAGTCAAATGTCTACAACTCCATCTTCTACTTTCAGATAATTCATATCAACTCTGTCAACCCTTTCTTTTTATCAAAGTCCATTGAAAGAGCAACATATCGCATGAAAATGTGTTGCCTTGAGAATAAGTTTGGAAAACTGGTTAGTCAATTTCTCATATGTTGAAATGACACAGAACTATTATATAAAGAAAAAGCCACTGTAACTCTGGACACTCTCTTAGAATTTTTATATAGAGAGGGATGACAGGAGACAAGGGTATCGCTTCATCATAAACATTTTGATAAGGTAAACTGAATTTTCGTAAAACCTTATAAGCTACCAATTGTTCTATTATTGTATAAACATTTCCTTAATAAGCAACAAATATGATCTAGACCATCAAGGTTCTGTAGATAATATATTCTCAAATTATCATTAGCCAGGTAAAGGGAAACTATTTATGGAAGACAGCTTAAAAGACATTTCTCTGAAGCCTTGATTTTATTTGTGAATCAAAGCTATGTGTTTGGACCACATTTTCTGAAAATTCTGTAAAATTACTTTTACTAAGTAAAACTTAGTATATAAGTTATATATAAAGATATAATGTCTCAATTATAACAGAAACAAGTTTATATAAAATCCAGCTTGAGGTTATTAATCCTTCAACAACTCATGTTTTGAAAACCCATAGGAAGACTTTCTTTTAGATCTAACTACCAGGAAAAATCTTTGCACTCCCCTGTGGAATTAACTCACTCCCTCCGTATAAGTTATATGACAGATTTGGTTCCCTTCATTCTTTGGACTCTAGAAAACTCAGGAATGAAATCTAGAAATGTAGTTTTTATATTTGCATTCAAACAGACTCATCTCTTACGGACATTTACCCTTTTCTTGTCTTTAATTTTCTTATTCATGCTACCATATTGCTTTATAGCTTTAAAATTCATAAACAAATACAAACATATTAACAAACACATTTTTACCAAATAGACTTATTGTGGCCCTATCACAAAGGAGACTATTAAACACACACACACACACACACACACACACACACACACACGGAGGAGGAGTAAAACTTCTTAACTTAAAAAATGCATCCTCAACAGATACTTCACATTCTCAAAGTAGTAAAACTTAAGTACAAATTGAAACTGGGTTACAGAGTTCTAGTGAGAAAACAAACATTTGTGATGAATAGTTGCATTAGCAACTCTTTTAAAGTGAAGAGAATGTCCTGATTTTCTGAGGGTCAACAGCCTTGTCCTTCATCTCTAAAATTCACTAGGACTAAAGCAAAAGGAAAACTGAAGCAACTACTCCTTCCCATGGCTTCTCATCCTGCAGCCCTCCTCTGTCAAGTGGGTGATTTAGACCCTAAAGTGTTATTTTGTTTCCTTTGTCTGAAGTCATTCCCAGATTAGTTAGTGACTTGCTCAAACATGTTTCCCAGCAGTGATCCAGGGCAATCCCATTCACTTCTGACCCGCACCTGCTCTTTTCAAGTGTTGCACCAAGAGTGGCTGAGGCCTGAACAGAGGCATGCTGGCCCATTCACAGAGACTATTCAGAGAACTGTTAGGGGAGGGGCAGGGGGCGGGATGGCAGCCCTCCAGAGAAGAAAGGAACATGACCTCTTAAATCAGAAAATGACCTTCTATTTGTCACTGGTTGTCTAGTAAGTGTAAGGGGACCACCTCCTCCATAATACGCTTTGTGATCACTTAAATGTTACATGGGCTAAAATGGTGCTTCTGAAAAGATTACATGAATTATTGGTATTTAAGACTAATTAAGTGACATGTTTAGATATACAGGAAGAGTATAAAATCTATTATATCACTACTATTCATAAATATTTACAGTTTATTCTAAAAACAAAAGAGTAAATAAACTTGGAGACATTTCTGCACGAAAACATGTAAGGGTAGCAAGAGATCAGATGACTTATTATATATCTCACTGGCTAAGGTTTGAAATTCACTCAATTGCTTCTATTGAAATAGTACTGTGATTTCTTCTAAACTATCCGTGCCACAGTAGTAAAAGAAGGGCTCAAACAGATATTTTATCTTGTACCTGAAAAGTAAGTAGGAGTTGTAAAATTAACCACTAGAGAAATTCACACATTTGTCATTTAGAATACAGCCTTGATCTAGAAAGCAGGTAATAATTCATGTTGGGTATTTTTTGCTACTAGACAAGTTTACAGAACTTGTGCTTGTTTCTTTTACTGAGATTTTTGGGTCACTGATCTATTCCAAAGGAGAAACTTAGGCCCTGAGGCTACACTTTTCCATCCGAACGATGCTTGTAGGCAAGATTGCTAGCAGAACCATTGGTACTCTGAACTAAAATCTACTTGCCATTCAATTATTCATATTCAGCCCTTGTTTAGGGGGGAAAAAAAGAACTAAGAAGAAACACAGCAGCAAATATGCAGACTGAAAAGGAAGGAGAGGATTTTTAATACTGCAAAGGAAGAATGAAGAATGAAGCTATCTGAAACAAGGAGAGAGTATACTCAGGAATTCTAATAAAAGTGGACAGAGTCCTTGGTTTCCATTCATACAAAATAAATATCAAAAAATATGTGTGAACAGTTCAAAGAAATGTTGAAAGGGCGAGAGTCTCAGAGCAGAAATGAGGAGATTTACAATATACTTTATCACCTGAGCTCTATTCTTCCCTATACCCCTCTCTCCACAAGATCTTGCCTCATTCTGCCTAAATTCCCTTATTTTAAATTACACTTATTGGCTACTAATGCTTATTTACTTAAATATGTGTACTAAGTTACTATTTTATTTATAAACTTATTTCATGCAAATTGAAATTATTAACATTGTCATAACTAAATAATTATATAGTATCTTTTTACATAAGACACATAGTTGACCAAAACTAAAAATATTTGAAAAAACAAAGGATTTTTAACATTTTCTGGAAAAAATGTACACGTCTATACAGTGTGTGTGTGTGTATACTATATACAACCAAATGAATGCTGACAATGTGAAATGTACCCCCAAAAAAAGGTGTTGTTTTTTTTTCAGTTATAGCATACACTTAAATCTCTCTTTGATCAAATTTCATATTGACTAACACCCTAAAGAAAAACATTACAATATTAAGGAAGCTCCAGGGATATTTTATTGTCTAATGTTACAGACTGAATTGTGTGTGCCTCCAAAATTAAAATGTTGAAATCCTAATGCTTCATGGGCCTCCATTTGGAAAATGGACTTTGGGGAAATAACTGGGATTAGATGATGTCCTGAGGGTGGGGCCTTCTTGATGGGATTAGGGGTTTTATAAGAAGGAGGAAAAAGAATCATTCACAGAAGGACAGGGCAAAAAGGGGGCTCTCTGCAAGCTAGCAAGGACTGAGGCTCTCACCAGGAACCGAGTGTGCCAATAGCTTGATCTTGGACTCCCCAACTCATAGAAAAATGACAAATAAATGGCTGTTGTTTAAGTTACCCAGTATGTGGTATTTTGTTTTAACAGTTCAAAGAGACTAATATAATTTGTGGTAAAATATTCTGAATTTAAAAAATATATTACTAATAGTCAAAGGAGAAAAGGGGTGGGAGAGAAGGAAAGGAAACTTATGCCTAGAAAGCATTTAAGTTCAACAATATAAAATAAACGTTGGATTACAGTGTTAAAGAGTAAAGAAATGTAAAACTTATTTATCTTGTATACAAAAGACAAAAGTAAATCGTTAGTTGAAGACATTTTGTTCATATACTTTGAAATTAGTGGAAGTCAGAAATCAACAGAAAGTATATTTCTCTAATGAACATAGCAAAGGTAGAGTTGTTTTTAACTGAAAGTTGATGCAAGACACAAGGGAAAACAAGGCATGATGTAAGAATCAATTAATGCATGCAAATGGAGCATAAATCACATTACTGTATTGAAATGCTCTTGCACCCTTTACCGTCCTACTGAAATACTGAAAGCAATGCAAATCTTCTCCTCTGTCTGCATGAACATCACCTATGAAAGTTCACTATTTCATAAGACAAGGAATCCAAGAGTTGTCTGCCTTTCTTCTGGATTATATTTCCCTGAGAGCAATACCCCACTTCCTCCGCCTGTGCTTTGTTCGCCTTCCTTTCCTACTCCTCCTAGTTCCCCAAAAAGGCCTCACTCACTGCTCAAATCAGAAAGACAGTTCAGAATGGCAAAGCTGAATGGACAGTAACTTACGCTAGGAGGAATTATTAGCTCTTTAGAGAAAGGAAACCTTTCGTACATGCTTTTTCTGATCCACACCTCCATCCCCACCCATGGTGCCTACAAATGTCTCCCACTGATGCACATGAGCAGAAAAGTCTGGCAAGCACAAATAGTTAATATAGTTCTATTTTAATTTTCT
This sequence comes from Scalopus aquaticus, assembly GCA_004024925.1. Taxonomy (NCBI): domain Eukaryota; kingdom Metazoa; phylum Chordata; class Mammalia; order Eulipotyphla; family Talpidae; genus Scalopus; species Scalopus aquaticus. Next base: position 221,536 of record PVIJ01000569.1, read on the forward strand.
ATCTGGTATATGTGGCTAAATGAGTTTCACAAGCGGGCTGGGGCATTTGTTTTATTTATGATAAAATATAATATTTGTTTTCCAAAGAGATACCACCTATTCCAAACTTTCTGACATGTTTTCTTTTTTTTTTTTTCTTACATAATATAATCTACCTCCTGGGATTACTATTTAGATTTAGAGTTGTAAAAACATACAGAAATAACTGAGGTAGAATTTTTTCAGGTAACCTGAAAATACTTCAGTTAGCAGAATTACTATGCATATGTAGAATCTTTTTGCAAAGTCCCCTAGAAACCACCATCTACCATTAAGTAAGCAGCCTCTTCTGTCTGTTCAAATGGCAATAACCACACCAATAAGCACATTTGGTAAAGATTAAAAAGAAAAACTGTAATATTGAATATCCCTCCATTTTCATCTACCGGAATCCCAATTCTTAATTTGAGCTGCATTCTCTTGTGGTAACTTTTATATCAAACTCAATTGTACATCATTAGAAGGTGCAAAATAATACAATACATTAGAGATTCATTTGCACAAGTGATTGAAGGAATAAATTAGCTTTTGTTTCAAATTACATTTTAACATAATAACCATAACCTTGTGAAGCCAAGGGAGCGTCCATTAAGAATCAGCTTTAGCAGAAAAACGCAATGTAGGTATAAAGAGTAAAATAAAACATAGCTCCCCACCCATTTAAAGACTCTAGATGCAAAAGTAACAATTTGTTGTTAATTGCTGCAACTATAAACAAACACATAATTTCAGTTTTAATAAACAAGCAAAAATTATTACATGTCTAAGGCAATTAAATTAGCACCCACTATACAAACACACACACAGAGACACGATTTATATACTATAAAGTGTGGCAATCTAAAAATATATATCATGTGGTAAAAGAAGAGTTGACAACTTAATTATTAATGATTGCACTTAAGACATTAAAAAAAAATTCAATCATTTCCAATGGCCACATGTCCTTTATAAATCATTAAATGCCTTCACTATGATGGTTACATATATAATGTTTGCCCTTCCTCAGGCTCATTTTATTTTTCATAAACAACTTTAAGAAATAATACTAATGTAGAGAGAAATATATGTGACATAGCTCTTGGAAATAAGTGTTTGCTTATCCTTCAAAATTTAAGGTAATGAGCCATTATTCAAGTCACGTGCGCGCGCGGGCAGACACACACACACACACACACACACACACACACACGCATTTTGAAAGGGCATTTTCTTGACTATTATTCTATATGTGAAATTTACTTTGAATGCTGGGTTAGTGAAGTTCAGATATAAGTCAAAAACATACAATTTCAGCAGTACTGCTAGCCTGTTTTGCACTGCCAAATTTAATGTCTCTTCAATTTCACAAGTGGTTTCTCATGTTTAGAAGTGCGAAGAATGGCAAATTTTATTTATAAAGCTATAATATATTGATATAATACTCCAACAATGAAAGTTACCATGAAAATAAGTTTTATAATTCTAAATAAACTCTTCAACCTCAAAAGCACTCAAGTGATCAGAAGGAATAACTTTAATTAAAATCTTACTCATCTACAGTGTTTCAGATATCTCCCATTTCAAAATATCTGGTACACAACAGTAATAGTTTTGTTATTTTCTTAGCTATATGCAAAAGAGAAGTAGCAAAGGAAATTAAAATACATTAGAATGGCATCAAAGGTTGAGAATCTCAGAGAGGCTTCCAGAGTTCAAATTTAAATCTGTACTAATTTTTCCATCTATTAATTTGACTTTCCGCTATCAGGGTTATTTTCTTTTCACATGAAAATAATGAAGAAGTACTGACTTTCTACGTATAAATTCACTTTGACTCTATGAATCAGCACATATTTAAGACATCCATTCTACTTCACAAACACAGAAGGAGGTTGAAGTTTTGTGTTGTGTTGGCTCACTTTACTAGTGAGCTGCAAAATGGAGGTCTAACTAGCCAGAAAACATATGAGAAAATAAATTCCAGATGTTCTAACCACCAGTACTCTGCCCTACAGGCAAAATTCACAAAACTATGAAATGAATTCAGGTTGGTTTTCACATTTCAGAGTAGTTCCCGTGTCATGTTTGAGTCAACAAGATCTTAATCAGCTATTAGCCACTCGAGGTAAGTGAGAGAATAGCAGCAGGACACATCCAGAGGCAGAGATTTCTAGCAAAATTCAGGGCATCAAAGATCACCAAACTTGAGACTCACTTGTTTATCCGGAGTGACACTTTATTAGATAAAAAAAAAAAAAAGAAAAAAGACTTGGCTGAAATTAGTGTGAGGCCCTGTAAAATATATATACATGTATATTCAGGGTCTTGCCTCAAGATACAATACTTTAAACTTTGCTCTCCGGGGGAAAGAAGGGCAAAGAAAATGTACACTTGAAAAAAAATAAGAAAGTAAATCAGACAATAAGGATGAGAGATGATTTTTAATCCCAAACTTATTTTACAGTTATTTACCTGTCCTATCTCACCCGAAATATTGTAATACATAGTAGAGATTAGTAAGCTTTGAATGCTTACATTAGCGGTATTTGACAGACACTTAAATTCCAATTTTATCTATGTGCTACATATGGCCTGATTTTTTTGATGATTTCCTGGGTTCTTTACTTCATCACCATTTTAAAATTTGTGGTCTATTAGTGAGTCATACTTAGGGACAGAACAGTATAATGTGAAATGATCTAGTCTCCCTGCCCCAGAGAGGGACTTGGTCCGCTCAGCAGATACATGGGTTTGATGCCTCATTCTTACTTGATGTGTCACCACAGAAACATACAGTTTCTCCATCTTTAAAATGATGGTAGTAGTTTATTGGGTTGCGGGGAGAATTTAATGAACCATGTACATAAAATTAAGTAAGCAGATAAACATCTCTCACGCGTTATCAGTAGATAAACGCTACTTTGTGTTATTGTTTACATTTAAAAATCCAAGCATGCAGGCCTCCCTGGTGGCACAGCGGTTAAGGGCTGCGCGGTGGAGCTGTCAGCAGCTACAACGTGAGTTTGACGCCCGGCCGGGGAGATTCCCACATGGTGTGGCAGACCTCTCCTGCCTCACCTGCTGCTCCCCTCAGCAGTGTATTTCCATCGATCTGCCTCTTCTGCTCCCCACTCTGTCTCTGGTGAACCCTCTCGCCACCCCACGCCTCTGGCTTGTACCCCAGTTTGTATGCACTAATTAAAAAAAAAAAATTAAATCCAAACATACAACAGTATTTCAGTGAAGGCAACAATCAGAGCCAGCGGGACTTCCTCTGAGATCTTCGGGGGTTAGGACACAACAAGCAACATGAAGATGAAATAACATCCCAGAAATCTGCAAAGGTTTAACAGAAAGGGCAATGTGCATGTATGGTTCATGTGAATGGTAATCAATATGATACTCTCTCACTGACTTAAAAATCAATGAAAGTACCAGCAGAATAAGACTAAAGAGAAAAATTCTGTCTGCAGCCTTAGCTTGCCTCTAATAGAAAGTGGGTGACTAACCCTTACGTGTGTACTGGAACCTTCCTATTTTCTTGGAGTAAAAGAAAAGCCTATTGGGAAATCTGAATATTCTCGTTGTTCTCAGGTAATTGTACAAACCTGAAGTTAAAATACAGTTAAAGCGTAGACTCTTTAGGGATTCCTTAAATTAAGTCTTAAGGACTATATCATCAACAAGAGAGCTCCAATTAGCAAAGAAATGAATAACAAAGATACAAAATACTACTTCTACAAAAGGGATTTAATGAGTAATTACTGTTAATGTGTAAGGTTCTACACATCTTGTAAAGCCCGAACTGTCTCCCCTACATAAACTACTTGCAAAAAATTGTTAATTCATTGAGGTGTTTATCTTCAGTTATGGGACAGCACCCCTCCCCGCCACACACACACACACACACACACACACACACACACACACACACACACAAATATGTACAAAACTATGGAAACAATGTAGAAAATGCTAACTACTGTAATTACTGAAGGGATTAACAGTTACAAAAGGGAAATATTTTAAATGCTTACCATAGGAATTATATTATGTGTAACATCACATTAAGTCATAACACTATGTTACATGTAATATTATATTCTTTTTCATGATATAGTAACTCCATTTACGAAGGATGATTTCATATAAGACCCATACAATCCTGACATAAAGGACCTTTGGATTCCTTCCTTTTTCCAAGGCACACAGTATAGACAAGCAGTGGAAAAAGGCCAAAAACTACTAGAGCTGTACTTCTAAACAAGACAACTGGCCCATCACAAATGTCTTCATCGGTATCTTACCATCTGCTGTTTGCAATGAGCTTGTCAATATTGTGCATCACTCACTGTTCACAACCACATGAAATCTCAGAAAAAGAAAATTTCTAGAGTACCAAGGTGAAAAAAAAGTTAACTCAAAGATGGTTTTAGAATCTGACAACGCATTCACAGCACAAGTATAAGAAGATGAAAACAAGATATGTGCTCTGCAGGCTTTAGGTGTCAGGAGGAAATGCCTCATAGTTTCTAATAGGGTACTAAACAAGACTGGCAAGTTACACAATACATTCTCCACTTCTCCCTCTGACTCACCTGACTTTTCTCTCACTCCTCTAATTCTGAAGCCTCAGATTATCCAAATGAATCTGCTTAAATTCAAAACAAAGTGAAATTGATTTATCCATGTCAGAAAGGAATACCGTACTATGTTAAACTAAGGTGGAATATGGCATAAAAATATCATATTTGGCCTTTAAATACCTTAAATGCTTTCATGCAATAGTCTTTCTTTTTCTTCAGTTGTGTTTCATATTTTTCCTTTTTTGCACAGATCCAAACAAACAGGAGGAGTTGTTTGTAGAGTGTGAAGTTGGTGCTTTCTTAATGGTGGGACTTAAAGCGGAGGGGTGGGAAAGACTGACTTTCTTTACATCTTAATTAATCATTCCCAGTGTCATGTAAACTTTTTCTCTTTCCTGAAATGTTCTTTTATTTTAAAAGAGTTCCATGAAGGTGTCATGTCAAATCATTATCAGCTTATAATGGATTACTGTGATTGAGAGATTAGTAAAACAATATATGAACACTAAGTGCCTCAGGAAAAAAGAATAAAATTATTGGACCCTGTCCCATATCAAATCTATAAATTCTAATTATAAATGTCTCCCCTTAGATTTAAATGTTTAAGTGCTTCTATAAGTCATCAGGAAACAGTGAAAGCAAGAATTAAATTCATTAGCTCTCACTTTTAAAGATAATGCTCCCCCTTTTCTAGCAACATTCTAAGAGCGCTATGATTCGATTGCATTATCAACAATTTCTATGACTTTTATAAATGTGAGGTTATAAGTAATCAGTCTTCTGAGTCAATTATAATAAAATGACAGATACATGCACACACACACACACACACACACACACACACACACACACACGAAAGAGCAATAACATTTGAATTACCTTGAAACAACCTCTCCATATGTAATTTTTACCTGTAGTCTGACATGGACTATTTTAATGAAGTAATGGAAATGAAGATCATCTTGCAACAAGGTAATGCTGAATTCTTGCACAAAAAAGTAATAGTAAATATGTTTTTAACTATAAAAAATGTATAAACCAAGCTGAAGGATATACAGATGGCATCAAGTTATTTAGAAGCTCAAATAATAGTACCACATCTGTATCAACAAAAATACCAATAAGTAAAAAAAGGTAATAAGATATACATTTAGATTCAAAAATGGATTAAAAATAGAATTTAATCCCTTAGTACTTTATTTCAATGAAACAAGATGCAAATTCTGAATATACTTAAACTATTTTAATGTAACAGAGACAAAGGCATAAAAAAAATTTCCAGCAAGTAAAATCCATTTAGAAGTGTATCTGCTGGTGAACCAGCTAGCAATGCTACACTGACTTGCACTATTGCTTTCACTTAAATCTTAACATACTATAAAATATAAAAGTCATCAAAGTTGTACAATAAGTATACATGTGACCTACTGATATATGTACAAATGTATAATTTTGATGTAATATCTTGTTTTTAGAGATCTGTAACAATCTACATTCAGTTAGATATAAACATATAAACTAATATCTATAGATAGATATCTTATAGACTCCTATTTAACACCAGTGGGAAAATAGCAGAAAAAACTACTGAATTAAGAACTGGTGAGCACAGGAAAATGGAGAGAAGTAGAAAGAATTTTGTCTGCCAGAGGTCAAGGGCAAAAAATAATAAGCAAACATCTATTGAGTGTCTGTGCCAAGTAAACAATGCAAAGCATAAAGAGATCCAATTCCTACTAAGATAACGGAGAAGAAATATTTACCAAAATGCAATCCAGTAAATTAAAACAAATAAAAGTATTAAGTACATCAACAGAGGCCAGAACGAGGTGGGGTCTGGTTGCCTCTGGGTCAACGTGGAAATGGGAGGCGGCAAGGAGGATTCCCGGAGGCCCCACTTCTGGATTCACCTACCTAAATTTTAACTAAGAATTTTGTAATTTCATCATAACACCTACACTCCTCTGTATAAGTCTTAAACAGCTTATAAGAAAAATGGCAGAAAGAGAAAGAAAAAGAAAAGAGAGGCAAAGAGGAGGGAGTGTGAGTGACAGGCAGGGCAAGAAAGGAAGAGTATGAAGAGAAAGGACAAAAGGGGTAAGAAACAGAATAAAGAGGAAAAAGTGAAACTAAATTATTCACACTGAAATTTATTGCTAGAGAGAAGAGTGAATGGAAGGAGGGAGGAAGAGAGGGAGGGGTGTTGAAGAGAGATGGGGGGTGGGGTGGGCGGGAGTTAGAGGTCATTCCCAAAGGAGCAACACGTGAGTTTCAGTGAAGAACTTTTAGGGGCAAGTTTGGTATTGCGTGTTGATTGACTGACTGAGTTTTTTTTTCCTAAAATCTATTTTAAAAAGATTTCACACACGCACACACACAATTTCAGGTTACTATTGATACTGAGTATATTATAAAAGTTCCTAAGTTAGCAGGCCTATGTTCTTCCAAATTAGTCTTTTAGTTGGGGTTGAAAAATTATACACTAACCAGTATATGCAATTAGTGAGAATTAGTGCATATAAAAGCATGAAAAGAAATAATTGGGAAGGGAAAAACTGAGCCAGAACACCAATGGTTTAGTTATTAACCTCAAAAGCAGTGTAAACCGAACTATCAGGAGGAAAATAATCAAAAGCTGATTTTCTGTGACATGAAAAGAAAAAAAAAAAGTAAACAGAAAAGGAGAATAAATGAGACTCAAGGCCGTGTCAACCTTTATTAGCAAGAAAGTATGTAAAGCCAAAGCTCTCCTATCTATTTCTGAGTTCAACTAAATAGAACCAAGCTTCAGTTATTAACAACCTTGACAGGAATGGAGAGCTCTTCTCCAAATGTTTCCACTTAATTTTGTATTTGTAATGATTCAACGTAAGAGTTGTATTTTTAAAAAAACCTTGTACCACAAAACTCATATAAGCAGAAAAGGCAAAAATATTTAAGTGAAGAACTAAACTGAGTATCAGGTTGTTCAATGTTATTAACAGTTAATTACAATAGTTGAAGTACAACTAGTAGTCGAAAGGAACTTAGAAAAACACATCTATCTGTGCGTATGATACAGCACTTCAGATTTTGGTCAATTAGTTACATATCTCATCAAATTTCTACTGTGAACTTAAATGCTTTTTAAACAATTCTTACACTGGGTTCATGTTTTCATCTATTTTCACATTTTTTAAAAAGTTGCATATCTCTCCCCCTGCCCCTCATTTCACAGAGATTAACCAAAATCATTTGGGCTTGGAGCCAGAATGCAGCAAGAAGAGGTATTCATTCACTAACCCATTTCTCCCCAAGCGTTTTTATTTCTGTTTATCTGACAGTCCTTGGTCCTTCCAATAACAAGCTCCCTGCCCATGGATTACCTGTATTGGTATTTAATTTTTTTATCTGAAATTTTCTTTTATTAATGTGAGAATATGTTTTATCTTACTATGCTTGCATTTTACTGTTCTCATAGTTCTACTTCTCTGGAATCTTTTGATCTTCTATTTCCTCATTTTCTGAATATATTTATAGACATAATATATCTGGTTTATGACAATAGTTTTAGATCATTACTTTTAACAATATTCATTTTGCCTAGAATTGTACATTTAAAAATACAGGTATCTGGGCTGATAGAGCCTACATACTAGTAGGAAAGCACAAAGGTAAATCACTGATTACAGTATCACAAAATGAGTTTTTAATGATGTCCATGTACACGAAACAGCAACATCAATGCAGAAGGTAGCGATTTATTCTCATTATCAACTTTACTGAGCACATATTGTCATATTAGAGAGTGTGCTAATAAGTACACATGACCGCATTCAGTCATCACTGCTGTTTCATGAATGGCATTGTTCTAGAAATGCCACACAATTAGGATAAGTAAGTTACCAAAGTAACACAGAATTTGAGCCAAGATAACTCTTTTTTTTTAAGATATATTTATTTATGCATACAAGCTGAGGCACAGGCCAGAGGCATGGTGCGGCGAGAGGGTTCACCAGAGACAGAGTGGGGAGCAGAAGAGGCAGATCGATGGAAATACACTGATGAGGGGAGCAGCAGACATGGCAGGAGAGGTCTGCCACGCCATGTGGGGATCTCCCTGGCCGGGCGTCGAACTCTCATCGCTGCTGCTGACGGCTCCACAGTGCAACACTTAACCATTGCACCACCAGGGAGGCCCAAGATTCACAACTCTTCTAGGTAGGAGTTTTAATTGAGTCTTGATGGGTAAAAAAAAAAAAAAAAAAAAAAAAAAAAAGTTTTTTTGATGATAAAAGGGCAAGCAAAGTTATGGGAATAAAATCATCAACAGCCAGTCTTCACGAGTAGGTGAGGGACTATGAGAGGTGCCAATTGACAGGGTTAGGGGAGGGTCAGGGCTCAGACCGCATGGAGAGGCTGTGTGCAACCGCTTTTTACCTAAACATCTACAGATGAAGTCAACCCTCAAACATAGGACTGTAAAAGTCTCAGATTAAGCCACAGTGGCTGAAGTACAAGAAAGGATCCAACAGCCTTAAAGCCCTCGTCCTAACAGGGAGAAGAGAGACTTAAGAGTGTGTGGAAGACAGAGCACTTAGCTAAGAAAGAAAAATCACTATCTATTCATGACTTTTACTGTGACAAATCAGCTACTTCCATAATTTAACTGCTTTGGCCCCAGTAAAGACCACTATCATTCCATTTAGAGAAGTTTAACAATACAGTTTTCATGTCACAGAAAGTCTGTGTTTTTCATTCTTTATTTTGTGTTCAGTAAATATATCTATGTATGTGTATGTATATATAATCACACTAATATATCCAGAGGGGTTAAATGTTATTGCTAGATAAAACAAAAGAAATGCCACTTAGAATTATTTTACTCATTTATGAGTGAGATCTCACTCCAAAATCACTAGTTTCTTTTTCCACCTTTCCTTCCTTCTTTCTTCTTTTTTTCTTCCTTTTATATTCATTTATTTTCTTCAAGTATAAATTGAGAGTCATTTTGGTAATGGAATAGAAAACCTTCTATATTTAAGTCACCAATTTGAATATGACCAATACAGCGACCAATAGCAAGCTCGACTGTGATTCATATCAAGTTTTTAGTTTTAGAAAAGTCACATTAAAGACCAAAAGGCTCCTGGGCTTCCATTCAATTCTATTTGTCTGTTGTGATTTAAACAAATCTTTTTACATTAAATAGCAATGTAGGAAATGAACTATTGTTACAAACCAGTGAAAATCAAAACAATCAAACATCTGTACATGTGCATTTTCCTTTTAAGAACTGGCAAACAGGGAGGCTGGTGAAATTTCTAGATTACAGCTTAATTCACTTGCTATTTGTAAATGGATTAAAAAAGTAATTAAGAGGCACCATCTTTTTCTTTAAATTCTATACCAACATCCCAGAAAAAAATCCCAGAGTCTAAAATGGGAATGTGTGTGATATCACTATAATTCACCCCTACCTTCTCCAAATCAATACTTAAACCGTGAGATCTTTCTACATTTAAGTTAATTCACAGCCTTCCAATTTCTAGATTTTATCATTAATTGATAATTAATAATAATAATAATAATAATAATAATAATTAATACAGCTAACTTTTTTGGCACCTAGCATATGCCAGTTACTATGTTAGGCATTAGAAATAAGGATGTAGTCATTCCCCTCCATATGTTCACCCCTTTTAGGGACTAGGCACACACAGCAGTAAACAGAAATGCAAAAGTAACTACCCTAGTAGAACAGACATTTCAGTAGGGAAGATAGAAAATGAAAAAAGCAAACTTATACTTTTTAGATAATTACATTATCAAAATATTAGCTCTTTCTAAGTGCTTTCTAACTACTAAGTAAAGTTAGGGAGCAGAACTGAGTGTCAGAGCAGAGCTTTAATTTGGTAAACAGGGTTTTAGTTTCTGTTTTCACAGAACTAAGGAAAGAAAAACAAAAAGGCTTTAAAAATATTTAAAGGTTTTAAATAATGTGTGCCATTACAACATGACAAATGCTGTTAAAAGTTACCAACAAAACGTAGGTTAATAACCAGTTAACTGGTAGGATAAGAGGGTAAGAAGGGGAGGTATGCTAAATTCACCCGTTAAGTGTATCCTGACACTGAAGTCAAGCTATTCAGTTGACAACCAGACTCTGATTAGAGGAAGGTCCTGAAGCTAAATTAGCCAATAATCATGAGCAAATGTGCCTTTGTATTAATTAGAGTATTTTTGGTAGGAAGAGACAGAGGACCCAAACTGTTTGCATAATTAATAGAATTACACTCTCTCAAAGTAATATGAAATTAAAGTGTGGTTTAATTATAATGCCAGTGTCCTTGTTTCAGAATTCTTCCTTTTATCAAGTTATTGTGGTTTCACTTACAGTAGCAAAATCATGTGGCAATCCCCAACTTTCCTTGTGGTGACAACAGAACCATTCAAGCTATATGAGAAAGTATATTAATACTATAATCACAGAATGATTTTGTAGTGTGGGAATAAAATCTAGTGATGTTACATGAGAATTCACTTTTTCCTCTACATTAAGTCAGTAGTCAAAGCAGGACACCAAAGAACACAGACCAAAGAGTCCAATTCTTGAACAGGAGTTCTAAATAAGTTCTTGAAACTCTGGCCAAAAAAGAGACATGGAAGTAGCTGGCAGAGGTCAGGGACCTGAAGGAACCTCCACTTCAATGAGTGACAAGGACAAGAACACAGAGATCTCAGGAGCTGCAGTGGGCCCGAGGTCAGAAGAGACTGGCTTCACTTCAAATGATCAGCCCTTCCCTTTCCAAAGCCTAGAAACTAGGCCATCCTCAGATCTGAACTGTCACCCATGGTTTAAATGGGTTAGGCAAGAATCCTTCATTCGGTTGAGGTGTTGCAAATAACTAGCTTAAATTTTCTATTATCATCCTTGTGAGGGCTCAAGACCATAGTCAAGTTCAATTACAGGTAATAAGTTTACTATTACTCTTGTATACTTGTTGCTTGTGTGTATTACAGAAGTCTTTTATTGACTTAAAAGAAAAATTTATAATTCCACATTGGCATCATTTGATAATTTGTAAAGTTCACTCACTACATCACACCCTCAGTCAATACCATTAATTTTACATTGTAGAAAAGAAAACCACGAGATTGTGCTGTGTCTCACATAGTTTTCCTCTACAGTCAACAGAAAAGATAGCTGCTGGATTGGTGAAGTCCAATGGTTTGCCAAATATGGCCCATTAGAGCACTGAGAATTTAGGGTTAGGTTTCAGCATTTGCTGCTGTCACTCACGTACTAAATCTATATTTACTTGAGGCAGTGAGTGGAGATTTAAATAGAAAAATCCAAAGCATCCAAGCCACCTTCCTTTCTTGACTTAGCTGATTTTTAGAATTACTATCATTGAGCTAGTGTTTCAAAACCAGTTAAATAAAATGTTGCTGGTATTATAGTAGAATTTGTTGAGGCAAAATGGAAGTTAAATACTGATATAAAATTTCCGAGCTGGTCATTTCATGTCTCATGTCTCAGTACTTAGAGGTCCTGAACATAAAACATGGTCAGTGTTGAAAGACAAGTGCTCTCCATTTAAAAGTGAACATGTATGTCTAAGATAATCACACTAACATGAAAATGATAGAAAATTAATACACTTTCTTTTTAAATGAATGTATTAAGTGAATTAAATTTAGCTGAAAGATCTAAGATAGATGTAAAATAAGATCTAAAATCAATAGCTAAATTAATATACACAAAGAAATTAAATTTATGCAAATGGATCATGTTTCCAAAGCTGGGGAAATTTATTTCTAAGAAAAGACACTACAACATCCCAGGTGTGCATGCACAGACCCCCCCCACCCCGACACACACACACACCAGTTAAAAGTATAGGACTGGTCAGTAACAGAGGAAGGACAAAGTCTAGGAATCCACGCAGTGGTTGAGTGGCCAATAACAATGTTGTCTGTGGCATTCAGAGTGGATTCCACATTGCAAGTTATCAGGTCTATAGAACTGGAACTAACTTTCCAAGTGTGGAGATCATAGTTTGAATGATCTTTCTGGGAAGACATTCCCCAACCCACCATCAAATTGCATAGGATCCTCAGTTTTTACCACCTTTGGGTTTACCATTTGGAATTCTGTGCTATAGTGAAAAAAGATGGTGATGATGGGAAAGTTTGAGCACATGTGTGAAAGGGGGTGTATGAGAAATCTCTACACAACCTTACTCTAATTTTTCTGTGAATCTAAAACTGTCCAAAAAAATAAGAATTTTAAAGAATTTTCTCATTTTGACGAATCTCTGACTTAGAAATCATAGCTTTAGTGTTCCACTGCACTGTTTTTTCTTTCAGTAAATCCCTATTTACTTTATTCTTCAAAGTTATTTTTGTCCCACTACTTTTTATTTTTAGATTTTCCAGTTTAGTTTCAACTTTATTCAGATAATTTGTTTAAAAAAAAGAAACTCAATAACTAGAATGAATTAATGACATGTTAAGTAATTTCAAATGAGTAAATTCACATATATTAAAAACTAATTGTAACAATCAGATATTCTATTTAGTACCCATCTAAAATCTTATAACGATAAAAGTCTTCTGTCCAACCAAAGAATGGGATTGCTAGAGCCAGAGAAAACAAGGACAGCTGGGATTTTTAAGAGCTAACTGAGAGGTATCTTCAACTCCTGCTCCAGCATTTTCCCAGGTCTCTGCCTAGCACTGGTATTACCCTACAAGAACATACAAACTAGGTGTGTGAGTTCATGTGTCAGAGCTATGGAAATACATACGAAATTCAAAAATGGGATGGGAAATGGACTTAAATCCATATTTGAGTACCTTTACTTGGATTTGAGTTACACACACACACACACACACACACACACACACACACACACACACACACTCATATATGTGTATATGTGTATATGTATATCTGTATATATATGTATATGTATATGTATGTATATACGTGTGTGTGTGTGTGTGTGTGTGTGTGTGTGTGTGTATAAAATGCCGCATGATATTTCTGTGCCTCTAAAAAAAATGTACTTTTGGGGCCTCCCCGGTGGCGCAGCGGTTAAGCGCTGCGCTGTGGAGCTGTCGGCAGCGGCTACGTGAGTTCGATGCCTGGTCGGGGAGAATCCCACATGGTGCGGCAGACCTCTCCTGCCTCGCCCGCTGCTCCCCTCAGCAGTGTATTTCTGATCTGCCTGTTCTGCTCCCCACTCTGGCTCTGGTGAGCCCTCTTGCCGCCTCACGCCTCTGGCCTGTACCCCAGCTTGTATGCATAAATAAAAAAAAATAAAATAAAAAAAATAAATAAATAAATAAAAATAAATGTACTTTTCTTCTATTCCCCAAATACTGGGAATAACTGCTGCTTAAACACACTTATTAAGTAAATTTTTCTGATAATCTGCAGTGGCCACAGAAGTGACTAATAAGAGCAAGACCTGCTAAAATTTGCAATGAGATTCCTTTTAACAAAAAATAAATGAACTGCACATGTCCAAGTATAAATAATAAATTAATAAAAAGAGCATTGGCACATAGTTGAAAAACAGCAATGATTGTTATGAAGAAGACAAATTCTCTATTTAGATCATAGGTAATATTTGGTGGCCACAGAGTTCTGTGGCTTCCTTATAAACAAAATTTCACACCCTCTTCTCTGCTCAATTAGAGCTCCAGGACACACAAATTTGGTCGCAATAGTACTAAGAAAGCCCAGGGATCGTGTTTAATGCATGACGGGGTCAGTTTTATTTTGTGCTTTGGCCATAATATTGACACTTAATCTAGATAAATTTTTCTACGAAGACTGCCATCCATCAAAAAAGACAGTTCAAAAAACATGGTGATCCAATTAGATCTTCACCACAAAGAAGATTATTTTAGTTCATACTTAGTCTCTTGCTTTATATAATTCCTCTTATTAGAAATTTCTCAAAATGTGGACTCTCTTTACAGCTATTTAAAAACTCACACACGCACCAACAGTGGAATCTTTCATATCAAAAGTTTCAAAAGAGAACGCTGTATACTATGAAATTTTTTTTATCAAAGTAAAAATTAATAGTATTTGGAAACCAGGATATCACAGCATAGTGTGATATTAACTCATATATGAACTCATGGTGACAGAACCATGAGTTAATATATAGTATGTATAAACCAAACATAAAAGTTCAAAGAACATAGGAGAGACATAGAAGAGAAACTTATTAAATGCTCACTCCTCTATGTTGCCAGCTCTATCTGACCAGATGGAAAACTTTAAAAATGTGACCCAGACCAATTCTTCTAACACTTTCTGAGGATTCCTACTTCTCTCTCATTGATAGAGTAAATAAATTCTGCCCACTTCCTTTCTATGATGTCTTCTTTTCATCTTACACCACTACTTTATCCTCTAGAGGTAGGACCATCTGTTCTATGACACCATTGCTGATCCCTGTGTAACTTTCTCCCCCAAAAAAATCCATCACTGTCACAACTGAGCATGCAAAAACACCAATAAACATCGATCTTCTAATAAGCTGATCCAACAATAAATATACAAAGGGCAGATGTTCATTAGTTCTATGGCACAGCATATTACACCAAGAAAGTTTTACATTATAAGTACTCATTAATGTGATTATTCCTAGGGACTAAGATGCTGCATAGAACATGATAGGTGTTAAGAAAAATAGCTTTTGAATAAATAAGCATTTTTATCAAATTGATATAACCTGTATATCTCAGCCACCTTCAAAATTCTTTGATGTTCCCCACTCCCATCAGTATGAAATTCATAATTTACACTGCTATACCAGGCACACATTATCACTGGTTAGACCTCATTCCTTGTATTGTCTCTTCCCCCTATTCTATACAAGATTGCACACCAAAGAAGAATAAGCTCTGCTTTTGATATCAGAATGGCTACTGAACTGTTTTAATCTTGACTTGATGACTTGCTAATGTATATTATAAATTACACTGGTTAACAAATTTTTACAAAAGTCATGTTACTGAAATAAAATTGGTCATTTCCTATCAATTTGTATGTGCTCAACACAAATATGACAGTCAAATTCTAATTTTGGCTCTAGTTTTTTTTGTAATCTGAAATAAATTGATGTTTACATCATAAAATGCATGCCAATAGTAATAGGCCTACAGATAATATCTGTAAAAAATCAAGTCATAGAATACTTTCTTAGATTTCTTTGCTTGTCTCTTGTACAGCTGTTCAGGAATAGAAAAGATGGAAGATGGTTTCCATTGTGCAAAAGCACAGCCTTCAGACTCAGTTTCAAAGAGTCTAGAAATAGTCTCCATTCTTGTGGGTCATGAGTGATTTCTAAGGCATTCATGAGGCCCTCAATATAGGAACAGAATACCAGAGCACTTTCCTTTCTGAAGAAAGGCTCCAACTGCTGGTGGTGCTTTCAATATAAAGTAATTGTGACATCTACTTCTAGAAGATTCCATTGTTGGAGTCTTCATCCTAGCAATTCTGACTTGTTCTTGGATAAGTTCAAATCATGAACCAGGTCATTTAGTTCTTCCTGTGTTAGTCTGTGTGGGGTTGATGATGCACCACAGTGAAAATGATCACTGCATCTGATGGAACAGGAGATGAACAGGTCGGCTCACCCTTGTCCTCATCAGATGAATCAAGAGACTATTCTGCTGGAGGTTCTGGAATAGGAAGTCCCTCGCCATGTGGAACTGGTCTCAATGCAGACGGAATGTTTGGGTAGACTATTCTCGACTTCTTTTGCTTCGTTATTCTGCCGGAAAGAGGAACGAAGCAGGAACGAAGCAGATGGAACAGTCTTTTATGTGGTTGCTTGGCTCTCTCCACACCATAGGGACTGCAAACAGCATTGATGGACTTCTGCCATTTAACCACTGTGAGAACTGTGTTGTACATGGAACACAGCATATATGCCAGGCCCAAGGCTTGTCTTGGTCACCAACCTTGCATCCAAAGTAAATATGATAAGCCTTCTTCACTTGACAAGTGATACTTTTCTTCTGGTTGGCAAATGTCACTTCCCCACAAATACAGCAGAAATTGTCCACGCTATTAACACACTCGAGGCATGACTGTTCTGTATTGTGCCTGAATGGATAAAATATAACACTCATATGGAACAGTAGCTTAAACTGTCTCACACAAAGTCTGAAATATTTTCAATGCTCAATCTCTCTGAGAGGGCTTTATCTAGTGCACTGCTGACGTCAGCTCACTTCAGCAGCTGCCTGGCAATAGTATTGCACTGCAACTGAAAATGATGCAATCAACTCTGGATGATGTGTGCTTGATAGTATTATGCAATGCGATGCAATATTCCATCATTCTAGGCTGACTTAGGATGTTGTTGCAGTCCTACTGGATAAATTTACATGGTGAAACATATAAGATGAATTAAGTGGAATATCTTCAAAACGAGAGCTAATGAAAAATTTTCAGGGTTATATTCATGTTCAGCACACCAAGATACTATAGATTAGGGCCTTTTTAAGTCAGTAACGATCTCAATGTTGACCAGTGTTATTTGAACCCTATTTTTACTAGCAAATAAGAATTAATATGTAATATAAATCATAACATAATAATAAAAATGAACTTAGCAGAAAAAAAATTTATAGAAAATAGTCTAAACCATTTCTACAGCAATAACCTTCTCTCTTT
Organism: Scalopus aquaticus; assembly: GCA_004024925.1. Taxonomy (NCBI): domain Eukaryota; kingdom Metazoa; phylum Chordata; class Mammalia; order Eulipotyphla; family Talpidae; genus Scalopus; species Scalopus aquaticus. Next base: position 238,837 of record PVIJ01000569.1, read on the forward strand.
TATCAATAAAGCTGTACACTTTTTTTTTTAAGATTTACTTATTTATGCATACAAGCTGGAGTACAGGCCAGAGGCGTGGGGCAGCGAGAGGGTTCACCGGAGACAGAGTAGGGAGCAGAAGAGGCAGATTGATGGAAATATACTGCTGAGGGGAGCAGCAGGCAAGGCAGGAGAGGTCTGCCGCACCGTGTGGGAATCTCCCTGGCCGGGCATCAAACTCACACATCGCTGCTGCTGACAGTTTCACAGTGCTGTGCTTAACCACTGTGCCACCACGGAGGCCCACCAAGCTGTACACTTTAAATTTTATTTAATATGTCACTCCTGCTAACCTGCAGTAGGAAAATGCAATTCATTGCACTTACACCTACACCCTACTCATGCTGTAAGGTCAGTTCAAAAGCTACCTGTTTTAAACATCAGATTCAAGTTCCAAGCACCTGTTAAAAGAAGGGATGATCTGATAAATAAGGTTGGTCCCAAGACAATCTGATTTCATAAGAAAGACCATATGGGGCTGTTAGTGTTCTATCTTAGAACTTTTAAACTAGCAAGAAAGCTTCAAAGGGACTGTGAAGCTTTAAAAAAAAAGTTACAATAGGGAGAATTGCAAACTGAAACCATAGTAAACTTCACAGGTGTCATACAATCTATGAACTCCCCATTACTACATGAGCCCAGACTTGTTCCTTCCGGCAGTCACTATAGCACTACTGTATATCGCTGCGAAGCACAGACAGCTTTGGAATGTGAATTTTTTTAAGTTATGTCAATTTGTTCACCAGATCATAAATTTCTTGAAAACAAATAAAATGCCACATCCCTCAGTCTCTCCATCAATGTGTTAGATGCAATAGGAAGTCAACAAATAATGACTGAACAATATGTATAGATTAGCAGGTAATGAAAGCCCATGGCTATTCCTTTCATTAAAGCTTTAAATATGCTATATTTTTGCAAGTCATATAAGCCAAAAATAGTTGTCTGTATGTAATTCTGAATGCGCCTTATATAGTCCTCCAGTTTTCAAAGATGGTATTCTTGTAATAACTAAATATTAATATAGGCAATTGACATTTGAAATGTGTTATCCAAGATGGTGAAGATGTTGGCAAAAGCAGAACTAACTGCTATTAGAGTCTCTAATTCACTGGTTCTCAATGGCTGCACAATAAAATTATCTGGAAAGTTTTTAAAAATACCAAAGCTAAGCCAATTATCACAGTCTCTTAGGATCAAAGCACTGGTATTTTTGAAAATTTCTCAGGTGATTCAAATGTTATCTGTATTATGAAACCACTGTACCACTCTTAATTCTTATAAACAGCAAGAATTGCTTACAGTTTTTAAGAAAAGCATTGCCGAAAATCTCGTCTCACTTCTGTTTTCTGGCCTTTCAATCTTGTCTTTACAACGGTGACTCTTAACAATACCTTCTAAATTACTGCACTTAATGTTGTCTATACATAGCACACTATGAATAAATCTCTAAATAACAGTTCCTCTAGTTTCTTCAGAAGCACACATGCACTTCCACAATTTTAATAAGAAAAGTGTAAGTACTGCTTCATCAAAAAAGAAATAGTATGTTTGTGTGGTTCAGAATTTTTATGATATCAGTTTAGATTTTATAACGGAGTGCCTGAAATATTCCTTTTTATCCCGTTCTAGGAATCAATCCATCACCACAGTTCACCTAATCCATTCTTTATTAAATTTTTTATCACTATCTACCCAACACCCTTCATTCAGATGGTCTTAGCCTTAAGAAAAAACTAACACATGTTAACAGGCAGTAGAAAATTTCTGTTTCTTATGACCTCAGTGAAGAAGCAAACTCCAGCAGCAGTGGCTAATACCAGGTGACAGGTTTGTGACCCTCAGTAAGTCCCTTACACCTGTCAAGGGAAGCAAAGACTGCAGGGGAGGGCAAGTGTGACTGAGCAGACACACAAGGGCAAACAATACTCTCAACTGCTGTTAGCAGAGTTCTAAAAATAAAGTTACAAAAGCATTGGGAAGGCAGAGTGAATTCTTAACACTTGTACTCTTCTATTTTGGTCTGTTATGAAGCAGGTGACCTCAGTACCAAGCAAAGAGTTTTTTAGGTTTCCACATCCCTCACTTTCAGAAATGATCCTCAATTGTGCTGATCACGACTGTATTCATTCCAGCTGTTCCAAATTCATAATCATAAAGATAATCTATTTAATCTTTCAGGATTGCTCTTTCATAGGACCACATTCTAAAATAAGTTTCTTTGATGTCCATTTGCCATTTTACTTTGATGAACTCTTTCATTTGTATTATTCTGGGGAAAAAATGTTCCATTAATACTTTATGTATTCTTTTTAGGACATACATCTAAGAATCAAGAGTTCTGAGTCATTTATATAGCTAAAGAAACAGCAATTTAAGTGTCCTCCATTTAAAAATCACTGGTTTAAGAAATGAAAAACTATAGCCACTCTCACATTTAATGACCCAAATAAGATCATCCTTATTCTAAATGCAATTCTAAATGCATTCTTACCTAAGCATTCGTGTGTGAGAAGGCAACGCGACACTGCCACTGACAGCAAGTTTACAATCGGCCAGACCAGACTGTCTCCTGTCCCATGAGTACTAGCCACAGTGTCAAGAGAAGGTTATTCAACTGCTCAAGACCACATTTTCTTCTTTATCATTTATAAAGAGAAAAATAATGTCTGCGCCTGTGTTTAGGGTTGAGGTAAAACACTTCATAAATGCTACCAATTCTGATTACTGCCAACAACAAATGATTAGTTAATTAATAAGCAACTGAAGATCAAGAGATCAAGAAGCAATATTTAAAATGTGCTGACATTTTTAAACAGGCAGGTAATGTTTACATCCATGAATCTAAAATCTGTATCCTTTTGCCAGCAAGGTACATGAACATCTTGCCTCTTTCTATCTTCCTAGCATGAACAGCAGGGAATAGTAAATCCCAGGGAATATTTTGTCCTGAGGAATCAATGTCACTGAAATTTTTTTGCATTTTGTATACCTTTTCCATAACAAAAAATATCAAACTTAATGAAAAATTAAAATTATTTTGTAAAATTGGGTGTGCTCCAAGATGTTAAATTCTTTACAGCAAGCCAAAACTTAAACTAAGTCCGTCTCTCCCTCTCCCCCTGCTCACTCATGTGCGCTCTCGCGCACTCTCTCTCTCTCTCTCTCTCTCTCTCTCTCTCTCTCTCTCTCTCTCACACACACACACACACACACACACACACACACACACACACCACAAATCCTCATTATCTGGATCTACAGATACCACAAAAATCCTGTTTCATGGCTACTCATTACCACTTGCCCTAAATCTCCAACAATGCAGTTGAGCTGTCAACCACCTAAGTGTCACTGAGCACATGGAAAGTAATTTTCAAAGTAAACTTTGATTTAAAAAAAAATCAGGACTATTCTCCTGGATATTGCCTCTTGACTCCTTATTAGTCTTCCCAAAGACAGTCAAGGTTTCAGTTATGTTTTTATTTTTCCTTGATGCTATCTTTATCTGTAATTATTTAAATGATTTCCTCACATTTGGTTTTCAAAGAAGATAAAAATCAGTTGTTAATTCCTTGTAAGTACTCGTTCTTTTTTAGAAATATACACCAAAATACTTCTTACCTCACTTTTTAGACCAGAAATTATCCATCTTTGGTATAAATGTAGAAAATTATGCAAACGTAGAAAATTGTGCAGAATCCTATGTTTAAAAGGATATGTGATTCAATAGATTTATTTGGAGTAAAGTTTACATATCTCCCTTGAAATTATCAGCAAATTTTATTAAATTCAGAAGTGAGTGAATATTTCCCAAGTTGTTTCAAGATGTAAAAGGTGAAAGAAAGCTCAGAAATGTTTATTAGGCGCATAAATAAGTGTTAACAGTTTTTTAAAAGTGATATATTTAGTTTGCTATGTTATTTTAACTATGATAATTTTTATCTTAAAAATTAAAAATAATAATAATATTTGCGTTAATCCCCATATCTCCGGGTACTGGTTATATAAACAAAACAAATTTTGATAGATTACATTAGTATTATCTTGATTAATTTTTATGAATACTTCTTAATTGGACATTTCTTCATCAATCCCTTTTAAACTTCTGACTGAGGGGCTACTTTCATATCTGTACAAAATGAACTTGTTATAAACATTAATTTTCCTTCCATATAACACTGGTCAACAAATTTTTACAAAAGTCATGTTACTGAAATAAAACTGGTCATTTCCTATCAATTTGTATGTGCTCAACACAAATGTGACAGTCAAATTCTAATTTTGGCTCTAGTTTTTTTTGTAATCTTCAATAAATGGGTGTTTACATCACAAAATGCATGCCAACAGTAATAGGCCTACGGTTAATACCTGTAAAAAATCAAGTCATAGACTACTTCTTAGATTTCTCCGCTTGTCTCTTGGACAACTGTTCAGGTGCATCTCTGGGGAGTGTCCAGCAGTAGTCAGCCAGCACTGTAGTGGGCCATTTTCCCTGGTATCTTTGTTCCACTGATGCGCTATCTTGATGAAAATGTTCGCCATGTTCATCACTAACCATACCACAGTTTTCAGGGAAGAAATCCAGATGGGAATGAAGGAGGTGGATCTTTTGAGACATATTGCAGCCAAGTTTCTGATACTGCATCAGCATGTCTTCTACTAGTTCCTTGTAGTTTTCTGCCCTAACATTCCCAAGAAAGTTTGCAGACACTAGGCAAAAAGCATTCCATGCTTGTTTCGCATCACCCTGCAGCAAGTTGTTGAATCGGTCATCTTTGAAAAGTTCTCGAATCTGAGGACCCACAAAAACTCCCTCTTTAATCTTTGCTTCGCTGAGTCGAGGAAATTTTTCATGCAAGTATCAGAAAGCTGGCAAGGTCCGGTCCATGGCTTTCACGAAATTCTTCATCAAACCTAGTTTGATGTGGGGCCTCTCTGGTGGCGCAGCGGTTGAGCGCTGGGCTGTGGAGGTGTCGCTGCTGGCAGTGCGCGATGCTAGTTCGACGCCCAGCCCGGGGAGAATCCCACATGGTGCGGCAGACCTCTCCTGCCTCGCCCGCTGCTCCCCTCAGCAGTGTGTTTCTGATCTGCCTGTTCTGCTACCCGCTCTGTCTCTGGTGAACCCTCTCGCCGCCCCACGCCTCTGGCCTGTACCCCAGCTTGTGTGTATAAATAAATAAATCTTTAAAAAACAAAAACAAAAAAACCTAGTTTGATGTGAAGGGGTGGTAGCAGGATTTGGTGAGCCTCGACCAGAACTGGGTGCCGGATATTCTTCTCTCCAACTGCTACATTTTGTCTGCGAGTCCATTCCTTCCGCAAGTAGTGCAGTTCAGTTGCTTGGCAATCCCACTCACGTAAGAAACCCATGTATTTTGTATATCCCTGCCACAGTACCAATAAAAGGGCAACTACCTTCAAATCACCACAAATGTGCCAGCTTACTTGTTATACTCAATGGCATTCAGTAGTTGCTTTAAGTTATCGTATGCCTCTTTCCTGTGGACAGGATGCACTACTGGAATAGATGGAAGACGGTTTCCATTGTGCAAAAGCATAGCCTTCAGACTCAGTTTCAAAGAGTCTAGAAATAGTCTCCATTCTTGTGGGTCATGAGTGATTTCTAAGGCATTCATGAGGCCCTCTATATAGGAACAGAATACCAGAGCTCTTTCCTTTCTGAAGAAAGGCTCCAACTGCTGGTGGCGCTTTCGATATAAAGTAATTGTGACAACTTCTTCCAGAAGATTCCACTGTTGGAGTCTGGATCCTAGCAATTCTGCCTTGTTCTTGGATAAATCCAAATCACGAACCAGGTCATTTAGTTCTTCCTGTGTTAGTCTGTGTGGGGTTGATGATGCACCACAGTGACAATCTGGATCACTGCATGCTGATGGAACAGGAGATGAACAGGTTGGCTCACCCTTGTCCTCATCAGATGAATCAAGAGAATATTCTGCTGGAGGTTCTGGAATAGGAAGTCCCTCACCATGTGGAACTGGTCTCAATGCAGACGGAATGTTTGGGTAGACTATTCTCGACTTCTTTTCCTTCGTTATTCTGCCGGAAAGAGGAACGAAGCAGAAGGAACAGTCTTTTATGTGGTTGCTTGGCTCTCTCCACACCATGGGGCCTGCAAACAGCATTGATGGTCTTTTACCATTTAACCAATGTGAAAGCTGTGTTGTACTTGGAGCACAGGATATATGCCAGGCCCACGGCTTGCCTTGGTCACCAACCTTGTATCCTAAGTAAAGATGATAAGCCTTCTTCACTTGACAAGTGATACTTTTCTTCTGGTTGGCAAATGTCACTTCCCCACAAATACAGCAGAAATTGTCCATGCTATTAACACACTTTCAAGTCATTACTGTTCTGTATTGTGCCTAAATCGATCAAATATAACAGTTCTTTGGAACAGTAGCTTAAAACTGTCTCGCACAAAGTCTGAAATATTTTCAATGCTTAACCTTTCCAACAGGGCTTTATCTAGTGCACTGCTGACATCAGTTTACTTCAGCAGCTATCTGGCAGTAGTATTGCATTGCATCAGAACATGATGCAATCAACTCTGGATGATGTGTGCATGATGGTATTATGCAATGCAATGCAATATTCCATCATTCTAGGCTGATTTAGGATGTTGTTGCAGTCCTACTGGATAAATTTACACGGTGAAACATATAAAATGAATTAAATATCTTCAAAACGAGAACAAATAAAAAATTTTCAGGGTTATACTCATGTTCAGCACACCAAGATACTATAGATTAGGGCCTTTTCAAGTCAGTAACAATCTCAATGATGACCAGTGTAATCGATTGTTTACCCAAAGGAAAATGGGTCATCGGCAAGTTTATTTCTACTATTTCTTGGTTTCTCAGCCAAAGAAACAAGTACCTACTTTTTCAGGTGAGGGCTGACAGCTGCCTCTTGCCAGGTCTTCTCATGTCTGCGGGCTGCACAAGTCACATCCCTATGACCAAATCTCCCTAGTGAGCTCCAGGACAATGGCTGACACTGGGTTTGGCTCACAATTCCCACTTTTCTTTAGAGAAATAAAGATTATTCTATTACTCTAGTAAAGTTTTTGGGAAACGTTCTTGCTATATTACCATTCTTTCCCAAATGATTCCATTTAAAAAAAATCTTGATTATCATTACAACAATTTTAAATTCTAAACAAATTTTTAAAACTTTAATAAAAAATAAAATGGTTTTAATATTAGATCTGAATTCTAAATAATCACTAAATAGTTTCATAACTATCCCATAAATTATTGAAGGTACAATTTTGTTCCATTAACTTTGCTTTCTTTGCATACTACCTCCCCCATAGTTGGCATCCTTATTAAATCATTTCATTATTTTATTAATGAATGTATATATGTTACATATAAATGTATAATGTTACATATAAACACATATATATTATACCTACATGTACATATATATCATATACACTGGTATATATGATAACATGCACTCTACAATTTTATTAATGAGGATATACTTAATTTACTTAGTTTACTGTAATTCATCTGCCAAGGGATAAAACAATGAAATACTAAAATAATGTAAAATGAAGAAAATGAATAGGCTAATACACACCAATATTGCACTCTGTAATTTTCAAAGTATTCATATGTACATTGCCTCATCTGAATGTCACAACAATACTGAGTTTCTGGTACAACAGAGTATTTGAATATACTTTATTGATGAGGAAACAAGACTCTGAGGTATTAGCCACTATACCAATGGATCCACGGTTAGATCAAAACCTAAAGTCACAACTGACCCTACACACATCACGGAGCTGGTTAAAGGGATCGTCAGACAAAGCAGGAAAATTAGTGAGAAAACCTAGTAAGCCTCACTCCAGACAATGAAACACTGTACATTAATTTCTGGGACACAGAGTAGCAGTGAGTGAGTGCTAAAAGCACTTATCAAGCATCCTATCCAGAGAGACCAGCATGAAAATAGTGTCAAATCCTGAAAGAGAATCAACACAATATTGATTCAGCCTACAAGTGATTTTGATCCATTCTAGGTAGGTATATGTGTCCAGAATGTTTATTATGAAAGTGTATTCTTCAAGAAGGTGAATATAGTATAGCACTAATGGCTCAAAATGAGTCTGACCTCTGATTCTACAAGACTGTATACCCTGAGAGTACACAACTCTGTGAAGTTGTATGTTTAATGTACTCATTACAGCTATCCTGTTATATTTATAATCACATCATTAGCATTCTAAAAATATACATGTTAACAGATTCATACTATCCTAACATAAAATGCCTCAAAATAGAAGGTACTATTATTACATTATTTATTTTAGAAGAAGAAAAAAACTTTCTAAATTGGCTTCCTTTCTTCTTCTTCTTTTTTTTTTTTTTTTTTTTTTTGCATTATACACATCATTAAAAGCCTAAAGGTTCTCTTTCGGAAGTCTGTCTGGCAAGAATCATCCTATTCACCCATCACACATTTGCCAAACCTGGAACAGATCCACTGGTATTGTGCCAGTCGGGAGTACAAGACAAAACAACATCTATAAGTCTCCCTTTGTAAGAGAATACTACGAAACTCCTTAGACATGAAATCTGAGAAGTGCTTGAAATTACCTGGAATTCTGCCTATGAGAACTAAAAGACAATCTATTGGATATATCTTCATTCTAGTCATGTAGAGTTGAGTATGCATCTCACCCACTCCATTGGTTATGTTGAACTATACCACATAAGACTGTGACATTTTTGTCTCTAACTTAAATATATTGCACCATATTTTGGGGGGAGGGAATCAAATTTATTAGTTATATCTAGATTTTCTTTTAAGAAAAAAGAACACCTAAAAGAAAAACAAGATGGATGTTGGATGCAGTAGTATTTGTACAAATGTCCAGTAAAAGGGCATTTGTCTGGGAGTGTAAATATAGGAAACATTCATGACTAAATGTTATAATGGAATGATTTTCAATGACACTTCATTTACAGTGACAGCAGTAATGGTGGGGCAGACAGCAGAAATGAATATGATGACCTGATCACCCCAACAGAGCAGCACGGACAGGGTGAAGGTGTCCGTGTTTGCTGGAGCTGCCATCACCCAGTGCCATCAGTCGAGCGGCTTATAATAATAACAGAAGGCAACTGTCCCACAGTTCTGGGGTCCAGAGAGTTCTCAGATCGAGATGTCAGCAAGGCCAGGCTCCCCCGGAGGTCCCAGGGAGGACTGTTCTCAAAGTTTCTGGTAGCTACATGGCTTGTGGCAGCACCGCGCTAGTCTTTACCTGGTTGTGTCCCTCTGCACGTGTGTGTCACGGTCCAAATTTTCCGATTAGGCCCCATCCTACTCCAGTATTCAGAAATTACATCTACTTCCAACTAAGTCATATTCCGAGGTGAGGATGCAGAAATCAAACAGATTCTCGTCACCCCAATATGAAGGTGGAGAATAAAGAGCTGGGCTGAAATTAAATGCTAGTGGGTATAGGGCAGATTTTACCACATTTGTCTGTAGTAAAGAAAGAAAAAGGCAGTGTTTATTCTGACCAGGTATGAATACTTAATGCCTAAAAGAAGAAAAAAAAATATGTGGAATGTATAAGAATTTGCATACAGAACGAATGTAATATATTTATGTTTTGTTAACGAAATGATAGGCACGAGATGTCATGAATTCTAATCACACAAAAGTGAATCTTTGTAGCCATACTTACATTAATCACAATAGAATGGATCTGAAATACACTTCAAGAGCCCCATTTACTTATGAGGCTCAATCAACCAAAGAGGCAAAATACTGTTAGTATTACTTTGCAGAGAGAAGAATAAGAAGCAGAGAAATTACTTGTTGATCCAGCAAAGAAAAAAGATTTTCCTGGACCAGAGATTCTGAGTTTCCATTTTCCCTCATGTAATAGCTTTTCCTCCAGCCAATGCAGACAGACTCTTTGGGATTCCTCTGTTTCGACACTACTCTACTTTATGTTGGCATTCTTGTAAGTGCACTGTTCACAAAGAGAACAACCAGCATGGAGCCATTTTCCGCTTACAGAAAAAGAAGATGAACAGAAAGACCTGGTATTCTTTTCATACTCATCAAGATATTTTTGGTATATGATCAGTTCAGGTCAGAGTTATAAAATTTCAAAGCCCATATAAGACAGAACACGTCACGATATGCCTACAAATAAAGCTTAGTAGTGTCATGAGTTCGTCCCAATAGTACTCTTATTGTTCTGGAGTCTGTGTTAATTGTTCCCCCTCTCAAAAAAAATGGAGTCCTTTCAGTCAAGAAAATTATCAGTTTACTATGCAGCTTTCCCAGGTGAAACGAATACCTCTACCAAGTTTGTGTGTCCATGTTAATTACAGTTTGCCCACAGGCCACTCTGGCAACTGGCCAGCCATTCTGGTATTTACAAAGCATTTTATGCAGTGTGCACAAGAGCAGGAGAAATAGTCTCATTTCCGCTCCAGACCCAGCAGGAAAGAACAGACACTAGTATGCTCCAGTTAAGGACCTGTTTCACTGTAAAATTTTCCTTCAGGAAATTCACAGATCTCCAGGAATGGGCCTTGTACCCCTATACAATGGACTATATGTTAAATAATTACACTTCTGCTTCACTGAGCACTAAATTGAACAGCTTAATTTAGAAAATATTGTGCTAGCCAATTTACGTTTTTTTAATTGCATACTTATCATCAGGGATTAATGAATAAAACGTACAGATGTGACAAAATGTTACTAAAATGCAAACACCCCGTTAAGTACTATGAGAATGAGTCAGAAATAAATACCACTAGAAAAAGGACCACAAATCTTGGGTCCATTTACTCTGCAGTAGAGTCCATTTAGACCAGTGATTCTCAACCAGGGGTGATTCTGTCCCCCAAGAGACATTTGACAAGTTCCAGAGACATTATTGTTATGATCTGGGGGAGGAATTGCTACTAGCCTCTTGCAGGCAGAGTCCAAGGGCACTGCTCAAAATCCTACAAGCACAGACAGGCCCCAGCACAGAAACTGTCTGGCCCGAAACGTTAATAGTGCCAAGGCTGGCCTCATCGTGCATGGGAAATCAGCGGTTTTACATACATTCCCTGAGATTATCTTTCCTGTAAACTCTTTAACAGAACTTAATGGGTATCTTCCGTCAAATATCTTTAACACAATTTCTCTACATTTTCAAAACTATATTTATGAACTGTTACCAAATACTATAAAACTATCCCAAGCTAATTACCAAAAACTACAAAAACTGTGAAGTATAAACAAATACTATAAAATTAAATAAGCGCTACCATCTTGTGACTGAATTTAGAAGTGAGCAAGGATTGGCCGGAAATAATTGAGTCAAAACCTAAGAGCATATAATGCCAATTGAGCATTCCAAAAAACTCTTAATTTACAGTTTTCACCCATTAAAAATTAATGATTTTGTTTTCTTTGTAAGATAAAACTCTGCATTTAATTTACCACATCACGAAGGCTACAAATTACACTTATTGACAGAAAAAAGCATAAGAAAAGCATTCAGAAATGGCCTGGCTATATTACGAGGAGAAAATCCAGTTCTGCTGCTTAAAAAAAAAAAAAAAAAAAAAATGCTAGAGTATATTTTCTGTGATACTTCTTAAGGAGTAATTACTTTAAGTGTTCTGAGGGCCTTTTCTATTTATTTTAAACAACTTTGAAGAGTACTTGTCTGGGAAAATATGTATGTTTTATGTGAACCAAATATTATATCTTCAATTCAGAATGACAGAAAATAGAAAATCAGAGAGAGCAGAAAAAAAAAAAAAAGAATCAGGCTGTACTTTTCTCTAATGGGGTTTGTATCACTTAATTCTTGAAGTACATAGCTCAATAATCCTTTTTTTTCAAGAGCATCTCTCTCAAAATACCTTTGTCCTCTTACCCTAACAGTCTGCCTCTCTTCACCTACACATTTGTACTCTACTATCTGTAATTCTACCAAATAAGCACTCTTGCTGTATTATTACAAAACATCACATATATCCAAAGTATATGGCCATGTTTCACCTCACTGGGCTATCTAAAATGAAGACACATTTTTCACTGTTTTATTGATATAACTGACACATAAAGTGGTATAAATTTAAGGTGCACAACATGTAGATTCAATAGATTTATAGACAACAAAATGATTACCACCAGAGTAGTAGCTTACATCTCAATCCCATCACTGAGATACAATTTCTGTTTTGTGGAAATAATATTTAGGATCCATTCTTTTGCAACATTCAAAAGTGTGTTTCAGTATTATTAGCTAAAATCACTATGCTGTGCAAGAGTACCAACTTTCAATCTTGTAAGTGAAAGTTTATACACTTTAATCAGTATCTCCCCACTCCTCCCACCCCTCAACCCCTAGTAACCACCACCTTACTCTGTACTTTTATGTAGAATTAGTCTTTCTATTATCTATTAGTCTTTCTTCCAGATTCTACATATAAGGGATAACGTAACAAACAATATTTGACTGACTAATTTCACTCAGTATAATATCCTAAACATCCACCCTTGTTGACACAAATGGCAGGATTTCCTTCTTTCTCATAGCTGACTACTATCACACTGTGATACACATACTATATCTTCTTTATATAGATATTCTATACATAGATATAAAGACATACATATAATGCTGCAATGAATATGGGAGTGCAGGTAATGCTACAAGATGCTGAATGCAACTTCTTTGGCTAAACAGCTAGGTGTGAGATTGCCAGATCATACGGCAGTTCCATTTTTAATATTTTGAGGAACAGTCATACTGTTTCCCAAAGCTGTTTTATCAATATGCATTCCCACCAACAATGAACAAGTATTCCCTTTTCTCCACATCCTCATCAACACTTGTTATCTCTTATCTTTGATGACAGCCATCCAAAACTATGAGAAGTGGTATCTCATTGTCGTTTTGATTTGCGATCCTCTGATAAGTGATATTGAGCACCTTTTTTTATCTATTCTCGGTCATACACGCATTTCTTTGGAAATCTGTCTATTCAGTTGTTCTGCCCTTTTTCATTTAAAAAAAATACATTTAGTGAGGTAATGATTTACAGCATTTTGTATGTTTCAGGAAATAGGCTCACACCTCTGCAAATGTATGCCCTTACAACAAACCCACAAACACCACAAATCTCCTGCCTGTGTTTTAATTGAGTTGTTAGTTTTTTGTTTTGTTTTGTTTTTTTGCTATTGACCTGTATGAGTTCTTTATATATTCCAGACATAAACTCCTTGGTATGCAAATATTTATCCCATTCCATGAGTCTTTTTATTTTGTTGATCACATCTTTTGCCAAAAGAAGATTTTACTTTGATATAATCCCATTTATTTGTTTTTGCTATTATTATTTTTACATTTTCAGTCATGGGAAACAGGTGCCAAGACTAATGTCAAGGAGTGTTTCCCTATATTATTACAGGAGTTTTATAGCTTCAGGTATTAAATTTAAGTCTATAGTCCATTTTGAATTAATTTTTGTGAGTCATGTTAAGATAGGGGTCCAATTTCAACCTTCAGCAAGTTGTTATCCAGTTTTCCCAACACCATAAAATGATGACTTTTTTAGAATAGCTGATGCTGTGAGGGATAGTAGCTGGAGTTACAAATTGTGTGCCAAAACACCAGTGATCAAACTTTCACAAGCAGATAGCCCAGAGTTTCTTTTCTAATACATAGTTTGGCAGTTGCAATTGCAAGTCATAAGAGGATTGCAAAAAAATATCTGTTTTAAATGCTCATTACCACTTACTATCACAAGAATGCAAATCAAATGCATTTATATGATCAAAACACTGGGGAGTTATCTGAGCTAATAAACTCCCTTTCAAATGAGATCTCTAGAGAGTTTCTGCTTATTCTCTGTTTAGAGAAACATTGTTTTGACACATTTTAGAAGGTGGAGAGAGTCTCAAATCATGGATGGACTCCTACAGCAGAGAGCTGGCCAATCACGGATGAGCTGTGGACAACTGACACCTCAGGAAAGAAGTAAATACAACAGTGGTAGAAGGATAGGGAAAGAAGTAAGTGGACAGAAAGCCAAATTTCTACACAGTTGGTGGCTGCTTCCTACACTACTAATTTTAAATCCCATGTCACTTCTAGGGTGTTCACCTGGAGGTAGGGTGAGTTCAGAACTAATCGGACCATACATGCATAAATGTGCTTTAATTCACAACCGAATTAAAAATAAGGATGAACAGTGAAGAAAAAGAATAATTCAAAGACTTTCATTCATTTCAGGAATGAAAAGATCGATAGAAGCAATAGACCAACACTATATTCTCAGATAATTTGGAGACAACCACTGTCCTCACAAAAATTCCATGAGGAAGCAAAGGTTTTCGTTGCCTTCTCTGTCTGTCTGTCTGTCTGTCTATCTACAATATATATATTCTTTAAAAATATTGTCCCTTCTTGTTACTCTGTGCAGCTTAAAGAAAAAGAGCTAACTAACCCCTAACCAAAGCTGCTCAAAAAGAAAATAATAGGGCCTCCCTAGTGGCGCAAAGGCTTAAGGGAAGCACTATGAAGCTATCCAGAGCCACAGCACCATGAGTTTGATACCCAGCCTGGGAAATTCCCACATGGCGCAGCAGACCTCTCCTGCCTCGCCCACTGTTCCCCTCAGCAGTGTACTTCAGTCAACCTGCCTATTCTGCTCCCTGCTCTGTCTCTAGTGAATCCTCTCACCACCCCGCAACTCTGGCCTGCACCCCCATTCTCGTATGCATAAATAAAAAAATCTTTAAAAAAATGATTTGCTAAAAAAAAAGAGAAAATACAAAATAACATTTTTTGATGAAGTTTATAAAACTATAACATCTGACTCTAAATTCTTGCCCATATTTTTGTCTAAATATATAAAATTAAATTAAAATATTCATGTGTGAAGGTCATCTTGCCAATATGTTTTAAATTATATGCACATAAAATGTAGCAATTAATATTTTATCGCAATATTAACTATAATAGTTACCAAAGTATTGGACAATTCCCAATGCTAAGATTTCAGAACATTTCTTATAATCATGGGCCCTGTAATGTCTTATATGGTACATTCTCTTTCTTAAAGGGAATTTCCAAACTACAATGAAAAAGCTATAATTTTTATTATGTGAGATCCATGAGGTTATGGTATAAGGAAATCTATCAATAAGGTATTTTTTGTTTGCCTATTCTGAAAAATCACATAATAGGAACAGCTACTCTGGGAAGTTTAGCAAGAATTTGTCTAGCACTGTTAATGGTGGTACTGCTCTTGAGATGACATCCTAACAATAAGCTAGGAGATGCAGGATCTTATTAAAAGGTCTAGTTTAATTCAATTAGTTCCAAGTGATCCACAAGAACAGAATAAGAATCCTTCAAGAGATTTTTAAAACACATAATCCTGATTTTTTTTTTTTTTGGAAAGTAGTTTATCTCAACTGGAAAAACTCTATAAAAGTCCTTGAGATAACTGTTGAGAAGTAAGTGTATAGTGACAGACCTAACTCAGAACAGACTGTATGGAAGGACTTAAAATAAAAAGTAGACAATCTTATTATATCTGCTATTGATATTATACGTTTAAGTTTCATTAGGTAAAATCCCACATGCAATTTAACAACATCTTTGTTAACAGACTATCAGAAAAATCTCCACTTGAACAAGAGGGGCCTTCTTTCTAAGGTAAACATATTGAGTACCCAGTACTTAGGTGTTGTGAACATTTTATGATTTATTTTCTTTGAAAATAGAAATCACAGCTTTTCATCTAAATTTATTCACTTGGAAACCATATGGATGTTTCCAGTTAGATATGAACATTTCTGCCTTAATACCTGATAGGTGGAGCATTATTTACAGAGCATATGGACATGTATAAAAAAAACGAATGCTGACTAGGATTTTAAAGAATCACCTAACTTATACAGTCAAGGAAGTGTACATAGTATCAGCAGACTTCATGATGTAGGAAGCTTAATTTGGAAGTCACTTAACCCTTTACATTTCAGAAGTATCATCTCACAATTTTTCTGCATTTTTATTGACAATAATAGTATAAACTGTATCAGCCACAGCACAGAGAATTCTTTTCTTTGCAGAGGGTGAAAAGTTCAGCTAATTCTGACAGTACCCTGTAATGTTGTTTTCCACATAGAATGGATTAAAACCAACATGGTAAAGCACATTTTTTTCTGGTGAAAAAAAAAATGGGCTTCAGAGCATTTCCAAAGTTTGGGAACATTTAAAGTGGGAAAGGAATGAGTATTCCCATTTTTTAGTTTTTTGGTATATTTATCATGGTTGCCTAATAATAAAACCCGTGGGAGCAAGATTTCTAAGAGGGCTCTGTGCCTCATCCACTCTCCTGGAGTTTGGGATGGAACCTGTAATTATTAGGGATGTCACTCCATGATTAGGCTAGGTTATAGGAAGAAGGTAAAGGGATTCTGTAGATGTAATGAAGATCACGAATCACTTGACTGTGAATTAGTCAGATTACCATGTGTGGCCTAACTTAATTAGTTGAAATCCCAAAAAAAAGGAACAGACCCCCTTTCTGAGCAGAGATTTTCCTGCTGGTCTTGAAGAGGTAAACTAGCAGGTGGTGAGACCACCTTTGAGAGAATCAAGTAGAAAGGAAGAGTGAGTAGCCTCTAGAAACTGAGAACAAATAGAGCAAGTAGAGAGGTATTCCTACAACCACAGGAAGTGTCAGCTGCATAAGGTGAAAACGCAGCAGAAAGTAGCCACAGATATGAGTACAGGCCAGTCAATATTTTATTGCAGTCTTTTGAGATCCTGATCAAAGGAACCAACCAAGCCCTGCCTAGACTCCTCAATATGGAAACTCTGAGGTCATAAATGTATATTGTTTCAAACCACCTTTTTGACATAATAAATTACAGAGCATAGAAAATACCAAACCAAAAAAAAAAAAAAATCAACCTAGAGAAATGACTGTTAGACAAGGGATTCATTTTATCTGTCAATCTTCACATACAAGGTTCTTATGAAGATTCAGTCTGTTTTCATTCACAGTACTTTAAATTAGTGGGCAGCATTAGATTGTGTTTGAACTCCTTTATAAAACTTGATGCATCTTTTTGCATAAATAGTGAGGATACAGTGGCTTTTCTATCTTCTCTCATGTAATCATGTCATTCCACTAGAAGGAAAGTTAATCAACTGGACACAAATGGCAACACAAAGGGTTCTGCACACACTTCTTCTAAACATAAAGATGCATGATGGGCCCTAATATTAATTCATCTAAAAATATTAGAATTTACCCACATAATGCAAAAAACACAAATTCAAAGGAATATATGTATTCTTATGTCCACTGCAGCACTATTTACAACAGTCAAATTATGGAAATAAGTGTCTGAAAACAGATGAGTTGGACTAAGAAGATGTGATATATATATATATATATATATATATATATGTATATGTATATGTATATGTATATGTATATATATATACACACACAATGGAATACTGCCCAGTTATTTAAAAAAATTAAGCCAAAAATATGAAATCTTATCATTTGTGACAGCATAGATAGAATTGGAGAGGATTATGTTAAGCGAAATAAATCAGAAAGAGAAATACCCAATGATTTACTTGCATGTGGAGTACAAAAAAACAAAGGAATTGATAAAACTAAACCAAAACTAAACCTAGAAATATAACTACAGAAATGAGTTAGCTAGAGGGGAAAAAGAAGTGGGAGGAAGGGCCCAAAAGATCTAAAGGATAACAGAGCTTTGCTGGTGGTGGCTGCGGTGACATACATGTGAAGAGGTGTGAATCTATTCTCCTAAATCATATATAAGGATGTAAACCAACATTACCTCAATTTAAAAAAGAGAAAATATCGAATTGATATTTTCAACAACATAATTGATACATTCCTTTCAAAGAACATGTTCTAATATTTATTTATTCCCCATGTTCAGATATGATGTGTTTATTACTTGTATCTAAAAAGAAGACAACATTCTATACATACAATACACAATTATTGCTGGTGGAGTATTAAAGTTATCATTTTCATATAGTTTTCCATAATTACTAGAAATACATTAAGAAGAGGGAACCCCTAGGGCATCTTTCATAGAACTGAAATCAAGTGACAATGAATCAAAAATATTACTTGTCTGTACACAAGAATGCAAGGTAACTGACCTCCTTTTATATTCCTCAATACACCTTTCAATAAAGAAAGAAGCCTGGTCCCATACTGTGTTTTAGCGTAATTTTGGGAGTGACACTGAGTGTTTAAAAGAGAGGAAAACGTCAAGCTTCACTACCACCCACAAAGATGATGAAGGAAGAAACTAATAAGCATGAGGAGAGGACCTTTCCAAAAGCACATCAACAACACTGGTTTGCTCCAGTACCAAGAAAGAATTAGGATGGAGCACATGGTTAGGAAAGAGTTGGGGAGTGAGCAACTAGATCAAGTATTCTTCCTCACAAGATGTCAGTAAGAAAATATGAAAGGAACTAACATTCTGTTCAACAGACTATAGAATATCAATATACTGATACTTTATATAAGCCTCATAATCTCCCCTAAAAGGTATGGAGTATGATTCCTCTATTGTAGCGTGTAAATTGAAACTCAGTGAAATTAATTTCCCAAAATTACACAGGTTACATCAAAGCAGGGTTTAACCTTGGGTTTCTCTGACTCAAAATTGTTTTTTTTTCTACCATACAAGGCTGCCTAACTAAGCCTTCATAACTTCCAAGAGACTAGTGGGGTTCTGCCTTTGCTTAAATATCTATCAGTATACTTACTGGAAATTTCTGGGGGTAAGTGAAGCAATACAGAGCCACAGTGACGGTTCAGGAGGTGTAAAAAGTAGGATCACAGGACTCAGTGCAGACAAAAAAATTAAAACTACACGCAGCAAGAGTACATCCATTCCCATTTGCTTTGATGTTCCAGTTTCTACAATTGAAATATGCAGTGCTTCATAGACATGACAACACTTTTTAGTACTACAAAACATTCCCAGTTTGCCTTCCAAATATGTATCCTACCTCCATGTCACACATCTTAATCTATGCATGTATATTACTAGTGTTTGTCATAATTTTCATTTCATATAAATTGCTATAACAAAGTATCTATGACATATCTGATGTTCATATATATTTTATGTGAATCTATATAATAATTTAACTATAATCCATTAGTTTATGTTGTTGAATTACATATATGTTCTATTTCAATTTTATATATGTATCTAGGCACCATGTTTTATATATATATATATATCTGGTTTATGTTTTTTCTGCATAGGGCTGGAGTTGGAGAAGCAGAAAGAAGGAAAAGTAATCTATCCTGAGCAGCCTGTTAACTCCATTTGAGATCCATGTACACATTTTAAGAACAAAATTCCAGGGGCCAATCTACTTCACTTGTGGAAAAACCCAGAAGGGAACATATCAAATCCAAGGCTTGCAGTCCTCCAATCAACCCTCTGTTATGGGCATTTATACCCAGGGGCTCAGCTGGCTTTTAGACACCACACAGACAGGTTGTGTCACTTCTGATAATTTAAGGAGATGAATGACCTCATCTAATTATCACGCAAGGTTTGTTCTGTGATGAGTTACCATTCCTCTATGTTTATTACCACCAAGTATTAATATAAATTTTAAACAATTACTCATTGGCAGTCCTTGACACCATGTATCAATCCCCTGGGAGCTGAGCTACACATGCACAATAAAACTTTATCTCATGAAAATTAATCCTCGTTTCTTCATTTACAGTGACAGGAAAATCAGGTGTCTGAGAGACAACCAAGCATTTCGCGTGTTTAATTTAGAGCACCCTGCACAGCCCCCTCTGTGCCGGCCTCCTGAGGCGTCACATGGCCCATTTGTTTGTCTCTCCTAACATTTTCACAGATGCAAATTTAAGTCAATTCTAATAGAATGTCATGGCAAAGAAGGGTTGGTATTTTTAAAGTGACAAAATCATGAGAATTTTACACTTTCCTGTCTGTGGCAAATGTCAAAATGACTTCCATAAAAAGACAGGTTCCTGGCATTTGAAAACTTGCTGCTTCAATGGTTATTATCAAGCTATACTCATTAGTCATATCATTAATGTGCAGTTTCACCTAAAACATCTCTTTCTTCCACAAACCAATTCCAAAGGTACAGAAAAAAAAATTATTTGGTTTAATTTCTACCAACAAGAGAAGAACTGTGTTGATAAAAAGCTGACCTACATTTATATCATAAAGTGAGGGGTGGGGTTAACTCAAAGTAAATAATCATCAGCTGGATGAGTCAATGAAAACTGGCCTTTTTCAGTCGTTCTTGGCAGACTTATTACTGACTTCTGTGTTGGTTGCTAAAAATGCAACTGGTCTCACTTTCACTGTTCAGTGTTCACTCAATTTGTAGGGTTGTCTGGAAACCTTCCGATAAACGTTGTGGATAGGTTGCTTTCTAAATTTTCAAATATTCTGTCTTGAAGTTGAAAACTCCCAACTTTGTTGGACAATAAAAAGTTACAGTGACAAATTTATGACTTTTAAAAATAGATTCAACAGTCCTCACACAACAGGTGCTGGCTGAAATGTCAAGATGAAACACATCACATCCTTTGTGGTTCTCTCTTCCTCGTGGCCCCTACTATGTCCTTAACCTACAAACAGAACACTCACGCACATTGGTCCACTGCATCTCCTTTAATTTCCTAAGTGATTAAATGCTGCACAAGTTTTAGGAAAAAACACTTTTAGTGCTTGCTAAGCCTTCCCTTTCCTATTCATTTCTGGTTTTTCTCACGGCCCAAATGATATATTAGCACAATACTCTAGTCACTAAACCTAACGACTACACCTGGTACAAACAGTAAATAAAGCCCAGCCACTGAAGCCTTCACGCTTCCACATGCACTCACTCATCTGACTCTGCACGACAGCCCTAAGCACGATGATTCAGGATTAACTTAGTATTATCTTTGTTTAGCAGTGGAGAAACTGAGATTTAAGGTCAGTTCTGCTCTACTTTACATTTTCCCTCTAGTCCTCAAATCAGCAGGCCTCAACTGGAGGGATAAAGGAAGCCAACAGGCCACAAAGCTCTTCCCACAGCAGGGGAGCATGGTAGCACAGGTAAACGCAGAACTCTAAAATCAAGCTGCTTGGGATCAAATTTTAACTCCTAAGGAACGTCAGAAAAGTTCACATTCTAAACTTAAATTTCCTCTTCTATGAAACCAGGATGATAACACTAATAGTTATCATAATGCACTGACTTGAAGGCTGGATAGATTAAAAATGTGAGGGTATTCATAGTGCCTGACATGTAAACGGAACTGAAAAACATTAGAAAGCAGTATCATAATAATATAAAATTTTAGTAATTATTAGTATCCAAACACATGCAGGTAGAGACATCTACCTTAGCTCACGCAAACAGAGAAGACCTATAGGATAGGGAGAAAAATAGAGTCACAAAGGGACATAAATAGCCCACCCAAACTCTAGCCGCACACCACAGGACGGTCTTGCCATACTGCACTAGTACAAGAACAATCAATATTGATTCTTAGATCTGCTGGCATTTGAGATCTTAACCATTCAGTCAGTCTTCTTGGAGACTCAGGAACTGTTGTGATGGCAGCTAGCCGTAATTTCCAGAACTTCCAGAGAACTGAGATACCTCTCTAACAGCTGACCAGGGACAAGTTTTGCAGTAATATCATCAGTGATTTGTTTTCTCATCAAACTTATCATTTTGTTTTCTTGCAACTCTCTGCTTCAATTCAAATCTCTGTCCTCTGTTAAAGGCAGAGGTAGGGAGCACCAATAGAGAGAGCAGTTAACTATGAAGAGCTGAAAGGGGTGTTGCTGTCAATGGAACTCCAGTGATGAACTATAGTCTTATTACTACCAACTAAAGAAAAACGCATCTGTGCCTCCCAAAATTTGAACATTACTAACGAGTAAGAATTACATTTCTGAATCATGTCATGCCTTCTTTAGAATGGAATATGTAATTTGGAACATTCCTACAAAAACATCTCCAGTAATTTAAAAGTGTATCTAGCCCATATTCCAACCATCTGCTTTAATTCTCAAGGCTGTTTCATATTTCAAAAGTTATTTTGTAAGACATTGTTTTTCCATCTTGATCCCTTTCTCACCTGCCTCTGTCAGAACATTCACCCATCAATCATGGCCTTTCTCATCGCTTTCATCTCTCTGCCATTTGGCCTTCTCCCTCCTCAGATCTGCTTGCATATTCCTTCCCATAACACTTATTTGGTTGTCTGTACGACTTTTCCCGTCCTCAGGAGCCTTTTTCTAAGAATTGTCTCTTCTTATACCTATGATAATAGGAGCTGGCCTCCTGCAAAGCAATACCTCCAATAATGAGATTGGAACAGGACGTGAAGAAGTAATCCAAGCCAGGCAATCAGAGTTCCTTCCAAACCCCATCTCTTGGTCACAGCTCAGTGGGCTCTGGATGGTCATCTGGACTACATTCAAACTGTCACCATGTCTTCCTTGGGAGGCTATTTTGGACTAGAATTCTAGTTATCAGCTGGCTTAAGAGCTTTAATAAAAAACATCTAGATCCTCACTGCCATTCAACACTATGACTATAGGCAAGCAGCTAAAACTAATTTGCAGGGTGAGTGAAGAATGAGGATATCAAACAAAGAAAGCCAGAGGCTGGAGCTAGAGATGATCCTAGAGGCGGTTGTTAGAACATCCTTGACTTGACTCCCATGACTGATCACTCAGCTCCACTACCACTGAAAAAGGTGTCCCTTTTTGGATGGAGACAGTCCATTTTCTACTAGGTGCACTACCAAATGGCCTAATATAAGTAATCTCAAAACAAAAGGGCCAAATCCCTTAAACCGTCTCCCTCTGCTCCACTGCCTCCTTATATTCTTACCTGAACTAACTCTTCAAGGCATCCAAACCATGCTTCTGTCCATAACCTTTGCTGAACCTGCTCTCTCATATCAGCAATGACCTGCTGACTTCCTTAAAGGGCTCATTTGTTACATGTCTCTGTGAAATGAAACTATAGATCAAGGCTCTTCTTTTGAAATTTTCCCAGGTCCTGTCACAGTAGACAGTAAATAACCATTTGCTAAATAAATGATTATTTTTTCAGGTCTCAAAAATAATGATTTCTGAATTTGCCTCCAAATATCCTTCAATACATATTTCTAATGGTCTAATAGTCATCTGCAGAGACGATGCAAACTCAAAATATCCAAGAGTCAACCTATTACTTTCACTCCCACTGCCATCTTGGTATTCCTCCTGTGTCCACTACAAAAAGTTCAATGTAACATAATCTCCCTATTAGAGATCATCTAATCGAATGATAAGAGTAATCTCCAACTTTTCTTTCTTCCTGATTCCCCCAATCCCATAACCAACAAGGCATGAAAGTTTGCTTCTACAGTATCACTCCTACCTGCTCTGCATTCCCACTGCCCCTCTTCTTTTTTAGACCTTAGGCATCTCCACTAGGGAATGCTGCCATTATCAACTAATTGCTCACTAGCCTACTTCAAATAGTAGTACTCTTTATTCCTTCTTCTTTGTATTAAGATTCAAAGTCTAGTAATTTTAATTTTTAAAAACTCAGGATGAAGGACAAATTTGTTTGAGTATGCACAGCTGAGCTACCACAAACATCCATGTGGGGTAACAAGCCAGCCTACTCCCCACTCCCACCCCAGTTCATGTAGTAAAGCAGCTCAATGCAAAAGTGTGACAAACCCAGACTCAAACCAACCCTCCAATCCAATCACTATCTCTTCCCACAGGAGTCCTATACCTCACATGGAACAGACTGTGTTTCTTCAACATGCTATGTGCTTTCCCATGCTCATGTTTTGATGGGTCTCACAACTTCACAGCGTGGAATTCTGAATGTCTTTCTTGAGGACTCGCTTCCTCACTTTGGTTTCTCAGCATGTAGTTCAGTACACTAGGTAATTTTCACTGAATAATAATAACTGCCTAAATTGCTGAATTGCTTTATGTTTGATGTTTAAAACATCTGAAGCTGGAGATATTAAGAGGCAGTGTAAATTAAAACTATGCTCCAAAACTAAGGTGTACTAAGTACTGAGAGGACTAAATATTCATGACTCTAACACCTAGAAGGCTACCTATCTGAAAGTTGTTTTATTCCTTACAATCTAATGGAAGAAATGTACTACAGGATTTCTTTCTTGGTTATTAGCATGTACAAATTTAATAAAGCATTTTACTAATATTTCTTCTCCAATGAACTATTTCTCAGGGTTTGATTAAAATATTTGTATATTGGGTCTCCCTGGTGGTACAAGAGGTTAAGTCTCGGCACTATGAAGTTATCCGCAGCCACTGCAGCACAAGTTCAATCCTCGGCCAGAGAGCTACCCACATAGCACAGCAGGCCCCTCCTGTCTCACCCGCTGCTCCCCTCAGCAGTGTGTTTCAGTACATCTGCCTGTTCTGCTCCCCACTTTGTCTTCAGTGAATCTTCTCACCCCCCACACCTCTGGCCTACACCCCAGTTCTTGTATGCATTAATAAATAAATCTTTTAAAAAATAAGAATGTTTAATTACACCTATTTTTTGAGATCTAGAAAATTTTATTGTCTTTGGTCTGTATGGTGAATTTCCATATCTGAATATTTAGGTTTCTAAAACAAATATGTTCAGTAAACATATCCACGAAAACCAAGCTAACTTGGGATATGGATAGGGAAAAGGAAGAAAGAAAAATAACCAACTGTCACCTTTCGCATTTGTAATGAAATTTCACACCTCATCAATCTGAGGACCCCTTTGTCTGCCCCACTTGCACAAGTATCATTCCTCACAGCATCCTCATCACAAGGTTTCTTCATCACTTCTTGAAAACAGATTACCCCGGTGTTCCTAAACTGATTTGTTTTACTGAGCCATTCCTCCTGTAACTTTAAAATGAGACATCACTACTGTCTAACTGTTCTTTCATATAGTTTGACAAAACGCACCGTAGGAAATAATTTTATTAACTTTTTCCCATCTACCCTAATTATTGTCAAAGAAGTGTCAAAATAAATTGTCTAGAATCTTTGACAATTTTGATGGAAGTGCTGATTATGTGCTACAGATTTACTTGTGCATTAAAATTCCTCAACAATTTCCCTATGG
The DNA here is from genome assembly GCA_004024925.1 of Scalopus aquaticus. Lineage (NCBI taxonomy): Eukaryota > Metazoa > Chordata > Mammalia > Eulipotyphla > Talpidae > Scalopus > Scalopus aquaticus. The sequence continues at coordinate 264,128 of PVIJ01000569.1, forward strand.
AGAGAACTATCCCGTGTTAAGAGGAAGTCATGAAGATGTAAGTGAAAAGATCCAAAACTGAGGTCTGGTCCTGTTTAACTTGGAGGAAGACAAACCCAAAACTACCCATTTTATTTGACAGCATATACAAATAATACCAAAGTCTGACTAATAATAAACGTGTATGAGTGTGTGCATGCGCGCGCGTGCACATGGGCTGAGGGAAGAGAGCGAGCTAGCAATGATTTGGAACAAAAAAAAGATTACAGGAATCATTTTTCCCATTTTGCCAGCAAGCCACCATAATAAATTTTTAATTACTCAGAAAAAGAACTCCAAGTGAAGATGATTATCCCAAAATCTGAAGCATTTAAAATGAACAAAACCATTATTTTCCACCATTATTTCTAGCTTAAATTGTTCTTCCACTTATGATATAGGATTTTAAATGTACACTATTTTTTTTAATCCAACAGAAGCATATGGTAACAGAAAATCAGCAGAAGCAAATGCTAAAATAACATTTGGCTAGAAATATCCCACATTTATATGCAGAGAACTTTAAATATTGCTTTATATATAACAAGCTAATTTTAAATTATTGAAATTAACTGTAAAAGTATGCTAGTTTGTTGAGGCTACAAAGTTAACCTGTTCCTTATTTATAATCTTGTTAGAACCTGCATAAATGGCAACCTTTAAAGGTGCAATGGTCACTCTGCCTCATTTTCAGATTGCTAATACTAGTTTATTCTTGTGTACTGAATTACTACAAAATACCTAAAGCCTATAAGGAAGAAAAATCTAACAGTTTATAATTTGCAAATAAAAATTTTAAACCTGTGTACATTTATCCTTCATTCCCAAAACGTGGGCAGAAATAAAATTGCTTACTATGCAAAAACCTTTTAATAGGTGCCCAACATGCCAAACGCAATAGTTTCTAATACCTGTTTCCTTTCAAAGATGGCAAAAATTCCCGTAATCACTTCTGTTCTTATCAATTATATGAATAATGTGTCCCTATAGTACTTGAGTATTTCAAGCTTCTGTATACAATAACTCATTTGATTCTCTTGACAAATTATTCTTAAATGGTGGGTTATAGAAAATATTTTTAATGCGATTTAATCCCTAAAATCAGTTTTTTATGGACTGGCAGGATCTTAAAGCATACACATCTGCTAATAAACTTAACTTTCTGAGATTTTTCTACCCTTGGAAACTACTTGAAGGTGTTCAAAAATATCTATTGGTGCATACACATACACACAGAAATATATATTTACCCAACTAAATGCATCTATTAAATAGAATGCTATAATAGTATAAATTAGGTAAATTATTGAATTACGCAATGCTAGTATCTTGGAGTCTGAAGAGAAAACGGTGGAAAATACAAGACCTTTCACAAAGCGCTATCACTTTTATCTCAATTGACACCAAAATCAATCGTTCTTTTTTCATTCAACTCTGAACAATATGACAACCATTTTCATGTTTGTGCACACAAAAGAAAAAATGAATCATGTGTAAACTACATGGTTGGCAATCTTGGTGTAGTTCCAAGTTTACTAGAAAGCAACCATATGAAAGGCTTATGTACTATGCAAAGATAGTCCATGAAAAGAAGGATTGGCTGGCAGTGTGACACAGAGCCTGATGTGCACTATAAGCCAAGAGAATGTGGAGTGGATGTAACAGAAAAAAGAGTAGTTGGTTTCCCATGGTAAGCAGTTTCTGTGCCTTTTGAAACACTCCTGTTTACAGACACAGCTCTTTTATTACAAATGATGGAAAGGTAACACTTTAATGATAAAACGTTACTTTGTAGGAATACTGAAACATCTGAGTTTTCAAATTTCTAAGTTTTCATGTTAGGACCGATTATATCCATAGATATAAGAAGTTGAAGTAAATCAACAAATTGAGTTATTCATCCAAAGTAATTTCACCTTAACCAATTACATCTCCAATTTAAGGTCAGAAATTGAAGACACACAGTAAGAAATGGGATGTGAATTCAGAGAGCAGATGACATTCTTGAAAATTTGCAAGTTATTGAAAATTTAAGGATAAAATTTTCTGTCGCTGTGTTTTATAAAGATACTCCAGAGATTAATTAAAAATAGTTTGTTATAGGTAAAAGATTAAAAATTACTCTAAAAATTCCTAAAGGCATTGCTATTTCTTATGAATATGTATTTTAATATACTAAATTTGAATAAAATTCATAATTTGCATGCATTATGTTTTGCAAAGCCTTACCATGAATGTGTAAATCCTAGAAGGAAGAGTATTTTATTATTTTGTCAGTGTTGGAGACACAATAAAAAAGTGTCTATCCATTGAGGTTTCTTTGAAAAAAGACCAAGCAATAATGTTTTAATCTACTTTCAAAATGAACAACTTCCTTTAGATTTTGGGTATTACATACTAATAAAATTAAAAGAAAATTAGAGAAAGCCATGAAACAATTATAAAGGCACATTATATTTTCTTTTTACGTACATGGTTTATAAACACAGTTTTATAAACATGGCTTATAAAAAGAAAATATTTTTAGGTTCTATCCTTTTCAGTCTGCCTAATCTTCATTTAAATGCCAATTCAAATAGCTACACATATACCTACGTGCAATCATAAATAAAGTTAACATAACGCTACTATTTATATGGGAAAAATATCTACTGTTGCATATTTAAACCTACACCTGTGGAATAATAAATGTCATGTGGTTAAGGTGATGAGAAACAATTAAAGATCTGACAAAGGAATTTATAAATGTTTACTGCTTCTAAGTTTTATTTTATAGTTGATACTTTCTTATATTTTTATGATAAAGCACATTTCTTGTATATGCAGTATAGGAACAGAAATTGTTAATTTCACACGAGAATATTTATGTCACTTCTAATACTGGGGAAAAGATAACCATTCCAATGTCCTAGCATGGAGAAATTTCTATGAGCTTTTAAATACACATCTTTCTCATAACAGAAGAAGTTTTCTATCATTAAAGTACGTACCATTCTTTTCTGAGATGTTATGTTTATTTCCTGTTGACACCAATAACCCTTATAAATATATTTACCCTATTAGACAGTTTACGTTAAAATTTCCATATACCAATGGGCTCTGAGTCAACTGATCTTGACTGGCATTTTGGTATGACTAAGATAAAAGTTCAGCATGAATAGTAGTTATAACTACAACTTTTTTTTAAAAGAACTGGATTTGTAAATAGATTCTAAAATTAAGAGGAACAGATTTAAATTAACATTACAATACAGCCTACCATACATATTATCCTGAGATTCAAAATAGAAGTGTTTTCACATATATGCCAAGAAATTAATTCCAGAACAAGAGAGCTACCCTTTGTGAAAACTCTATTTTAAACTACCAATACAACATTTGCATTCTATAATATGAAATTGATGTCTTTTCCATTTATATTTAAACCAATAAGCATTAGGTGGTTGCTACCATATAGCAGATTTGTTTCAAACCTTACTGAAACAATCATTTCCAAAAGAACAGACTAAACCAGGGAAAGAATCATATTAAAATTCCTTCATCTGAAAAACAAACCAGTTATTTTAGTTTTAACTCTGTAACTACTATGTAAATACAGAAGAATGTACTGCATGAGAATGTATGCTAACCAGAAAGCAGAATATTAAAGAAGCTATTTAGAGTATGTTCTATTACAATAAAACTTAAGCATAATATTATTGTAAAGAACTCTATTTAAAAAGAAAAAAAAAAGCCTTGAATTACTAATTCTAATTCAGGTTCCATTCCAACCAGTGCATAATTAATTTTACAGTATGTTGACAACATGTTCTTTTTCTGATAAAAACTTATTTTATTACTTTTTCTCCAAAACAAAATAATTTCAAAAAGAGAAATTTACTAATGATTTCCAGAACTGTAATATCAAAGGATAATAATTTACCTTTTATAAAATCTATAATCATTATACTCAGTTTTTATCAACTTGAAATTTTCCCCCAAAGATCTGAAATTTATCTTGATAAACATGCCATATGAATCTTTTTCTTGCAAGAAAAGCAAATGGCACCACATCTTGATGAAATTAACGCTGCATTTTTTAAATTCATAAGGTTTATTCAGAAACCTAGCATGCAGTACAAATGTCAACTATCATTTCCATTCTCTTCAAAAGATGGTGTCACTAACTTTTTAAATAAATAAAGAGGAGAAGCCATACAAAAATATTGCTAACATTACCTACAGTAGACAGAATCAGTGCTATAAAATATTTTATTAAGCTCTTATTTCATGAAATAATGTTTCATAAAGTTGGAAAATATCTTAAATTTCCATTGTTAAAAAAGAAATTTAAAATCCTTTCAGGAAAAGAAATTTTGGTTTCCTAATTCCTATTTTTGCCCACAATTTTGTTTCTTGTCTTCAGTGAATTTGTACCTATGAAAACTGAGTTATTTAAATTTCAGGAAAGCATTCACTGCAAAAGCCCTTCTTACAATAAAGAATTTGACACTAATTTTTACCTTGGTACAATCAAGAATAAAAGGTATTTTGTTGTATTTTGAAAAGTCATGGTGTTCTCCCCATGTGATGATGCATTCCCTACAAATGATATATTGATAAAATGTCAGTTAAAAATAACAGTAAAAATGTGTAAACTGAACACACTGACTCCTTTTCAAAGAGCCACTACTTTATTTGACACAAAACGCAAGCGAGTCACTTGAGTTCTCCCTTTATAGGCCATGCTACAAAAAGCCTTAAAAATTGAATCAATCAAAGTGTAATTTCTTATTAAGAATGAATATTTTTGAAATATCTTTTGAGTAATTCTCATTCTTTTTATGTTTCAAAATATCCACATGGAAGATCCTGCCAATTGAGCGAAGCTCTACAGATGGCATTTACCCTTTTACTTCATAACAGAAAGGATCTGCAATCATTTTTATGGAAGATTATCTAAAAAAGAACATGTCTGTAAATCACTGACAAAAAATATTAGGCATTCCCCTTCTCCTGGTTAGAACGTGTATCTTCAGAGGATTGCACTGACACCTAAAGCAATAAATACCTTCAGCAGCATCTTAAATAATAGCTGCAGGGTTTCAACTGGTAAAGATTCAGTTAGGATCCACCAAAACTCTAGTATTCAACACTCAGCCAACAAAGGACAGCAAATAATTCCCAACAATATATATACCGGGAATGCTACCTAGGGCTTTGTTTTTGTTATGTAAAATGCATTAAAGTGACTCATCCACTTAAGATTACCTACTCTTAGAAGCTTTAAAGTAGCTTCAAGAACTAAAATAAACCCTTTCCCAGAATGCCTGATAGGCGATTCAGTGCATTTTAAAATATGTATATATTTTTATGTGCCACCGACTTTAATTCTTTTTTCCAGCCTAAGAAAAGAATTGTTATTTTTCATTCCCTTCCTGCCATGTGACTATATAGCTACCTTTAAACCCTCTAGTTCCAGAATAGAAGCGAGGTTTTTTTTTTTTTTAAGTTATTTTAGAAATGTTAAAAATAAGAGAAAATTGCAGGAAACGCTCGGTCCCTCCCTCAAAGAATAGGTTCTATTAAGTCTAAGAACAGGGACCGCGCGTGTGCCGACACTTAGACGTTTCAAATAAAGGGTTAGAGGGGTTGGATCTCTGGGTCCCAGTATCTGCGAACCCCCAGGGTGGACAGCATTCTCTGCTCCCGGGAGCCACCAAGCTTCGGGTCAGAAAGGCTGACAAGTGCGCCCAGAAATCTGGGCTCTAAACGAGTTTGGACGCTATAAAAATTAGACAGCATCCCGAAGGCTAGGTGTGGGAGAAGTCCACTCTCCCCTGGCAAGTCTGAAAATATCTATTTGTAAAATACCCAACCAAAACACAACTTTTTATCGGACTGGGTTTTCTGAGAGTGGGTATCTGACGGGAAACTTTTTCCCCCTGGTACAGCCCAACTCTTTCAAGTATAAAGAATCCTTTGAGAGACGGATGGAGGCTCCGCGAGCGGCCGGCAGACCTTTCCCGGACGGCCCGGCCCCGCCAGGCGCGCGAGACGTCGGTTCGGGGCTCACTGCAGCCGCGAGCCGCGCTCACCTCCCGCCTGGCCTCTCCAGAGCCGAGCCCGGCTGGTTCCCAACCCCCACGGGCAGAAAAGCCCCGAAACTCGGGAACAGACCTCCGCGCCCAGTTTCTGAGGCACCCTTCGGTCCGCATTCCCGGCCCTGCCTGGCCCGGCCCCAAGACTTACGTGACGGCCGAAGGGAACGGCTCCTCCGACGAGGGGCCCATCAGCAAAAATTGGAAAAGTGTCAGAGTCAAGGCCAGCAGGCAGCCAGCAGCCATCTTCGCGATCGAAGATCAATCCCGCCTCCCTCCCCGGCCGCGGGAAGGAACGGCGCCGGGGGCCGCGGGCGGCGGAGAAGGAGCCCACTCGGGCCGGAACGCGGCGTCCGGAGCGGGCGCGCCCGGCCCGGGGCGCGGACTCGTGCGAGGAGCGCCGGGGGCGAAGCCAGCGCCGGGGGCAGGGGCGGCGGCGGGGGACCCTCTAGCGCGCGGAGGCTGCTCCTCGCCGCGGCCGCCTCTTCTCCGCCGCCATCAAGGGCGACTTCGAAACAGACCTGGGCGAGCCGGCGGGTGCCCGCGCCCAGTCGCTATCTCGCTGCCTCTCGCTTCCCTCCCTGATTTATTCCCCTGATCGTCGCGGAGAAGGAGGCGGCGGGGGCGGGGGCGGAGGAGGGGTGGCGGCGCTGGGGAGAGGGGTGGGGGTGGATGCAGGAATAGGGGAATGGCAGGCGGAGAGACTTGTGGCGGGGAGAGGCTCCGTCTGGCTTCGCCGGGCAAGTCAGAGGGAGGCGGCTGGGGGTGGGCAGCGGGAGGGCTGGGCGTCAGCGCTCGGGCGGAGACGGGCCAGGAACAGCCCTCCATACAAGGCAGAAAGGAACTCCCAAAGTCGGCATCGGCTCGCTACAGCCGCCCGGCGTGCCGAGGGGGAGCGGACCTAGACCCGCGGGGCTCCCGGGGGACAGCCTGTAGCCCGGCGAGCCTCCAAGGGATGCAGAGGAGCCAGCCGAGTACTTGGCTCGCGTCTTGGGGGGTTATTTTTGCACAGGCAGGCAGCATCCCCCCAACGCTTCTCCGAGGCGCAGACTCCACAGCCTGCCTAGGAACCTCGGAGAAGTGATTTAACCACAAATGTAGGTGGGGTTTGTATTTGCATTTTAAAGCTCACTTTTGACTCTACCAGGTGGTACTAGGGAGTGTCAGAGGTTAGCGCCATTGCGGGGCAGAATGCCAATTGTGCCCGGGGCTCCATGCCCAGGTACGGCTCACCTACAGAAGACAGAGCCTCAGGGCCAGGACTGAGGACGGACAGAGAAGAACCTGATGCTGTCAGAATCTTACCCGTCCTGTCAGTGGACAGAAGGGTGGAGAGACTGATTTCTCCGTCCAGGAAGGGCAGTGCTTCAGAAAGGAGCTGGTAACGTTCTGGTGAGACGACCACCAAAAGCTTCCAAACCCCTGCTCTGGCCACTAGGCTGCTCTGCCTCACAAGGTTGCCGCAGCGTGAGTTCACTTTGTCAGTTTGAGGGCAGGAAAAGGGGGCAGGAACAGGTGGCAATTTTTGAAAAGAGTCTTGCCTGTGGAGAAAGAACTAAGGAAGCCAGAGAGAGCTAGGGTGTAGCAACGGGGGACAAAGTTCACCTCCACCTCCAGGAGAAGCAGTGGCAGCGCCTGCCCTGGCCTTCTCGTAAAAATAACAGAAGGGTCTTGGATTAGGCCTCTCCTACCCGCGCAGGCCTCCCTCAAGTAGGGAACTGGTGTGCCAGCGATGGAAGGATTCCCTGAGCGTCTTAAATTCTTAAGCTCCCTCTAGTAGTACCTTAGAGTACTTTGGACCTAAGTGCAGAGAACACCTTTCCTGATGAGAAAAGTGACCATCCCATCTAAACTCAAAAGCTGTACTTAGGGGGTGACAGACTTTTATTTACATTTGGAGGGAACTTAAAGGCGAAAGAGCATTCTAAATTCGAAATAAATTTCTAGTTTTCTGAAAGCAAAGTCTCCAAACAGAGTCTCCAAACTCTCCTATCAGAGGCTGATAATAATAATAACAGCAAAATTTCAAGTGTGTGGATTTTATGATTCTTGACCCACTGATGTTGCCTGCCCCCTTACCTCTCCTCTTTTGTGCTTTGTTTGCTTTTTTTTTGTTCTTTCCATCTCTATCTTGCTCTTTGTTTCTTTCTTCCTACTCTGCGTGGCCTCACAAAAGGCACCCTACTGTGACTTAACTTAGTTTGTTTTATGCTAAGCATAGAGAGTGTGGCAGCAGGAGCTGCTGAAATGAGAGATGAAGTGGGATGTAATGGGATTGAGAACCAGATCCTGGAAAGGATATTTTATATAACTGCAGATAGCTTTCCAGCTCTAAAATGAGATAACCAAATAGTCAAGTCCATCATTTTTTTTCAATTTTTAATGATTCAAACGCAGATTTTCTTCCCCAGCATGGGTTAAGAATAGCAGAATTAGATACCCATTATTGTCCATGTGATATGTTGGTATCATAATAGCTTCACTACATGAAAATATTATAACGCATTCTGTCCATTATTTCAGACTTAAGACTTCCTACTAAGGTACACCGTTTCAGTTTTGTATCTTTAAGAAAAAAGAGCTTAAAGAACAAAGAATGTAATAAACTCTAGAGAAGGTAAGTCAGACTTCATTATTAAGTTTTTTGGCCTTTGAGCCAAATCTCAATTTCTCTGGATCACTCTGATGAAGCACTGCATCACTAACATCTGGAGCTGTTGACGAAAGATATTGCTTCCACAATTCTTACTGAAAAGGTTGGTTATCAACTGTGCACTTAAATCATTGTTTAATACTCTGCTGTGAGGTTTGCTATTAGTTGCTTTTTATCAACCTAAACCATTTTAATAAAGCTACTAAAATTGGCTTTTATTTCTTGTGAACAGCTAACCAAGGTCATTTTCACAACAGCACTATATGTGATTGACCACACCTTCTACATTTTTAACTTAGTTCTATTATTTTTGAAAATTCCATATAAACAGATCACATCCATTAATTTCAGTAAAATTTAGCTAACTAGCCAAATTTTGCCATTCAAGTCAAAAATGTTTACTAATCATAAGAATTGAGAACAAAAGTGTTGTATTATGAGCAGGAAGTCATGAATCAATACCTACTATTCATTTGGAAGATGATGTGTTCCAGTGAGAAAGTAAAGGTTGGTGAAGAATTTCAGACTTTTGTATTTACTCACTTTTAGCAGAAATATTAAAAAGATTTCGTTTATGCAACATACTTCTACTAAATATGACAAATCTATGATTTGTGACTCTTAGTCAACTCTCAATTGTTCTGATGTTTAATTGGTTCTTATACATTTTATTGTTAAGGAAAAGTGAACAAAGAACAAAATGCACTTAATAACCATGGGATGTTTCCTGTTACTCCCTTTTTAGTTTAGGTTATACTGTTCATATTGGTAGCATGAAATTCTATTTTTTGCTACATTTTTTTTTGTGTGAGCATATTTTTATATATACACATGAACATGTTTTTCTATGACTTTTTTCCCAGTACATCAAATCTAATTTCGCCAACATTTTGGCTTAAAAAATAAGATAAAATAGGGCCTCCCTGGTGGCGCAGCGGTTGAGCGCTGCGCTGTGGAGCTGTCGGCAGCGGCAATGCGAGTTAGACGCCCAGCCGGGGACCGGGGAGAATCCCACATGGTGCGGCAGACCTCTCCTGCCTCGCCCGCTGCTCCCCTCAGCAGTGTATTTCTGATCTGCCTGTTCTGCTCCCTGCTCTGTCTCTGGTGAACCCTCTCGCCGCCCCACGCCTTTGGCCTGTAACCCAGCTTGTATGTATAAATAAATAAATCATTAAAAAAAAAAGATAAAATAACCTAACTTAATGATTTCTATCTTGTTTGCTCTCGTGTATAAACACATACACAGACACTGGAAAAGAAAATTCCTTGGGGCCAAAAAAAAAATTTGAAGTTTATAAATAATTTTGTAGGTTTTGTTGGAAAAACTAAGGAGAACATCTTGACAATAAGCCTTAGTTATATGCAAATAGAGCATCTGACCTGTCTGAGTTCAAGATACACTGTAAGAACCATAATCATAAATACTGATTATATAAGGCAGTATCAAGCTTCTATGCATACACAGATGTGTGACAGAGAAAACTAAAACACATAGTCAAGTAATTCCTGAAAACAAGACAAATATTTACAAGAAATTTTTCCTTGGCTTAAATAATATAGCTGTTGACAACATCACATTAAACTTTAGAGGATAAAAATATTTTTTCTAGATGGAAATTTATTATATGCCTAACAGAGTCCTATTTAGCCAAACATGTTAACTTAAGTATTTATAAAAATTTAACTGTGATATTTTAAAATACCATTGTTTCTTCATGAAGCAATTGCTTTTATGGTATTCTGTTTTTGAATCTCTACTAATTATTGAATTTTTCATTCAGTACTTTTTTTCCCTAAATATTTATTTTTTTTATTTCTGCATACAAGAACGGGGGTTAGGCCAAAGGTGCAGAGGGTGAGAGGATTCACCAGAGACAGAGTGGGGAGCAGAACAGGTGGATCTACAGAAATACACTGCTGAGGGGAGCAGTGGGCAAGACAGGAGAGGTCTGCTGTGCCATGTGGGTCAGCTCCCTGGCTGGGTATTGAACTCAGCTGGCAGTGACTAATGATAGCTTGATAGCACTGAGACTTTAAGCCCTGTGCGACCAGTGAGGGCCTCAGTACTTCTTTCTTATTTGATTTTTACCCTTTCTCTCTTTCCTCCCCCATTAAACACTAGCACATTTCAGAAAAAAATCAGTGCCTACAGCATGACCGCCCATAAAAAAATCTCTACCAGATTCAAATCTAAATTTCACAGTAAGATCTTTCTGCACACCATTAATAAAAATGGGTATTTAAAAAAAAAAAACTACAGTCATAGCACAAAGTATATGGAATCCATTGTCTTAGACCTATACAGACAAAGCAAAGTAGAGAGTTCAGTTATTTCGCAGCAAAATGCAATGGGAAGTAACAAGAGATAGGTAGTAACATCTGAAATAGTTAAAACAATAACTGGCACTCAACAATTTGTTAATTTTTATGGATGCAGTCTTTTATGAGAAAGAAAGTATTTACTGATGTTATTTTACTGATACTAAGTTTTTTTTTTTTTTAAAGATTTATTTATTTATACATACAAGCTGGGGTACAGGCCAGAGGCGTGGGGCAGTAAGAGGGTTCACCAGAGACAGAGTGGGGAGCAGAACAGGCAGATCAGAAATACACTGCTGAGGGGAGCAGTGGGTGAGGCAGGAGAGGTCTGCCACACCATGTGGGAATCTCCCTGGCTGGGTGTCGAACT
>PVIJ01000570.1:0-34873 GCA_004024925.1 Scalopus aquaticus
AAAAAAAAAAAAAAAAAAACCGCGAGGGAACAGGGAAAGCAAGAAGCCAAAGGAAGAAGGTGGTGACAGACTCTCTCCGAGCTGCCTAATCAGGCAGGGTGGGAAGCAGGAAGAAGGGGGGGTCAGCGGGAGCGCTGGGGGCACACCCCGCCCCCCGGCAGGCGGGAACGCAAGTGCAAACCCCACCCAGGGCGCACGCGCTTCCCTTAAGGTGTTCGGGGAGACGGAGCTCCAGTTCCCCGGCGGCGTCTGGGCAGCAAGGGTGACGCGCAAGGGCTTGGGCTGCCTGTTCCTGTGGTTTGCTGCCGCGGGCAAAGCAGTCGAGTCTGTGTCCCCTCGTCCCCGAAACCCCAGCGGGAGGCGGCTCTGCTGTGGGTGGGCGCAGCACGAAGGCGTCCTCGAGGGGCGCGGACGCGGCGGCCCGGGCCTGAGCCAGCTTGTTCCCCAAGTGGGGCTTCTGGAGAGTTCTGCCGAGGGAGGGAGAGGGCCGCGGGGCAGGGGTCACACACAGGTTGATTTGTCACAGCTGGCGGGGGGTGTCACCATGCTGCCGCCTCCAGGGCGACGCCTCCCCCAGCAAGCGCCCCACGAAAAGACTCGAGTGGGGTCGTTCAAAATCGGGTCTAGATTCGGGTGGAAACCTGCTTCCTGCCCGCTCGTGCGGGTCCAGAGCCCCCGGGCTGCATCGGACAGCGAAGGCTTCAGGACCCCCTGCGGGGTGAGGCCCCGGCAGGGCCGATGGCCGAGACCTCCGGGTCAGGAGCCCACCGCGGGGCCCAGAGGACTTGTGCGGCCAGCTGCGCCCTGGGGTCCCCCGCTCAGCGCCGCTCCCCTTTCTTCCCCGGACACCCCCGCTTTATCCCATTTTAGTCTCTGTAACGCGCGCTCCAAATTGCAATCATTGGATTCCAAACACGCGTGCGGGTGCTGGGCTCCTGTGGCTCTTTATTTTTGGGTTCAGGAAAGCAAGGTGGGAATTGATGCGTCCCGTGACGGAAGGTGACAGCCCCCGCCTGGCTCTGCGGTGTGCGGGGAGGCGCGCGGGAGAGCAAGCGCGGGCGGCACGCGCCCCCGACTGAGGTGAGTTTTTTAGCATTTTCTTTTCTGTTGCACAGAAAACAAGATCATCAGCTGGAATGAAGTTGTCCAAAGAATCTGCAAATTAATTCTACTTGAGAGACAGGAAGTGATGACTTCCAGAGGAATAACGGGCTTGTTCACAGCGTCAAGGACACGTTGGAGTTTCAAGGTCATAGATGTGCAGAGAGCGCGTCAGCAGGGCGAGTTGTGTGTTCTTCCTGTTGCTTTGGGATCATGGAAGCAAAATCCAAACTTGTGGAAACATGCATGAAATAAGGGACTGAATTAGGACTTTTTGTTTTCCATTTCACAGGCCTCTATGTGGCTTTATGCTTCCTTGCTACATCTGGCAGACCCCACCCTCAGTCCCTCGCCATTTTAAGATTTCTTGAATGGCATGGCAGTGGAAGAAATATTGAAGGTGTCTTAACAACAGCAACAACAAAATCAGAAAGCTAATTTTTACATGAATGCACTTGTCCAGGTGTGAGTTGAGAAGCCTTAACCGAGCAGTAGGGATAGTGTAGAGATGAAGACAGGAAATGAGGAGAGACTTACTAAGTGCCATTGACTGGGTTTTGAACTTCCTCACCTCTCATGTTTAGTAAGGAATATGTGGTTTCTAGTCAATATGGAATGATGCAATTTTTGACATACAAGGAAGCTGAGTAGGAAAAAAACACGTAACCTTAAAGACACTACTGGAGCAATTGAGAGCTGTGTCAGAGGACGCACATTCAAGAAAGGCAGGAAAAGCGAAGCCCCTTGCGACGATTCTCGCCTGGGTGCAGGTGCGTGTGCAGGGAACCGCCTGAGAATCAAAGAAGGCAGGTCTCTGGTCTAATCTTTTTGTGACTACACACACACACACACACACACACACACACACACACACACACACACATGGCTGCTGGAAAACAAACTAAGTAGTTTCCTAGAGCAGTAAAGGCTTTATCTGCCAGGTGTTTTTATCAGCCTGTGCAGGGTTGTCTGGGGCTGCTTATGATAAAGCAACAGCGGTCACTAGACTGAGGTGGCGAATCCAGGAAAAGCTCCTGTTCACTCTATCAATAGAAGTATAGCGGCAGCTGTTTGTGATGAAAAGCCTCTTTCTGTGGAAGGGCCGTGGAGCATTTTATGTACAAACTAAATCTAGAAACCTAGGCCGCAGTTCCTTCACTGACAAAGAAAGGACCTGGGTTTCTCTGCCAGAGGGCAGGTCTCCTACAACCTCACTGCGGCCTCTTCCACGCAGCCCTGAAACTGCCAGGAAGGCGTCATGCTGACCAGACCTCTGGCTTGTGGGTCTGCGTTGACAGTCCAACACTGTGTATAACTTAAGATTGGCCCTGTGGGTAGAATTGTCTTTCAGACGCTCCAGATCATCCTGGACGGATAACTTTCCTTTCCTGTGTGTAAGGAGGAAATAGCAAAATGCAGCGAGAATTTGGCCCCGTAATGGTTGACTGCCCAGTACTGGTGTGAAGTGGTAATGGTTTGGGGGTAGTCGGGGGGGGGGAAATCCTTTTTTTAAAGTTTTTATTTATTTATTTTGCATAGAGGAACTGGGGTGTAGGCCAGAGGTATGGGGGTGAGAGGATTTCCCAGAGAAAATGGGGAGCAGAACAGGTGGATTCACTAAAATCCACTGTTGAGGGGAGCAGCAGGGAGACAGGAGAGGTCTGCTGCGCCCTGTGGGAAGCTCCCTGGCCGGGGATAGAACTCAGGCCATTGCAGTGGTAGCGCTGAGAATTAACTAGGGGTATATATCTTACCATTGAAATTTTATTTTATTTTTTTTAGGATTTTTAAAGATTTATTTATTTATTTATGCATACAAGCTGGGGTGGCGAGAGGGTTCATCAGAGACAGAGCCGGGAGCAGAACAGGCAGATCGATGGAAATCCACTGCTGAGGGGAGCAGCGGGCGAGGCAGGAGAGGTCTGCTGCGCCATGTGGGAATCTCCCCCGGCCGGGTTTCGAACCCAGGTCGCCACTGCCGACAGCTCCACAGCGCAGCGCTTAACCGCTGCGCCACCGGGGAGGCCCTTACCATTGAAATTTTAGACTAGAATCGGAGTGCACAGTAGTAGAGAACAAGAACAGAGGAAGTTGTAAAATTCTGTTAATTGGCTCCTACTGACACTCTGTGAACATGTAACTGGTAATAGAGGCTGCGTGGGTAGAGAAAGGGTTTCTAAGAGGGGGTTTGTCTTGCTGGAAAGCTTTCTTTCCTCCTGCGGCTTTCTGGAGAAACGCCATTGCTCTTGGAAATGCTCCAAGCCATTGCTCACCTGGAAAACTATACGTGTAATTAAAGGCTGAGAGCGGGTGAGGGGGTGAATACTGAGGACATTTTATTTAAAAACCACGTTTTCACCGAGAGGAGATGGATGACTCCTGACTGGCAGGAGAGCTGCGTTCTGCTGGGGCCTTGTGGGGGAGATTGCTGAGATTCGGGGCTCTCATTGAGTGGATGGAAACTTTTGAAAAGATAATTCCACACGGCATGAGAACTCCCTGCTGCAGGCCTCTGGGGAAAGAAGTAGCTGCCCCATGGGCCTCCCTGGTGGCGCAGCGGTTAAGCGCTGCGCTGTGGAGCTGTCAGCAGCAGCGATGCGAGTTCAACGCCCGGCCAGGGAGATTCCCACATGGCCCGGCAGACCTCTCCTGCCTCTCCCGCTGCTCCCCTTAGCAGTGTACTTCAGTCTGTCTGCCTGTTCTGCTCCCCGCTCTGTCTCTGGTGAAGCCTCTCACTACTCCACACCTCTAGCCTGTACCCCAGCTGTATGTATAAATAAATAAACCTTTAATAAAAAAAAAAGAAGAAGAAGAAGTAGCTGCCCAGCTCCTGCAAACCATCCGCGGCTGTTTCTTTTCACGGGAGGGGAGTGTAAGGTGGGTTCGTGTGACTTCAGACGAGCATTACGTTACCCAGAGGTAGCACCTGACTTAATGTGAGTTTTTTGCGTGATATTTTTATTGTTATTTCTATCCTTTACGCTGTGTATCCCCCTTGGGTTACCCCCCACCGACTCACCCGGGAACCATCACCATCTCCCTTGTGCTCTTTTCTCACCTGACTTAATGTTCTTGACACTGACATAGAATTCAGGGCCAGGTGAAACTCCCTCGTCTTTGGAAGAGTATATACCCTCGGAAGCGAAAGCTGCACCGGAAAGCCAGGCTCAGGCGAGCAGACTTAGTCTCCGCCTGCGGGCGCGGGAGGGAGCTCGGCCTTGGAAGCTGCAGAGAGCGGGCTCCGCGGGCGGCCCCGACGCGCGCACGCTGTATCCAGCACGGATTCACCGGGCCAGTCAGCAGCATTACAACAATGTGGGCCTCGGAATTCAGGCGAGCAGCTAGGAGAAGGTAAGGGGCTTGTGGGCACAGTCGGGGAGACCAGCCCCCCGGGGGAGCGCAAGGTGAAGAGTTCCCGGCCCCCCGATCTGCAGGGGGTGAGCGGCCACTTCCCGGGGAGGGTTCCCGGAGGCGCTCACCAAATCCCGAAGGAGTTGAGTCCCTCAGAGTCCACAGTGCCTCGGGCTGGGTGTGTGTGTGCTCCAGTTTCCAGAGGCATTTGGCAGAACTGCCAGTTCGCTTAGCTCAGGAGGAACTTCCAGAAGAGCCAGGGCCTTTCTGCCCTTGCCCACGTGTGCCTGCTCAGCCGTGTCCCAAGCAGGTGGGGGCTGGTTTTCGGTTGGTACCTTGGGTTGCTCCATCTCGGCTGCCCCCCGCTTTCTGTCAGCCAGAGTCAGCGCAAGGAGGACACGAAGAGCACCCCCACCCCCCCAGTCAGGAGCACACAACACCGACAAAACATACGGCAAAGGCGAAGCTTAAGAGCAATGGGCAGACATTGAAAATGAGGAATTAAAAATCGGTTAATCTCTATAAAGTTCCTGGTGAAGAAAAAGCGAATAGACTTTTAAAAAGGCGAGACCTTGAGGGCGCCTGCTGGGAACGGGTGGTGCATTGTCTACTCTGAAGGCAAGGCGGGAGCACGACCCCTTGGGGTTTTCGTGAGCAGGGTTTGGGTTTCCCCCTTATTTAGGGACAGAGACTGAGAGGGGCTGCATGGCGCTGAGGCCTGGTCTCTGGACCCCTCGCTGGTCTGAGAGCTGCGAGCAAACGCAATCATTGGAGCGAAGTGCTGTGGGGCGGTCTTTTAGGATTGTTGGACTGGACAGCTGAGTGTGGGGTATTTATCACGGAACAGATGCTCTCAATGCTCGAAGGCAGAAGCCAGAGTGAACGGAGGGAAGGTGGGGTGAGGGTGAGGAGCCCAGGACCTTGCGAGTGAGAATGTGTTGTTGAGGGACCCGTATGTGCTTGTGGTGCTTTCACATGAATGCAGAATTAGGTACAATTAATATTATATATGCCCTTGCCCTTCTCGAAGAGCTGAGGGACCAAGGCGCCAACAAGTTTTAATTGGTCATGATAAATGCAACCCTTTGAAACTGCCAGACTCTCCTCAGCAGCAAATACTCAGCAATACAAAATTCCAGGGTGCAATAAGAAACTGTTGTTCTAATTAAGGAGGTGGTTGAGAGCAAGCTTTTCTTCCACTTATACTCCCTTTGCTCCTTCTGGCTGGTCACTAACTAAAGGAGGCGGCCCCTGGACATGAACAAGAGCCTCCCCAGACTGTCCATCCAAACGCATCAGCTTTTGATAAAATGGAGACGATCCAGGACATAAAGGAGCCGGAGCGGGATCGCTGTATCGTCAGGACTGACTGCACGATGTATGGGGCTCAGGGCAAAATACAGCCACTCGCTTAAAACGTATGAAGCAGCCCAACTGCAATTGAATATGAGGCCAATCTTGGGGCCTTCCGAGCCGCGGGGACAGTCCGTGTCCCAGAGTGCACGGTCGCGTAGCTGGTGGGATGCACCTCAGCTGCGGCGTGTATCTTTTCCGTCCCAGTTCGAGGCCCAGATAGGCATGATGTGGAATGCTGTGGGATCGAGGCAAATGGATGCTCCCTGTTGTCAACTGCGATAGTCACTGACCTGCTAGAACAAGGCGATAGGCTCCTGTCTGAGGAGCCGTGGAGAGGACCAGCCCACGGAGCGAGGCCAGGAGCTGCGGTCAGCGGCCAGCTCTTGAGTGCTTGTGGTGGCTCAGGCGCTCGCGCAAGACAGTGGGCTTCAAAAAAAGTGTCCCATGAATAATCTGTCACGGAATATTTGTTTTAGAAGTGGGTGTCTGCTAATTTTTTAAAAAAGATTTATTTATGCATATAAGCTGGGGTGTCGGCCAGAGGTATGGGGTGGTGAGACGGTTCCCCAGAGACAGTGGGGAGCAGAACGGGCAGATGGACTGAAGTACACTGCTGAGGAGAGCAGCGTGCGAGGCAAGGTCTGCTGCGCCCTGTGGGAATCTCCCGGGCCGGGTATCGAACTTGTGCTGCAGCGGCTCTGGATAGCTTCATAGAGTGCTCAACCCGTTGCGCCACCAGGGAGGCCTCGTGTCTGCTAATTTTTTCACAACCTGAGATATAGAGGTAAGGGAAGCTGCTGTGGATATTTTGGGGGTTGGCCAATTGGTTATCTCTGTGTGAGAGATGCTAGAAATAGGCCATACCATCTCTATCTCCGAGAATGCTTCGTGTGGACCTTTGGTCTGGACAGATGTCCAGTGCTGGCTGTCCCCTTGGCAATGGCCACACGGCTTGGGTCTGAGGCTGTGTGTTGCCTTCATGCAGCTGGCAGGTGTCTCACAGGCAGCCAGCTCTGCTGAGGACACATCAGACTCTCGTGGATGCGGCTCTTGCCAAGCAGAGCCAGCGCCTGGGCATTCTCTGCCAACCCTAAAGCAAGTGTGTGCTGATCACAGGGAGGTGTGTGAGTATGGGTGAGATGAGTTCAAAGCTTACTATTAGGAGGAGTGTTTGGGCGTAGGGTGGAATCATAGCAGAGGGAAAACAGATTGATAAGGTACATTACCATGGAGGGAGACCACGCTATTTCTGCAAAACCAGCTCGGAGGAGGGGTTAATATTTTACTATCTCGTGCCAGTCTCATCCAAACAAATGACAGGAATCAATAGGAACCTCAGTTTTATTTTTCTG
Source organism: Scalopus aquaticus (assembly GCA_004024925.1). Taxonomy (NCBI): domain Eukaryota; kingdom Metazoa; phylum Chordata; class Mammalia; order Eulipotyphla; family Talpidae; genus Scalopus; species Scalopus aquaticus. Next base: position 7,161 of record PVIJ01000570.1, read on the forward strand.
CAGAAAAGGGAATTTAGACTCTTACTGATTTGAATGTTCAACCTTTAAGTCTGGATAAAATAAGTGACCAAGTACCCCCTGCCGGCTCACTATATGAATAGTTGATGACAGTTACCTTTCAATTCTCGACTTTGTTTACCATTTTAGCATTTTTTTCCCAGAGAAATACAACCAATAAATTGTAGTAGAGGATGCAGTAAGGCAGAGTTTCGGTGCCCCATGTGGCCACAAATCAAGACACCGCGTGCCACGACAGCTCCCTGGGTGTGAGGGAAAACAGTGGTGGCTTCAAGTCACAGCTTGAGCTCATCTGTTCCTTTAAACACAGCAGTGTGAATATGGGTGGAATTGGTCTGAAGAATGCAAAACTGGAATCCAGAAATCCTCCAGGGACTGTGAAATTGTGGATTGTGCAGTTACAATAACCCCCCCAGAGGTACACAGAGGACATTTATAGAAAGCCTTACGGAGCAACCACGTTGTATTTGGTGGTAGAACATACCTCACAGGAAGTCTCATGAATTAGAATATTTTTGTGTGCAGACAAAACTGTACACATTTAATTAACACTGATGCCAACAACATATGGGGCAGCGCCAGTTAGACATTTCGCAAGCATTCTTAGGAATTGTTCATGGGGTTTTGAAAATATTTGGAATAGTTTTCTAGGGGCCCCATTGATATGATGGGAACACAGTATTGAGCTTGCACAGGAGAGCCTGTTTGAAGACGACTAGCTGCCCAGCTAAGACAGAGTTCTCATGGAAAGCACTGAAGGGATAACGATACTTCCATGGTCATTAGTAATGCTGGAAGCATCTCGCACCATCACCCAGGAAGGAATACTTACCCTGGGCTGCCAGAGACTTAAATTTCAGTGGCAGGACTTCATAGAAAGGCTAGCTACAGAAGTAAAATTCTGGGCATGCTATGTTTAGCCTAAGTTGTGACTGGATACCACTGAATGTTGCGATCTGTAGTGCTGTGCTATCAAAGTCCCCCTTGTTCATACATTCACAAACACACACACACACACACACACACACACACACAAATACACACACACACACACACACACGTGCAGGCACACACATATATTCATATATTAGTTTTCCATGATTTGGAATTAGATGGCTGAAGAATAACGCTCTGCCATCTATGGGGTATAGATGGGGAACAAATGGGCTCTATACAATAGTGGGCAAATTGTCTTGGAAATCAAAGACAAGCTTCCCCAGCTAAGAATAAGAGAATCAATCATGGACTGCTGAAAAGGTGGCAGATGTTTGGAATATCAACTGTGCAAAAAGAAAAAAAAGAGAGAAAACAATTGATCAAAAGTCCAATCATTTTATGTGATAACATGGAAAAGTGATCTAGTCACAGAGACTGTGTGACTTGCAAAAACATCTAAACCAAAAGTAAATTTGAGGAAAGAGTCACCATTGAAATCTCATTGCTCAGTTTTGGTGTGATTTCTCAGAAACTTTAAGATGCAGCTAACACTGGTCAACATGGAGATCATCACTGACTTACAAAGGCCCTGATCTGTAGTATCTTGGTGTGCTCAACATGAATATAACCCTGAACATTTTTTATTAGCTCTTGTTTTGAAGATATTTCATATAATTCATTTTATATGTTTCACCGTGTAAATTTGTCCAGTAGGACTGCAGCAACATCCTAAATTAGTCTAGAAGGATGTCCGATTGCATCACATTGCATAATACCATCATGCACACATCAGCCAGAGTTGATTACATCATTTTCTGATGCAATGCAATACTACTGCCAGGCGGCTGCTGAAGGACGCTGATGTCAGAAGTACGCTATAGAAAGCTCTGTCGGAAAGGTTGAGCATTGAAAATATTTCAGACTTTGTGCAAGACAGTTGAAGCTACTGTTCCATAGAACTGTTATGATTTTATCCATTTAGGCACAATACAGAATAGGAATACCTCGAAAGTGCGTTCATAGCGTGGAAAATTTCTGCTTTATTTGTGGGGAAGTGACATTTGCCAACCAGACAAAAAGTATCACTTCTCCAGTCAAGAAGGTTTATCATCTTTACTTTGGATGCAAGGTTGGTGAACAAGACACGCCTTGGGTCCCACATCTATGCTGTGCTACATGGACAACACAGCTTTCACAGTGGTTCAATGGCAAAAGACCATTAATGCCGTTTGCAGCCCTCATGGTGTGGAGAGATCCAAGCAACCACGTAAGAGACTGTTACTTCTGCTTGGTTCCTCTTCTTTCCGGCAGAATAATGAAGCAAAAGAAGTCGAGAATAGTCTACCCAAACATCCCGTCTGCACTGAGACCAGTTCCCCATGGTGAGGGACTTCCTATTCCAGAACCTCCAGCAGAATATTCTCTTGATTCATCTGATGAGGACAAGCGTGAGCCTACCTCTTCTCCTGTTCCATCAGCATGCAGTGGTCCAGATTTTCACTGTGGTGCATCATCAACCCCACACAGACTAACACAGGAAGGACTAAATGACCTGGTTCGTGATTTGGACATATCCAAGAACAAGGCAGACAAACTAGGTTTGATGAAGAATTTCGTGAAAGCCATGGACCGGACCTCACCGGCTTTCTGATACCTGCATGAAAAATTTCCTCGACTCAGCGAAGCAAAGATGAAAGAGGGAGTTTTTGTGGGTCCTCCAATTCGAGAGCTCTTCAAAGGTGACCAGTTCAACAACTTGTTGCAGGGTGATGTGAAACAAGCATGGAATGCTTTTCGCCTAATGTCTACAAACTTTCTTGGGAATGTTAGGGCAGAAAACTACAAGGAACTAGTAGAAGACATGCTGATGCAGTATCAGAAACTTGGCTGCAGTATGTCTCTGAAGATCCACTTCCTTCATTCCCATCTGGATTTCTTCCCTGAAGACTGTGGTATGGTTAGTGATGAACATGGCAAACGTTTTCATCAAGATATCACATCAATGGAACAAAGACACCAGGGAAAATGGCCCACTCCAATGCTGGCTGACTACTGCTGGGCACTCCCCCGAGAGGCTCCTGAACAGCTGTACAAGAGACAAGCTAGGAAATCTAAGAAGTAGTCTGTGACTTGATTTTTTACAGGTATTAACCGTAGGCCTATTACTATTGGCATGCATTTCGTGATGTAAACATCAATTTATTGCAGATTACAAAAAAACTAGAGCCATATTCATGTTGAGCACATACAAATTGATAGGAAATGACTAATTTTATTTCAGTAACATGACTTTTGTAAAAATGTGTTGACCAGTGTAATTGTTTATTTTTAAGAAGTTCAGGAGTATGAATATGTGCAATGTGAAATAGATACACAGAGCATATTAGCAGGGACTTGCATTTTTATTATCAATAAAACAATTTGTTTTAGTTCAACTTAAAAATAGCAATATATATATATATATATCAGTTGTAACCTATCACCAAATTCATGTACATGCAAGATATAAATAATCCTTTAAATTTTTAAAAAGAATAAGCAGATGCAGAATATTTAGCTTCAAATTAATTGGTACAACTTCATAGTGCCTTATAATTAAGTTGCCTTTAAATATGCCTTCAGGCAAACATCTGTGGGTATTTGTCTCCACATGTTCCAGCATGATGAGGTGATTTGAATTCAGCAAAAATTTTAATAGCTGAAGTTGAAACAGGAATCATCCTCAGAGAATCTGGTGTAAATGGATTCCAGAACAGAAGACCCATCTCTCCTCCTTTCGAGAATGTTCTGTGTGCTTTGATATAGTAATTGTTCGTCGTCAAAGGCTTTATGAAGATAAATGATCTAATGGGTTACCTAAAGATGCCCAAGAACAGAGAAGACAGAAATGCTTTTGTCCGGAAGAAGGATACACCCGTCCATCTCTAAGTTGATTGTGGAATTTGAATATAAAAGCTATGGCTAAAATTATTGCAGAAGAAACTGCATTCCAACTTGGACCGTGGCATCCATTCAAAACATCTGAGACCATTTGTCTTTCGAATTGCACCCGATGTAAAGCTTTGTCACACCGAACGGAACAGAAGTGAGCACCAGCAACACTTCCAACATGCACACATTTGGTTCTAAAGGAACAGCTGTTGCTTGATGAAAAGTTGATGAAAGATGCCCAGCATTTGTTTTTTAGAAAAGTTATCACCCAAATAAGAATTGTTAGGAACCAGATGTTAAAATGGAGAGTGGTCTGTTTATTTCAGTTGCGGGTGTTATAAAAATGTTAATCAGGTACTCTTATGTCGTTACGTAGCGGTGTTTGACTCTTTGATGGGCTTTCTGTTATATCCAACTGCTGTTTCTATAGGTTGGTCTTGGTGTTGGGTCACTGAAGAGTAAATAAAGAGAGAGAGAATGTGCTTTTGTACAGAACCCTGAGTGGCACTGGAGACAGGAGATGTGGCTTTGCAGATGACACGCAATGAAAACTGGGACGCACTAATATCTTTCCTGGGATATTAACTACCCTAATATTACCTCAGCGAGGATCTCTCAGGACCCATGCGTTGCCAGCCCTCTGGAACCCCTCTCTCTCTGTTCTAACAGTGTCAGGCAGTTCCTCAATATTCCCTGTGCTTGACTGGATGGTGGTGGAGAAGGGGGGTGCCTTGGTGGTGGGCTGGGGGTGGTGCCATATGTTTGAGACGTGCTCACCTGTGCCCCTGAATTATGTGCAGGGACATTGAAATGCAGCACAATTAAAAGTTCAAAGTGCAAGTTCTTTTCAGTAAGTAACACATCCTCCTCATAGAAAATTAAATATTTCAGAAACAGTTAAAGTGTCATGTGAGGGGCCTCCCTGGTGGCACAAGGAGTTAAGTCACAGCACTATGAAGGTATCCGCAGCCACTGCAGCACCAGTTCGATCCCCAGCCAGGGAGCTTCCCACAGGGCTCAGCAGAACTGCTCCCCTCAGAAGTGGATTAGAGAAGAGCGCAGGGGACCATGGAGATGGATCGCAGGTGAGTTGGTGGTGGGCTACCCAAGGGGAATACAAAATGTAAAAGACATAAATAACAATAAAAATATATATTTAAAAAATAAATAAATAAATTTTAAAAAAAGAAGTGGATTTCAGGAGACCTGCCTGTTCTATTCCTCACTCTGTCTCTGGTGACTCTTCTCACCACCACCCCTGCACCTCTGGCCTGCACCTCAGTTCTTATATGCATAAATAAATAAAAAAAAATCTTTAAAATAAAGGACTCATTTGAATATTACCCAAATCCAGTCTCTCCTTCAGAGATAACCACTGTTTCCAGTTCAGTGTTTATTATCCCCAAATATATTCAAAGCATTCCTAAAAATGTGATATTTACCTGCTAGAAACAGAAGCACTGGGCTCAGGGCAAGCAATGTCCTCAGGTCAATGCTGCAATATGGATGTGTTTGAAATACCCTTTTTAAATTGTGTGTTTTACTTTTTTAAATACAACAAATTACCTTAGAAGTCTTACTAGGGGAGTAAGTTACTTTTAATTCAAAATGATGGTATAGTTAAGAATATTAGACTTATTTGGGTGCTTACTGTGCGCTTGAGATTAGTGTGGTGTTTGGAGAATCTCATTCAATCATCAAGACAAACTAATGGGACTGACACCGTTGTCACCTCCACTTCCCAGTAGAGAAACAGCAGTAATTTCCCCAAGACTCACAGGAGGGGTAAATGCCTCAGACCGGATAGTTCTGGCTTCAAGCATCGTTTACTAACCACTAGGCTCAGGGGGCAGCGTGGGGTCTGCAAAAAGAACCCGCATATTTTACTTAGCTAGTCCTTGACAAGGGGCAAATGAGGGTTCCCCCAACTGTGCGGACGTTCTGGTGCAACGACCCACCACAAATTCGCTGAAGTGCACGGTTGAGCCTCTTGGTTCTCATTTCCAGAATGCAGGTTGGGTGAGGCTGGTTCTGTGAAGCGAAGCCCAGCCACACATTCATGCCCTCATACCCCGAAGCTCTGGCTCTTCTGTCCCCAAAACCTGGCTAATATGTGCATTTTGCCACTCTCCTGGGAGAAAAAAAGGGGACTGAATTGTATTAAATCCTTTACCTAATGCTTAGTGATATTAGGGTTATTTCATTTGTTTAGCATCATGTATAGGTTTTCTAATCCAGAAACACTGTTCATATCTTTTGCCTGGTTTTAATTGAGTCTCTCAGAGTACAAGTTTAAATGTCAACTCTTCCAAAAGAAACTGGTTCCTTCAAGGAGAAACTCCCCCTTCCTCCTTTCATTTTTACGGTATGTAATGTACACATTTCACACAACATTACTTTCTTTGATGTATAATAGATATTACTGTAATAACTGACCACACAAATAATTTGTTTTAGGGGACAATTTGTGTGGATTTTTTAATGACTCATATTCTCCACATTTTTTTTTTTTGGATAAACTGTTCAGCAAAGAGTTAATCAAAATTAACAAAATATAAAATATCGAAAAATTTAATTAATTTAGGTTTTATTTTTTTCAATTATTATGTATGCTACCTACTGAAAGATTTAATTTTTCACAGCTTATTTTGAAACGATTAAAAGCAAGCTGAAAAATGTAATTGAATCCTTCTATGTTCATTCAGATTAGAAAAATGGTTTACCCTAAATAATGGAATTTAGGTTAGCCATATATTCTAGAAGTAATTCATCATGTATCATCAAAGCTTCCCTTTGTTATTTAGGAAAATTCAGAAGAATCCCTTTTAATAAATAGTAAAGTTAGCCAGTCAATTAAAAAATCTGGAAAATTTCAGGAAAAAAATTAGAAAATTCCTTCTGTAATTAAAAGGATAATATGAAATGCTCACAATTTTCTAGCCTATTCTTTAAACATAATTTATTAACTATATGAATTAAGATAAGAGATAAGAACCAATGCAAGACTTCAAATTAAATTCAGGGAGTGAGTCAGGCTGGTTTGAGAATTTCAACCAAATAACAGAAGGGCGTATCGCGGCTGCCTCAGCGCCCCTCAGGAAATCACCATTTCTCCAGGGTCCAGGGACCCTAACTAGTGAGTACAGTTTACTTTGAACTCTCGAATTCCATGGGTGAGAAGAGTCTCTGAATATTCCCTTGAAAACCCCCATAACTAATGATAGATACTCCCAGAATTAGTCAGGCTAATCACTTTACATAATTGTAGTTACACACACACACACATACACACATATGTGTTCTTATAGTCACTTCATGCGCCCATTTTCTGATACATAAAAAAATAGACATATCTTGGCAGAAGCTATTGTAAACTAAATATAATTTTGAAGTACTGCCATGTGCAGGGGAATGTCTATTTAATGAATGAGAATGCTAACTCTGGAAAATGTGTTAAGCTCTATCTCCAAGGCCTCCAATTTAGAAGGTGCAGAGGACACGGGGTAGCACACACGCGTGGGTGCTGGGGACCGGTGTGGGATGGAGAGCACCTGTCTGGCAAGGGCAGCACCTGCTATTCTCATTTTACTCTTTTCATAGGGGACAGGCAGCCAAAATTCCAGTTTTTGTTTTTCTTGGATAAGCCAGAAATGGGAATTTTCTATCTGAACTTTTTAAATTATAAAATGGTATATTCATATTTTTTTAAATTGCTCGACTGTAAGATTTTATTCAGCTATGGACTTCCAACTATGAGTTTTCCTTAAATTAAGATAGTAGACATAGAATTGAGGTACCACTGGAAGATAATTATTGTTTTGAAAGTGATAGTCATAACCATGATCTCCGAAAACACGAAATGGCTCATCTGTAAAATGATTTGTTATGTCACCATAGATTTTTCTCTCCAAATTCTTTCCAGAGGATAAAAATAAGCATTTCCAAATACATCTTCATTTTAAAATTAGTTAATTTTACAACATTGAATCATTTACCTAATTACAGAACTTAATTCAGTGGGTGGTCTGCACTAAATCCAATACTCATTCTCTAACAGATCTCACCATGCTTTGTATATTTCTAACTCTGTTTTCTTCTCCATGTGAGAAAAACTTTGCACGTGTTAACTGAAAATATTAGACTCCAAAATAATTGGATGGTAGAGCTGAATAATCTTCATTTTAAGTGTATGCGATGTCTGTTACATCAACTGCTTTAAAAAAATCCCCCAAATTTCATGCCATCTAAAAGGAAAATAAGTGTCAGATTATGAAGTAGAAACCCTGGACCCAGTCATGAGTGAGGTAGAGAGGAAGAGGCATGGGGACCCTGAAAAATTCTCTCATGACAGCATCACAGAATGTGTCCCTTCTAATTTCCAAAAACAATCATGGCATGTCAAAAGAGAGAATATGATCAGCACCAGGTATTTTTCATGGTTTAAAAGTTCTTTTATTCTAGCCACATTCATTTTCATATTTCAACTCTCATTTTTATGTTGACAACCTTATAATAACTATATTTACTTTTATTTTTGTCTCTGTGTGAATTTTACTTGAAAATGGAAATTCCCTTTCAAAATGTCAAAAGCAAAAGTCATTAAAGTTGTATTCAGAAGAGTCCACAGCTTTCTCTCCCACGTCAGCCATGTTGCCACCCTCAATCCCAACTCTAAGACACTTTGAGTCAATTGGTAAATCATTTATGTCTCTTTTTTCATGTATTTCTTTGCCAGGGATGTTTTTTCTAACAATCTCTCTTATACATTATTTTTCATAAAATTTTCCTATTTCCCAGTACTTTCTGTCATCTCAAATATCAAAATAGCAATTATTTTGGTCTCCATTCCCCCAAACATTCTTGTTCCACTTAATCTAACATAATTCTCACAATGATATGATAAATTACAATTCTGTTCACAAGCCTTCAAACACTTTCCACTGAAATTTTAGCAGAATTAGAATAGATGATTACTTCAGTCATGTGTTAATGCTTAACCCCAAACCCACACCATACACTCTTCCTGTCATTGAGATCAATATATTAAGAAAATGTTCAACTTTTAATTACAGAATTTTTCAAACATGTCAAAAATAGGGAAAAGAACCTTTTAAAACAGCTATCTGACCATAAACAGGATGATTTTAACAATTTAACATAAGAATGAATGATCAATATAAAACAGATTGATATGCCAAAGGGCCAAAAATGGTGAGGTTACCTTTTCTGGTTACCCCTTCGTAGGGCTGATTCTTAAACCTTCCCATCCGGTCTCCTCTGTTTTCTCTTCTTGAACCCAGTCTCAGAAAACTGAAATCTTATTTCTCCTTGCGTAATCTGGTTTCTATATTATTTTATTTTACTGAACTGAACTAGGATTTTAGACAATGCTAGTTATGTTTTATATATAAATCTCAGGCATTTATGTGAAAAGAGATTCAAGTTTTCTTTTTTTCTCAACTTGAACTGAAGAACCCACATTTTGGTCCTTCTTAAGTAGTTGCAATTGCATGGAAAACTTTATGCTACACTCAATAAATTACCTTTCCGGTGTCTGAGCTGAAATAATGGTTAGTTTCTGTCTCTCTGATAGTTTTTTACCCAATACTGTCCCTTTGAAATAACTCTGTTTGGAATACCCATAGCAATGTCTACTTACCTAGATATCTAGATTCATTGCTTCAATTACAAAAGGCAAATATTTATCAATCCATAATTTATTCAAAGCCTATATTATGGTGGTTGGGATGCAAATATGCTTATGTTGGAGTCACTGCAACTATGTATCTGTGTGTTCGCCTGTCTTATCTGTCTGTCTATCTACCTGCCTCCCTATCCATTGATATAAATATAGATATATAGACATCAGTTTATACCTAGTTACATACGATATAGATAAATACATTGACATCTTCTGAGTTAGGGCCAAAGACATATCTTGAGTGTATTTAATTTATCCCTAAAAGCTCCAAAACTGTCTTGTCAATAGAGTGCCATTTGCACATAATTTTCCTGTTGCCACTAATCACCAACTAGCAGTGGTTTGGTTTGGTTTGACTTACTTTTTTCTGTCGTTCCCCCCATGCTATCCCGTGGCATGTGGTAAGCAGATGTAGGGCAGTTTGTATAATTGGCATATAGAGAAACTTCATTGCATTCATATTTACCTTTCAAGGGATCGCAAATGCTTGGTGGCAGTGCGGAAGTGTTCATGGGTATCTTTGCATCCTAAGCAGGGTTATATTGGCTTTGAATAAATAAAGGATTGGCAGATATTTGCTTGGGGAATTGCAGTCATCCCTAAGGCTGAATATTGCTGTTTCCAGCTGTCTTTAAACATCTTCATCCTTAGGTATGTCAGATAATCTCCTCAACATGATTCTTCTTACATAAAATATAGTCTCAATATTATATATTTTCAGAATTATTATGTACGCTTTCATTCAGTTATACGTCTCCAAAATTACAGTTTGGAACACATGGAAAAGCATCTACACTTACAGGCAAATTTCTAAACAAGACATCCCATCAAGTTGCATTTTGAAGACAAATTGAATAAAAGTGATCTGTGACAGACGTGTGAATTCATCAGCTTGCCAGACAGGTGCCCCCGGAATAAGGTCTGCCTTTACTCCTGTTGGATAAACTTAGTCAAATGAGATGTTTTAGGGGTCTTGGTTTCCTACCCATGGTGCTCCAGTTCTTTACATAGTGGGGACGGCCCTTAGTGGAGGTCTTTTCTTTTCCTCTAGGAAATAAGTTCAGAACTTCCTAATGCAAACTGATTCTGAAACTCTAAAAAAATGCTTATTGTATTTTGGCGAGTTAGTTGTTAACCTGCCAGTCACTGAGGAAGCGAAATCAGTGACCCAGTATCAGCCCTGGCGCTAGTCCCCGCCCGCCCTCTCATCCACCACAAGCTTCGTGGCGCCCGGATGGATGACGCTAGTTCACCCACATTTAATGCGTTGAAGTGCGGGTGCATTTCATCTGATTCTGCATTTCTGACATACACAAGACCTGACTGTTTTCTAGTGTTGGGGTTCGGGAGAAATAACACCTCCAGAAACATTAGCACAGTTTTAGTCTATTATCATAATATAATGCCTTATGCATTTTTTTCCAAATGGAGTTTGGGTTCAACTTGAATGTTTGCAGACACCACATTTCAGAATTAGTAATCTGTTTATAGCACAGAAAGCAAAACAAAGTAAAAAATAATCTTGAGATGAAAATGCCTGTAATTTAAGGGTCAAGTGTTTGTTTTCAGTCATTGATGCCAAATATTAAGGACTTAAGATGAACTAAATCAAACTGTCTCTAAACCATCTCTAAACATTAAAGTTAGCATTGACAGTTTTGCTCACCAACATCACCAGACACTATTGTTACTGCAGAGACAGATGACTTCACCAAGATGTCGATGCATTTAGGAAAAAGCAAAGTGATTTTACATCCTGAAATGAAGACCCTTAAAGGCATTTTTTCCACATGTTCTGTCAAAATGTGTACTCGGGCCACAAGTGAATGACTGAGAAATGACTCGTTTACTTTTATATGATCTGTCAGGTTGTCATTTTCAAAGCAAGACTTGATATCAACAGTGTCTGTTGGGTGGGTTTTCGCTGTTGCTCCCAAACGGAATGCTTTGGCAGAAGATCATTAAGACACCAAATAACCACTCCTTAGCAATTTTGCAATAGTTTAAATTTATTTCAAGGAGTTTTTCTATTTTTTTTGTAATTCTTCGCATTTATACTGTGTAAGATATTTTCATTGAAATATTTCATGTAATTTATATAACATCTATTCCAATGTTTCACTAAAAGCTTATTAATAAATGTCCGTAAGCCCTCGGTATTTGATTGCCTGAATAGAAATCAATAACACAAGGAGTAATATCGGATTTGATCAGTGTTTCTCAAGAAATTCTCTTTATGAAAACTAGTAGTTTGGGTAACCTCGTACAAGAGCCACACAATTTCCACATGTGTGTAGGGCTGGAAGGGGGGAAAGGAATTTTGCATTAGCCACCACATGCCTCTATTATTCATGGGTTAGTAAGACTTTTAGTAAATATTTAAGAGGATTGGGGCATGGGGGTGAGGACACTATTTTCTTCTGGAATCCTCATTTTTAATATATATTATGAAATCAATAGGAAAACTGTTGAGAAAAACCAGGCATTTGGGGGATGATTGAAGAGTAAGAATTCTATGTGCATAACAGTTACAAATTATTTTTGTGATCAACTTTTCAAAGAACATAGTAATCTTGGTAAATGAGCAAGTCATTTCCTAGCTGAATCACATAATTATTTGCAGTACTTTCAAAGATATCGATCTCTTCCCTATATAAGTAATTCATGGATCACAATATTAAACAATAGATAAAATAGCAAGTAAATATGCTTTGGGGCACCTCTCCCAGTGTAATTAAAAGCTAACTTTTTTTTTTTTTACTTCAACAACTTCAACTCCCATTGCCATAACTGTGCATGACAAATCTATTGGCAAAGTACTTGCAAAAATTAGACTGGAAAAGATTTTCACATTAAGTTTATAAATCGTCTCTTTCTCTTTTAAAATGATCAATATTTTACTTTCCTAATCCAGGTTTCTTTAATTGCTTCAAATTTGAACTGAGATATTTGGAGGAAGTAAAAATGTGGACTTGTTTATAAAAATATGAGTAACTGTTCTCAGTCAGGATGCTACTCCTACCAGAAAACATTGAAAACATGTAAGCAAAACTTAAAGGAAACAAACATCACTGTTATTGACGGTCATCCATATTGTTTCTGCTACTAAATTTCCCTAAGACTACTTCTTTGCCTTTATTACTTATAGACACATTCTTGTGTCAAAGTTTCAGAATATTTGTTTTATGTCATTTTTTCTCTCTCATCCCGCCTTGCTGTAACTGTCTCCACTTGTTCATAAAATGGCATGTTCTACATGGAAATAGAGTTCTATTTTCTTGAACCACCCTTCAAATGTACATCCTTCCTTGATTTACCAATTACTAGGAATAGAACAAAAAGGACTTATCCGCTGCTTGAGCAGGGACTCAATTCTATTTTCTATGTCTGCATCTAGTGTTGAGCCCATGGCATTACTTTGAATATACGTGTGGCTCATTTTGCAATAAGTCAATAAGAAACCTCACTCGGTGTTGTAGAGTGGCATAACCTTAACAAAAAATGACACAATCTTCAAAAAAATGGTGGAAACTTTTTGGTCTGTGGTCCGGTTTGTTGTGGTTTCTTCACTGCCACCAGGCGGGGCACCCTGCCCTCGTTGAGTCACTTTGGGGGAAGGAGGGGAGGGCACACAGGAATTTGTGTGGCATGTTTCCAAATGAAGTGTTTTAAAAATAATCTCATTTTATGTCAAGCGTGATATCGTTTCCGGATTTATGGCAGTGATTTGTAATTTCCACGCTACCTTATTCTGTATCCAAGAATAAGGAGGACCGAAGACGTCTGATGAGGAGTGGTTTGCGGTTGCAGGGATTTTTCCACCAGTCAGGTAGTAAAAAATCTTTTGATATTAAAATTAGCCAAATGATAAGCGCCCCCAATCAATTCTTTTTAATAGCTAGATTATTACTGGATAGCTATTATCTTACTGATCTTATTTTTAGATATTGAATTTTAAAACTTCCAAGAACATAAATACGATTTTAATTGAACCATTATGGTTAGTGTTTGTTTTTAAAAATCTTGAAGTTTTTTTTTTATATTCGCCGTATTGTATGTTAACAAGATTGATGGTGATAATGTAGGGTTGTTGTTTTTTTTTTTTTTATCTTGGTGGGTTGGTGATGTGTTTTTCTGCTGAGAAAGAAGGTTGCTCATAAACTTAAATTATGTTGGCTTTTAGAAGCAATAAAAATTGTGGGATTTCCTTAATGGTTTTCTTACCCTTCAGTTCTGAAATATTTATCAATTTAAATATATCACACTTTATCTTGAAGAATTGCTATTAATAGTGTTTATGAAAACTACTTATCTGCTGATGATGGGTAGCCATTCCAGACTTGAACTCATAAAATTGTAAATATCGATGTACGCAACACAATATTCTAACGACTTTCAATTTTTACTCAGTGGAATTTGTTCATTGACTCGCCCTTTACATGTACAGCCTTCGAGTCCGTGCTGGGCCTAAGAGCAGGCATGGTCGTGTCCCCAAAGCACTGTGGGACACAGGAGCAGTGCGCGTGCCGAATACTCAGACCAAACCATGAGGAACATGCGTGTGTTACAGGCATGTCCTGAGTTTCCCACGTGTGTGATATAGATAATAAAATCACTATGGAATCACCTATAAAGTAATTGAAATATGTCTATTAGAGTAATGAAAAGCAAATAGAAAATTAGAAAAAATAAACTAATTTGCAGAAGCATTACAACTTAGTAACATGAGAAACAAGAATGCTGAAAATACAAAGATGTGAAGATGTATCTAAAGGTGCAGATATTCAGCAAGGTCTTTTACTGTGTGTGTGTGTGTGTGCGTGTGTGTGTGTGTGTGTGTGTGTGTAAAACATCACCTCACAATCTAGCTTTTTTGTGGTGATAACCGATAACTGAATAATCTGTCAGCTCTTTACAAGACATTTTGAGACTCTTAAGAATACATGAATAATTTCCATTCTGTATTTTATTGAGGAAAGAGGAAACTAGAGTTTACTAGAGAAATAAACTTAGGGATTGCATCACATAAACAAATAGAGCAGACCCTAACTTTCGTCAGAGAACCATATTATAATGCCAGAAGCATCCAGCATTGGTCAGAAACTGCTAACTTTGAGAACTTGGTGTTTTCTTTTAGCCTGTTGAAGGGGCTCCAGACCAACCCAATCCAAACCAAAAGCAGCTCAGTGGCTTCACCCCACCAGGAAAGGCGAGATAAGCACAGTCTTGGCGTATTGCATCCTTCAATAATAAACTGCCAGGAAGGAAACTTTTTTTTTGAAGTAGCAGTGTATTTGTAGAATTTGTTCAGAATATGTGCAAAATTAAAAGACTTTTAAACTGATGCAAAATCACAAAGACAGAGACTCTTTCCAGGGGCTCCGCGGGAAACCGCTGACCCAGCCACAATCACAACCGCACAGCCGGTTTGGAGGAGCGGCCCCCGAGGGAAGTTCGCTGGCCCGGGGACTTGTGGGCCACCCACCCGAGGCGCTTCCAAGAACCCACGGATCAGCCATTTCTGGAAGGAAAAAAGCACATCATGCAAGTTTTGTTGAATCAAGTGGGTTTATTTTAAGGAAACTACTTAGAACTCTTTTTGAAAGGGTGCTTTCTCTGAAACCTAAGACCAAGTCAAAGAGAAGAAACTTTGACCCTGTTACAAGACTGCTCCCGGTCGTTGGAGATAAGAAAACCATTGCTAATTTACTCCAATACTGCCAAAGAGGGAGAAAATGAAAACTACAAAAATAGTACTGGAAAACGGCTCGGTACCAGCTTACAGAATTGAGAATTAATTGTCACTCACTATGGCACGATGAAATGAATTGATTAAATATTAAAGAAGATAGTAGGACAAGTTTCCCTGGTGATTTCTAGAACAAAAAGCTGGTTAGCCCCTGTGCCTGCTGGAAATTGCTGTCTTCTTGTAACGTCTGTATGAAAGCATGCCGGCTCTCAGAAAAGTCGCGAAAGCTAGACAGGGAGCTGCAGGCAACTCACCTGAGTGCCCGTGCAAGTCCACGTCTGCAAGCCCACTTCTGCCTCCATGTTTTTTCACAATCCATGCACGGAAGTGTGGTCCCACGGTCTCCGAATGGTTTCAGCCAGGAGGGCACCATAGCCCGCCCTAGACCCTTACAAAAGCCCAAATGTTTTGGAGGATTTTGCAAAGAATTAATTTTTGGAAGTGTTCTCAGTTCCCTTGGGTTTTCCCATGATTAGCTTTGGGACCCACATTTTGGCGATACCCTCATCACCACAATAGCTTTACTTCCTGTACCTCCCACAGGGCGCCTCCTATTATCTCTTTTCCTAAGTCCCATCTTTAGTCATGCTGTGAATTTTGTATTTTCCAATTTTCACTTAATGTTCTGCTTCTTAGACAGGACTTGTATTATGGTTTTTATGCTATAATATCCACCTACGGCCACTTAAATAATTCATGAAGCCCTTCAAAAGTCAAAGTTGGAGGTTTGCTTAGCTCAATTTTATCATTTGCAATAAACTAAACTATCTTGTCAATAGAATTAGACATTAAAACATGTTTAAGAAATCATAGAGAATCCTTGACAGGTGTCAGATGTTTGTGCACACACGTATACATGTATTTCCCGTCATGTTCTGATATATTCTGCCCTCACACACCCTTACAAGTACACAGAATCCTTGGTAGCAGGAAACTTTTTCCTTCATTTTAATCTCCCACTCATCTTCTCAGTAATAATAGCGTATGCTCCGTGTTTATTAATGCATCAGTGCTGACAGCAGGGAGCCTTCTTCATTACAGCACCAGAGGTTTACTCTGCTGTAAGGCTGAGGTTTCTTTGTTAGATGATAAAATATTAACACTTTTGAGATATTTGAAATATATTTGAAAAATAATACATCTTCATAAATCGCTTACAATCAATATTTGTCCTCATAAAATTATGGATTTTAGAAGCATTGTAGGAGAACCACATACATTTGGAAGTAAGCAGTGAAATTCTTAGTTTTCAAAATCTCCTCATCTCATTTTCTATAGATTACATTTTTATCTTGTATTTTATTTTTAAGTAAAGCTCTTAGGACCTTTAACTACAAAAGGGGTATGTGCATGAAGCTGTTTAAATTAACTTAATCTATGGAAATGTTATTAACAAGTTCAAGTTAAATCACATAAAGGGTGATAATGCATTTTATGTTCTTTCTCACATTTCCTGATGAGTCTTAGAAGTTTATACAATTATTTTAATTAGGGTTGTAAACTTCTACCTGGGCAGGTGAAAGGCTAATTACCTAATTTATATGCAAAACTGAGCCATTTTCTCTAGGCTTTTTACCACTTCATCTTTCCATTCAATCTTCTCTGTTCTAGTCAATTAATACTTATTTTGTTTTTGTCTCATTTAAACAAATGACAAAAATTATCCTCAGTGTAAATGCTATATGGATGATTAAAGTCAAGGGTATTTTATCCCCAATAAGGATTGGGGTAAAAGCACCTTTAGTATCTTATCTTCATTTCTATTTACATGAGGCATATTATACATACAAAAAGAACAGCGTCGATGAGTGTAAGTCCATGTTATTTTAAACTTTGTACCGTCATAAAATAATAAAAATAACATGATCCAACTACTTCCTAAACAACCAGTAGCGGGAAGCTAACAATAAATCCTCCTCAATGTTTCCTTTATGATGAAAGCAAAAATGAGTGATAAGAAAGCAAAGCATGTTGTTTCATCAGTGTAGCAGCTACCGGACATGATGTCAGAAATTGTCTCTATTTTTATTTATTAGAAACCTAATACATAAATACTTGATGCAGTGTTTTGAATGAATGCACAAAACACTTGCTTGGATCTGAAATCAAAGTATACTTAAAGGGTTAGCACCGCAGTCATGTCCAGGATACTTATCCTTATTTGTGGGAAATTTCAGAACAAATAGTGACCTTTAAATTAAATTTACAAATAGACCAGCTAATTTAAAATGTTAATTCTCTTTCATTCATCCATCCAGGAAGTTGAATATGTTTTGTTATTTGTGCTAGATTTAGATTTTTTTTCTCAGATGATTAAAAATTCTAGTGCCCTTTCTATAATTAAAAAAAAAATCACACACACGATCAAGTCACAAGAATCACATCGGTGTGTTCAGTATGGCGTTTGCTTTAGCATGTTGAGTAGAATTTAGAAGGTGCCATTATTTTTTAACTACAGTTAATTTAAACCAAGACTAACTCAAGCCGTGAATGATGGCAGTAGATTAAACAATCCCTATGTTCCTTTTTGTGGGTGGCGATTGTGAGTCGTGTGAAAAACCTGAAATAACAGTCATATTGGGCCACAAAGAGATTAGTTCGTCAGGAGAACGGGAAGGTATCCGCGCTTGGGGAGGTCTCGTCCTTCTCGTCAGCTGGAGGGCATAACCCACACACGTCCGTGCGCCTCCTTTGGGGGACATACCCCGGGAACGCGCGGACAGCGCTGCACCGTCAAGCTCGCCAACTGTTTGTCAGAAGTGATTAGTGAGCAAGAAGGAAGGAAAGGCCCCCTGTTGATAAGAGGGGACAGAAGAGACTCTGAAATTGCCACAGGAAAGCATACTTGTTTAGTACAAACACTTAGCATCTGACTGCATGCAATACTACTGACCAGCCTTTATTTTCACATATTTCAGTAATGAATTATACTGAATTTAACAGGCTTTAGATAATGGTAGAAAATTCTATACTGACTCACAAACTTACATTTGCAATCATTTTTTACCATAAGCAATAACTTTAATTTGTTTTATCCAGGAAGGATAACAAAAGAGGAAGGGATAATTAATCATGGCTTACCTTTAATCACACTTTTAGAAACTTACATTAAGTGCCTTTGAATTTATAATTGTATATAAAAATGAATGAGAGAATTTATTACAATTCTATTTTGGCATATATTATGAATAAATTACAACATGAAAGTTAAAGAAAACTAAATTTCCCTAAACACTTTCATAAAAGCCTCTCATTCTTATTATGAAATCAATATTAATAGTGGAGTAATATTTTGATCTATATTCAAAAGACAACGAGAATTTGTAGTTAATCATTTTGAATATCCTCTTAGTGGATAGCCAAGATAATGTAAGTTTATAATGCTGAAAAATGTAACGAGCCAAATTTAAGCCAGGAGAGCGAACAAAGCATGGCATAATTTTGCGTGTTTTACAACCTATTCTACATTCATGGTCATATATCACAAAGTAGTCGGACAACTGATATTCTGATATTCGATAGTAAACATCGAGAAGAATACCACATTCATTTATAACCCAGGAGTCAACTCCAAGGAAAAATTTAACTTTCATGTTTCCATATGTTAATAACTTTAAAGTTCAAACATTAACTTTTTATCCACACTTTATTTAGGAGGCAGCACTAATCCTTAAGGTCAATTCCTATTTTTCAGTGTGATCTTTGCCTCTTCTTCAGGGGAGGCTGGAAATCCTAACCAATCTTATCACTGAAGCTTCTTTTTTAAAAAAAATGAATAAAGCATAAAAGTACATTGCTTTAATGTTGCGATGAGGAAGGGCTATAAAAATGGCAGTTTCAGCCTTTTGTCTTGGGAGCATGCGCTGGTCGATGAGCACGAGGGGGGATTCCTTGAACCCCTGCAGGCGGGTCTCCTGGGAGAACCAACTTGCATTTTCCTAGAGCACCCCAACACTGGAGCCTCCAAGAGGGTGGCCCGAGGGCGAGCTACAATCAAGCGTGTCCTTTTCTTTGTAAGTGTCGCCAGCAACGCCTCTGAGGGCTTTGACTGTAGCTGGAATACAGCCCGTTTCGGAATCTACACAAATTTGACCTGTGTGACCAGAAAAATCTTCATAGAGAGGAAGGACGTGGAACGTGGCCTCTGTCTGGTTGTAAGCCTGGGTCCTTGCTATTACCTTCTTGGGGGAGCATTTTCCATTTTGACTTAAAATTATTTACATAGATAGGATTTCATGAGGTATGGATTGACAGTAAAGAAAACTTCGGGAAACACACTTGGAAACACAGCACTCAAGAAGGAACCCAGTTGGGAAGGTGGAGGCAGAATAGAAAAGGGGAAACGGCCAGAGGCTCAGGGCCAGCAAGCATCCTGGGTCACGTGTGCCGTGGTCAGCCAATGTCCCCGTTAAGAAACGGAAGGAAAACACTGAATCAGGTAAACAAATAAAAAGAATTAAAATCAATGCTCAAATTTTAATTCCAATTAAGTAAATACATAATCGATTCATTCAAAATGTATCGCCAAATGGATGAAAAAAATATGTATAGGAACTATGGAAATAGAGTGTATAAAAAAGAATAGTAGGAATATCTTGAAAACTTATGTAGTAAAATGACACAGGGCTCAAAAGAAGTGCCAAGTATACCAACGGTGACTTCTCATTAATAACAACAAAAATTTGAAAAATTGAAGAGCTATCGTCAGTGAAATGAGACACACCAAACATATATAGGAAATTGGCAAAACATGAAAACTTCTTTCAAGAATCAGTCAAGATTATGTATATTTGACATAGCACGGTGAGTTTACAGTCAGAATGGAATGCATTCAGAAAGAATATTCAAATGAAAAATAATTAAAACCAAGTGAAACTATCTCAAGATACCACTTGTGCAATATCCAGAGAAACAAAATCCACATTATATGGGTCCTGAAGGGAGAAGAGAGAGAAAAAGCATCTGAAAAAATTTTTGAGGAAGTAATGGCTGAAAACCATCCCAACCTATGAAGGAGGCAGGAAACCCAGAGAGCCCCAAATGAAAGGATGCCAAGAGATTCACAGCAAGACACATCATAGTCTAAATGGATAAAGGTAAAGTAAAGAACCCTAATAGCAGCAAGACAAACCCAGCTTCTCACACTAAGGGAGGACCCTTAAATTAAGACCATCTGTAGACTTTTCAACAGAAGCCATCAAAGCCAGAACAGAGTGTGAGTTCCCAACAATTAGAAAAATTCAAGTAATCCTGTTGTCTAGAACCAAAGATAAGGATTTTCAAAGGAAAGACACATTGCCACAGATATAATATTTAGACAATTTACCAATAGCTTTAAATGTATTTTTTCAGTTTACTGTGGGCATTACATCATTTAGCCCACACAGTATTCTTAAATAAATGTACAATATAGTGATTTTTAAAGCATTTATTCTGTGGAATTATTTTCAAATATGAACTTCAACTGTGTTTATCTATATTGGTTCCATCATCTTTGGCATAAAGCTGACATTGACTTCCCCGGACTAGTTTATTGGATAAAGTGTCTTTGACATTGTCGGGGACTACTGCACTCACGAGAATCATAGGTGTTTGGAAATACAGTTCAATTTATGTTATAGATGAAAAGGTGAGAAGAAAACAGAGAAGAGGATGGTCAACTGAAAATGACATTTGATATTTCATGTTTGTGAATATTTATTTTTCTTAATGCACCACTGTTTAAAATACTTAGTTTTCAAAATGAAAAAATAAATCTCTGTTAATTGAAATCATTATTTGCTTCTCATGCAAAATGCAGCCTCTTTCCTTTTCATATTGAGTTTGGCAAACAAAATGAAAACCAAAGTCATGGAGAAAATAAAAGACTTTTGGACAACATGTTGAAACTCTATCATATATACACAGAAATATTTCAGATTCTATAATAAAAATATAAAATGGTTAGGTAGGAGTAAAGGTAATCTAGGTTATATTTACACATTTTCTTTCCTTCAATAGACTTTGCAGATATAGACATTCCAACTTATTATTTCACAAACTAAGATGATTCACAGTAGGGAAGCCTTACTTCACATTGCTTTCATCAAAGGGAGCTTACTCTATATTTTCTTGTCTGAATATTGCCATTATATTACTAATTTACACATTGGGAAAAGGGTCAAGAGTACTTCAAATTTTTGATGACTTGATATTAACCTGAAAGGGGAATGTTAATAACTGATGAAATATACCCACAGCAGTTCAACATCAAGATAGTTAAGACAGTTTGAATTTATATATTTAAAAAATATACCTCATATTGCTGAATTATTTTATATATTAAGTCTTTGGGGATTAAAATTCTTTATATGAGACAGCTAAATATAAATCTCCATTAACCATAGAGGTAAGGTAACATTTATAGAAATAATACATATTAAAATAATATTAAGATGATATTGAATATAACAAGTGTATTAATAAATAATTAAACAAAATAACAGTTTAATAATTCTCTTGTATGTTTACTAAAACATAAATTAATGTAATCATTTGAAAGCTACTAGCATTTGAACTATTATACACACTTTCAATACTCAATAATTATGAATTTTATTGAATATATTTTAAATTAATAGTTTCTGTGATCCATTTTACATTTTCTTTGTCTAAATAATATAGTATATTTTGTTTTCTAAAATTGGCACTAGAACATAGTTTGAGGCATTTTGAAATAGCTGCCTTCATTTCTTACTCTAATCAATGCAGCCTGTAGAGTATGTTTACTAATTTTGTCATTTATAAAAAAGTAGAATTTTGATATATTTTCTGATGTTTAGTGCATTAGAACTTATTGGACAGTAAAATATCTAAAACTCAATGATTCAGAGGCATGCAATTTAAATCCGATAATGCATTTAAGAATATTTTTATACCTAATACAACAAACACTTTCAAAGATAAAATTTGAGGCCATTGGAGGATTGAGAAAATAATATTTTCTAACAAAATGTTACCTTTTTCTGGAGCCATTCACTTGTAAAAAGTCAGGACGCAGTTATATGACATTGGATGAAAAATGCTATTTAATACCTATATTGATTAGCAAGCAAGCGAGTCGTATATGTTGGCTCATCAATATAGTAGAATCTGCAACATGTTTAGTGAATCCTCTGATAATATAGAGTTAACCTTTCAAGAGTGACAAAAAGACAATTAGAAACTCAGTACAGAAAAGAGTTTTGAATAAAGAAAACAAACAATGCAGAGATCAAAATTAGATGAATGCAGACTTGGACTGATCGTGAAAACAAGATGAAGCTGCAGAAAACACAAAGACAGATCATCCGTTTCCTAGCATCGGGAAAGTAATTGCTAGCATGTTTTGACAATTAAAAATAAAAAATCAGATCCAGATGGAGAAATGCACTCCAGTGTTCTGGCCAACCCCTATTATTTTACTCAACTGTAAAGAATACATGAGAGGAAAAAAAAAAAGATGTGTGTTGATTGGAGATATTTTTTTCCTAAAGTGGGAGGAACAATCATCACATCTTTCTCATTTTTTTTTGCTCAAATATTTGTCTGTATTTTTTTTTTCCTCCTAGGACTTTTTTTTTTTTTTTTAATGCCAGTCTAAGTCTTCTCATACTCTCCAGTTGGATTCACAGACACAGTGCTCTGGGGGCGTAGTTTCCCGCCCCCTGACAGCACCGGATTCTACCTCAGATGTTTCTGCTGGAGTGTGCTTGTGCTTCTCCACAAAGTTATGTTATTGGCACTAGAAAAATTACTCAGGAAAATTATTGTAATATGAGCATATACCACTTTAAAAGAATAAATAGAAAAGGATTAACAAATGAATGAATTGAAAATAGAAGTAGGTGAGGGATGAAATTGTAGTGTCCTTGTTCAAAAATTTTGAAAATGAAGAGAAAGAATTTGGTAGCAGGACGGTCACAAAACTGAGTCTGAAACACAGAGCAAGCAATTCCTTTGTGATCTAATTACTAAATAACTGCATCTAAAGGGTTTTCCATATTTCATTTTAACCTGATTTCCATATAACAGCATTAAGAAAGAGGAGGACAGAAAAAGTCATGTGATTTCCTCCGTCTACATCTCTCTCTAAGAAGAGCGGGAACTGAATTCCTAACCCAATGAGCTACACTTCCAAGGTCCTTGTCTCAAATGAACTTGGAACTCTTCATAACATTTCTGAGACAGCAAAGCAGGCCAGGTTGGATGGTCCTCATCCCAATCAAGGAAGTGGGCTTTGTCACCAAATAGTCACTCACCAGAGCTCAGTATTAAAACATTTTCAATTTGTGCAACAGTCTACTGCTGTGATGGTATTTTGTAAATCTTACTTTTCAAAAATTACTTTTCAAAGTGTCAAACTTGAGATCTTTACTAATTAAAGACTTTACTAATTAAATTTGCAATTGACCCAAGTAAATGAAGTACAAAGCAATGCAATTTAAGTTACGAGATATATTAAAATGGAAATACATATTGTTTCCATTTTTATCAGATGACAGTTACTGACTGCTTTTTCTTAAAAAAGTCATTTTAACAGCAAGTCCACAATATGAAAAAAATCACCTATAACATTAGTAGCAACAACTTAGAAAAGTACGCACTTAAGGATAAACTTAGATGAACTTGTATCTCAAATTCTGAGGCACAATCCCATTATTTTTCCTTATATCTGTAGCATAGTCCAGTTTATATTATTAACCACATTCCATAGTGGGGGGATCAGGATGCTGAAAATCATATTAAATCATTAAATTTAATAATATCAAAACATTAAATATTATGCTCATTTCAATATGCTATGGAACACAATTTTAAAATGAAAACAGAACAAATCAACTTTCCTTCATATCCTATCATTGGTCCTTTAATGAAAAAAAAGTTTTATAATAATTAATATTTCATTTACCTTGGGGACAAGCACATAATGCAGTCATCAATTTGCTTGGATTCTGAATGCCATTCATTTATGTACATATTTTCTCTATTCAAATTTACTATTCATATCACTTGTCAATTTGCATATATTAAATCATCATGCATAATTTACCATATTTTGAATATTTTATTAATAAAGGTCTTTTCCTAAGATTTTGATATGCTCTTAAATTTTGGACTCAGCTCAAACATTTATAAACTTAAAATTCAATAGATGGATTTTAAAATATTAGTATGCAACAAAATTTTATTTGCAAATATTAATTGTATACTCTTGTGAATATCATTAGAGATAATGGGCAGTTGTTATAAGTACCTCAGCTAATAAATGAAATTTTAAAATCATAAAGGGAATATGTTCATTTCAAACTACTTTGCTATTTTATTTCATTTTCTTTTATGTTAGCATAGACACAACTCTCCCTAGCAGACAGCATAGCTGTTCTCCCATAACTTGGGAAGAGTTGGCTGTAGACCCCAAACATGAGGATGGGTGGTCTCTGAAAGGGCTTCATGAGCAGGTCAGTCCGTGGAGACTAAATTACAATAACTGGCTTTGGTCGTTTTGTCTTTCATGGAGTATAATTCAATCATTCCATTCCCATTTGATTTCATCCATGCCTAAAAAGTGAAACTTCCAACTCAATTTAAAATAGATATCTGGGCCAATAAATGAAAATTTGTTGTATGGAAAACATACACAGACAAAGTAGGTTTTTATAACATGAGATCAAACTATAATTGAGAAAAAAATTGCAGGTTACATTGGAGTAAAACAGAATTCCATTGCAAGTGTCAGGACACAAAGGAAAATCATCCTCACCCCTTCTGGGTTCTTCTGGGCTGTCGGATAATCAAACAAGCATCGGACAGATTGATGAGAGAGAACAAAACAAAAATTAAAAACAGGAAGTCTAATAATAGCATGTGTAGCTCAGAAAACTGAATAGCTAAACATGTGGCTTTAGATTCCCTCTTAAACAGTTCAGCAAAGACAAGGCAGGTGGGGGAAGAGGTGAAGGTCAGCTAGGGGGACCCCCAGGAAGGCCCAGCGAACAAAGGTGGCAGATTAAGGGTCTGCCCTCCCCTGCGGTAGGATATAGAAAATGTACCTGCTTCTGCTCTGCTTCAGGTTTTTCTTTTCTTTTCTTTTCTTTTTTTAAGATTTATTCATTTGTGCATATAAGAGCTGGGGTGTAGGCTGGAGGTGTGGAGAGGGCATGTGAGAGGACTCCCCAGAGACAGAGTGGGGAGTAGAACAGGGTGGATCTACTGGAATCCGCTGCTGAGGGGAGCAGCGGGGAGGCAGGAGAGGTCTGCTGCGCCCTGTGGGAGGCTCCCTGGCCAGGGGACCTTTTGCTGCAGTGGCTGCCCCGATAGCTTCATAGTGCTGAAAATTAACTCCTGCACCACCAGGGACCTGAGCTTGAATGTGGTTGGGGCAGAAGCTGCCCAGGGTGTGTGGCCAGGCCCACCCCCGCGGAACCTCCAGCAGACGCCTGGTGTCCTTCGGGCTCTTTTTCTTTTTCCTGGACTCCCTGTTTCTCCTGAAGGGCATGTCTGCCCTACCGGTTAACAGCAGAGAGTGCTTTAGTCCACACTCTGAGAGACTGTCCTCATTCCATTACCCCTACACGAATGTTTGTCACGGATACATGGATCACTGAAGTAGCTGTTTCTCTAACGACACAGAAATGGTTCAAGAAAATTTTAAAGTCAGGCGGTCTGCTTTCTAGACACATAATCCACACTGCTGTGTAATTTGTAAAAAAATCATAAAATAGGAAATTAGCTTAAAGGTTGTGAGAGTCTCAGAAGAATAAGCGACCTTTATGCTGGAAATCACTGATTTTTTTAACCAGGTTTTGCATAATACACTGGGCACCATTTGTCTCCAGATATTTCTTGTAAAAAATTAAAACTCTCATTGAATGAAGCACTGTCATATATGTAAAATGTTTAAAACATTTATAATTCGATGGATTTCAAGAGCATTGCCCTGGAAAGAGAATCAGAAGATCCAAGGGCACTTATCTCAAAATGGTAGTAGGTTCCCTGCTTATTTAAAATAGGTGTAGTAGGGATTTTGAGAAGAAGAATGATAAAATGAAATCGCCATTGAAAAATCCTTTACTGATCAAATGCAGTATAAAACAGGATAAAAATCTTTTAAATTATGTACTTATGTTGGATTTGGAAAGACCGTCACCATGTAGAAAAAACCACTTTCGTGTCAAGAGCTGTTGGGGCTTTGGTCTAAGCTAACGATGGGAATAGGAGTCTCTGGAGAGATTCTGCTGAGGTACGTTGCAAGCCCTGTAAAAGTTTTCTAACACACCCAAGACCAAATCGCAAAACGAAGTGGGAGCTTCTCTTCCTGCCATGCTGCTTGGAGCCCAGAGCCTTGTCTCAGCACACCTGGCTGTTCTGGCTGTTCCAGACCCCTAAGGTCTGGAGACCTGCACAGGCGGGACATTGCCTCTGAGCACCTTCAGCTCCGTTCTGCATGCTACTCCCTCTGCAAGCCCGCAGCAGCGAGTCGACTTCATGGAGCGTCACCCAAGCAGTGACTCAATCACAGCTGCGGGCCCATGCGGGGACCCGGCAGCGCGAGGAAAGAAAGGGATGCAAGAAGGGCGAGTCTGCGCCTCCCCGGGCAGACATGGCTCCTCCCGTGTCCTGCGCTGAGACACTGGGACACAATGACCGCAGAGAAGTACCCAGGACTGCAGGGAGGGAGGTGGGATGGAGAAGCTAAACTGTGTGGGCGTGGAAGACAGGACTTTGCAGACAAGGGGGCCTTGTCACAGAGCCCTGGATCATTTAAACGGCCGGCACCAACCCGGATCTTTTTTTTTTTTATAAATATATATTTTTATTGTTATTTATGTCTTTTACATTTTGTATTCCCCTTGGGTAGCCCACCACCAATTCACCCGTGATCCATCTCCACGGTCCCTTGTGTTCTTTTCTATTCCATTTTGTGCCCTTTTCCTTCCCTCCCTCCGGCTCCCTCCCCCCCACCCCACTGAGTGTCTCTCTCCCACCTGGCCTCCCTATAGTCCTGTTATAAGTGAAACCATTCGATATTTTTCTCTTTCTTTCTGGCTTATTTCACTGAGTATGACCCCCTCTAATTCCATCCATGTTGCTGCAAATTGCATGTGTTTATCTTCTTTCCATGCTGAATAGTATTCCATTGTGTATCTGTACTGTATCTTCTTGATCCAATCATCTATTTTTGGACATCTGGGTTGCTTCCATACCTTTGCTATTGTGAACAGTGCCGCAATGAACATACAGGTGCATGTATCCTTTCGGATTAGTGTTTTTGTGTCCTTTGGGTAAATTCCCAAAAGTGGGATTGCTGGGTCGTATGGAAGCTCCATGTTTAGCAGTCTGAGGAATCGCCATACAGCT